>SJXQ01007338.1:292541-326734 GCA_006408695.1 Aepyceros melampus | reverse complement strand
CCTTAGTGGCCTAAGTTACATAACAAAGCTATTATCTTACAGTTCTGGAAGTCAAAGGTCCAATATGGGTCTCATTGAAAAAGCTAAAATCAAAATACTGGCAGGCCTGTATTCCTATTCCTCCCTAGAGTCTAGTGCCTATTCTGCCTGCATCCTTTGGTTCATGATCCTCTTTCACCTTCAAAGTTAGCAATGGTTGGTTGAGCCTTTCTCACTTCTCGTCACTAGGACTCACTCTCTCTTGCTCCCCTCTTCCACTTATAAGGATGCTTATGACTATATTGAACACACTTGAATAATACAGGCTAACCTCCCTGTTTTAAGATCAGCAGATTTGCAACCTTCATTCCATTTGCAACTTGATTTCCCTTTTGCCTTGTACCCTTTCATAGTCACAGTTCCAGAGGCTGGAATTTGAACATCTCTTAAGAGTTATGTTATTCTGTCTGTCATGACCATAGAAAGAAGTTTGGATTTTTCAAACAGCTAGAGGCAAATGGAGAATTTTAAATTATAAAATAGTATGATCTAATTTGTTGTATTTTTTTTTAAAGATCCTGCTTGGATGCCCTATGGTTGGAGGGGACAAAAGTGAAAATAAGGAAATTGATCAGGAAACTATTTCAAATATTCAGATGAGAAGCAGTGATGAGGGACCAAGGGATCAGAGATTTGGGGAGAGGTTCAACCAACAAAACTTGGTTAATGATTGAATCTGGGGAAAAGAGAGAGGAAAGTTTAGAATATGATTCCCATATCCTGCTTTAACATTTGGGTAAATGAAGCTGGTCAATGACTGACATGAAAAATACAGATTTAGAGAAGATAAAACTTTCAGATTTCATCAAGCTCATTTTTAGATGCATGTGAAATATATAAGTGTATATAATCAAGTGGATCTATGAGTCTGGAATTCAAAAATGATGACTGGATTAAGAAAAAAAATTCAAGTCACTACCATATAGATTGTATTTCTAACCATGGTAATTAATGTAGTCACCACGAGAGAGAGAGAAGCAAAAGAGAGGAGGAGGGGACCAATTGTTCAGCACAGCCTACACTTGGAAATTATTAATATTTGTTCATTCTTCTGTTCATCAGGTGGCTTTTCCTCTTTCTATGTTCGGCCTCCAGGACCTCTATTTATCAGATCCTCTCCTTTTAGACTGTATGCTTCTGGACTGTTCATATTTTACATTTATTATATTTTAATCTGTATTTTGGATAATTTCTCATGCCTATAAAATAGCATGCATGCATGTGTGATAAGTGGCTTCAAATGTGTCCCACTCTTTGCCACCCTATGAACTATAGCCCTTCAGGCTTCTCTGTACATGGGATTCTCCAAACAAGAATGGTGGAGTGGTTGCCAAGCCCTTCTCCAGGGAATCTTCCCGACCCAGGGATCTAATCCACATCTCTCACATCTGAATTACCAAGCGGGTTCTTTACCACTAGTGCTACCTGGGAAGCCCCATACAATTGCATTTGGTGTTGTTCAGTCAGTCAGTATTGTCTGACTCTTTGCAATGCCAGGGACTGCAGCACGCCAGGCTTCCCTGTCCATCACCACCTCCTGGAGTTTGCTCAAACTCATGTCCATTGAGTCAGCGATGCCATGCAATTATCTCATCCTCTGTTGTTCCCGTCTCCTTCTTCCCTCAATCCTTCCCAGCATCAGGTTCTTTACCAATGAGCCAGTTCTTTGCATCAGGTGATGAAATTATTGGAGCTTCAACTTCAGCATCAGTCCTTCCAATGAATATTATGGGGAGATTTCCTTACTGCTTTGATCTCCTTGCAGACCAAGGTACTCTCAAGAGTCTTCTCCAGCACTGCAGCTTGAAGGGATCAATTCTTCAGTACTCAATCTTTTTTATCTCCAGCTCTCACATCATACATGACTACTGGAAAAACCATATCTTTGACTAGATGGACCTTTGTTGGCAAAGTAATGTCTCTGCTTTCTAATATGCTGTCTAGGTTGGTCCTAACTTTTCTTCCAAGGAGAACTCATCTTTTAATTTCATGGCTGTAGTCACTACTGCAGTGATCTTGGAGCCCAAGAAAATAAAGTCAGCCACTGTTTCCACTGTTTCCCCATCTATTTGCCATGAAGTGATGGGACCAGATGCCATGATATTGATTTTTTGAATGTTGAGTTTTAGGCCAGTTTTTTCACTCTCCTCTTTCACCTTCATCAAGAAGCTCTTTAATTCCTCTAGGTTTTCTGCCATAAGGGTAGTGTCATCTGCATATCTGAGGTTATTGATATTTCTCCCCGAAATCTTGATTCCAGCTTGTGATTCATCCAGCCCAGTGCTTCCCATGATGTACTCTGCAGATAAGCTAAATAAGGAGGATGACAATACACAGCCTTGATATACTCTTTTCCTAAGTTTGAACCTGTCCATTGTTCCATGTCCCATTCTACCTGTTGCGTCCTGACCTGCATACACTTTCACAGGAGGCAGGTAAGGTGATCTGCTATTCCCATCGCCATCTCTTTAAGGATTTTCCACAGATTGTTGCGATCTACACAGTCAAAGTCTTTAGTGTAGTCAATGGAATGACGTATATGTTTTTCTGGAGTTCTCTTATTTTTTCTATGATCCAAAAAATGTTGGCAATCCGATCTCTGGTTCCTGTGCTTTTTCTAAATCTAGCTTGTACACCTGGAAGTTCTCAGTCCATGTACTCTTGAAGGCTAGATTGAAGAATTTTGAGCATTGCTTTGCTAGCATGTGAAATGAGTGCAACCGTGCAGTAGTTTGAACATTGTTTGGCATTGGCCTTTGGAATTGAAATGAAAACCAATCATTTCCAGTCCTGTGGCCATTGCTGAGTTTTCCAAATTTGCTACCTATTGAGTGCAGCACTTTAACCGCATCATTTTTGGATTTAAAATAGCTCAGCTGGAATCCCATCACTTCCATCCGCTTTGTTCACAGTGATGCTTCCTAAGGCCCACTTGACTTTGCACTCCAGGATGTCTGGCTCTAGGTGAGTGATCACACCATCATGGTTACCTGATCATTAAGATCTTTTTTTTTGTACAGTTCTTCTTGTATTCTTGCCACCTCTTCTTAAAATCTTCTGCTTCTGTTAGCTCCATACTGTTTCTGTCCTTTATTGTGCCCATCTTTGCATGAAGTATTCCCTTTGTATCTCTAATTTTCTTGAAGAGATCACTAGTCTTTCCCATTCTATTGTTTTCCTCTATTTCTTTGCATTGGTCACTTAGGAAAGCTTTCTTATCTCTCCTTGCTATTCTTTGGAACTCTGCATTCAGATGGATATATCTTTCCTTTTCTCCTTTGCCTTTTGCTTCTCTTCTTTTCTCAGCTATTTGTAAGGCCTCCTCAGACAACCATTTTGCCTTTTTGAGTTTCTTTTTCTTGGGGATGGTTCTGATCACTGCCTCCTGTACAATGTTACAAACCTCCATCTATAGTTCTTTAGGCACTCTATCAGCTCTAATTCCTTGAATCTGTTTGTCACTTACATAATCATAAGAGATTTGATTGACATAGTGATTTTCCCTACTTTTTACAATTTAATTCTGACTTTTGCAATAAGGAGTTCATGATTTGAGCCACAGTCAGCTCCCAGTCTTGTTTTTGCTAACTGTATAGAGTTCTTCCATCTTTGGCTGCAAAGGATATAATCAATGTGATTTCAGCATTGACCATCTGGTGATGTCCATATATAGAGTGATCTCTTGTGTTGTTGGAAAAGGGTGTTTGCTATTACCAGCATTTCTCAAGGCAAAACTGTTAGCTTTTGACCTGCTTCATTTTGTACCCCAAGTCCAAACTTGCCTGTTACTCCAGGTATCTCTTGACTTCCTACATTTGCATTCCAGTCCCCTATGATGAAAAAGACATCTTTTTTTGGTGTTAGTTCTAGAAAGTCTTTTAGGTCTTCATAGAACACAATTGCATAATTGTATCTAATCTACTATTTAACATGCTTATAGAGCTTTTTTTTTCCCTAAAATTCAGTGACTATACTCGTTTCCACAATTTCTATTTAATTCTATACAAAATCTTTCTGTCCTTAGATTTTCTTCTTGACTGTTTTATTCCTCTTCCATCTTTTCAAACATTTAAACTATTTAGACCTCATATGAGGTCCTTTTTGAAATTATTTTTTAATTGGAGGAAAATTGCTTTACAATATTGTGTTGGTTTCTGCTGTGCAATGATGTAAATCTGTATATCACTTCCTTCTTGAGATGTTTAAAATTTTCAGTTCTTGAGTTGCAAATGCTCCCCCACCCCCCATTTTTTTTTCATTTGCTATTTATTCTTCAGAGTGATTTAATTCCTTAACTGTTTTCTATGTCTGTGAGATCAACACTGCATTTGGTGGTCAGTTCATGTGCTTTGTCCTGTGGACATTTCTCTCTGCAATCATTTTTATTTTTGCTTTACCTCACCTAGATTCCAGGGATGCACCAGTTTTACATGAATTTTTATGTGAAAAGCCCAAGCTTACCAATTATTCCTCATTATTGTTGTTTAGTTACTCAGTCATGGCTGACTCTTTGTGACCCCTGGACTGTAGTCAGTCCTCAGACTCCATGGAATTCTAGTAATAGGCCAGCCATTCAGAAAATCAGAAATAGTTTATTTCAGGTTTGATAGTTCCCACATGCAAAGGATTTGTGTCCGTACCCCTCCCTTACTGCCACACATGAAGGCCTGAACCCCAGCAACAGCCATTAAGGCTATGTTCCAACCACTAGTCAATTGTTAGATTTAGCTCCCACAAACTATGCTTCTTTTGGGATCCCTGTTTTTTTGAGGGTTTCTCTCTCTTAGTTTCCTGCTTGGTTATGTATCTAAGAATGTTAAGACTTAGTTAATTAAAAATCCTTGCTTATTTGGTTATAAACATAAAACTGTTTATTTTTTCAGTGTGTGTATGCATGCATGCTCAGTCGTGTCAGACTCTTTGAGACCTTATGGACTATGGGCTGCCAGGCTCCTCTGATCATGGGATTCTTCAGGCAAGAATACTGGAGTGGGCTGCCATTCCATTCCCCAGGGGATCTTTCCAGCCCAGGGATCGAACCTGTGTCTGCAGTGTCTACTCCATTGCAGGTGATTTTTTACCATTGTACTTCAGTAACTGCCACCAACTGTGTTCTAGCTAGTCCTCTTTCCCACTAGGCGTCTATCAGGAGCCTTGGCACCTCCTTGACTAGATGCCATCACTTTTCAAATAAAAAACTCTCATTTTGGCTAATTCTAAATATTTCCATTGTAGAATTATAATCTCCCATCACACGTAAAACTCTCACTGACTCACGAAGTCTGCCAGACACATCTCTTCCCAATTCCAAGTGTACTGACATCTGTTGGAGCTTAAAATTGGCCATCATCTGAGTATTTACACTATGGCAATCATCAAACACTGCAAATCACACTCACCATCCTCCCACTGCCTCCCAGAGAACCAGTTGCTAAACATTCACCAGCACACCACTGCCGTTTCCTTTGAGGCAAATGTGTGGCTCCACTGTGTTGCAATGTATACCTCTAGGGGTGGGGGAGTGGGAGAGTGGGAAGGAAGAGGGGTCATGCCTCACCCCTGACTCGCCTCCTCTGGCTAACATCCTGCTATTGCTATTGGAGGACGTCTATCACAAGTTAACTGTATTCTCCTGTGCTACAATTTGCTTCTTATGGGAAAGGACTGATACTGAAGCTGAAGTTCCTTGGCCACCTGATGTGAAGAGCTGACTCATTGGAAAAGACCCTGATGCTGGGAAAGATTGAGGGCAGGAGAAGAACAGGATGACAGAGAATGAGATGGTTGGAAGGCATCACCACCTCAGTGGACATGAGTCTGAGCAAATTCCAGGAGATAGTGAAGGACAGGGAATCCTGGTGTGCTGCAGGGTCGCAAAGAGTTGGACACCACTTAGTGGCTGAACAGCAACATGGGGACTCTGACACTTGTGGTCATGAATCCACAATCCCATTTCCGTTGATCATCACTCCTGACTCAGGCCTTTGTCTAGATATCAGGAGAGTGAGGTCTAACATGTCCTAGTGACAAGAAACAATCCCAAATAGCTGTTCACTGGGTACTGCTGGATTCTGAGACTGGGTTCCACATTCCGCAGATCCCCAGCTGATTGCCTTGCACTTGCATCCTTCTGATACTTATGTCTCTTTGCCCCATGATGGAGAGACCCTGATAAGCATGTGGCCATCATATTTATGGACCTCTTGCACCTAAATTCTGGGTCCACAGACACAAGTAAGATATATCTTCTCTCCTTTTAACCAAGAACTTCAGGAGGCAGTCTTTTTTTTTTTAATTGAATATAGTTGATTTACAATGTTGCATTAATTTCTGCTGTACAGCAAAGTTATATATATATATATATACACACACACATATGTATATACATGTTCTTTTTTGATATGACTTATTATAGGATACTGAATATAGTTCTCTGTGCTATATAATAGGCCCTTGTTGTTTATCCAGTCTATGTATAATGGTTTGCATCTGCTAGTCCCAACCTCCCAATCTAATGTTCCCCTGTGCCTCTCACCCCCAACTCTTGGGGGATACAAATTAGGAGCAGTCTTTATAGCTGTGCGTTCTGGCCTTACCCAGGCCTTGGAAGTGAAAGTGAAAGTGAAGTGCTCAGTCGTGTCTGACTCTTTGCCACCCCATGGACTGTAGCCTACCAGGCTCCTCCCTCCATGGGATTCTCCAGGCAATAGTACTGGAGTGGGTTGCCATTTCCTTCTCCAGGGATCTTCCCAACCCAGGGATCGAACCCAGGTCTCCTGCATTCCAGGCAGATGCTTTAACCTCTGAGCCACCAAGGAAGCCCTACCCAGGCCTTACTGATCTCCAACTACAAAGTAAGCTTTCATGTCCCCTTCCTTAATGCAAGTCTTGAGTCTGTTCACACTGTTCTCACACCTGAGGGCAAACTTTCAGTCTCAAGCCAAGAATCAGATTTTCTTTTAAGAAACCAATCAGACCTTGAAGAATGTTACCACTTTGTTGTCCATCTAGAGCTATCACCATGTCCTATGTTGATATCTCTGTTACACGTAATCTAGCAGTTAGAGTCATTTGAACAAGAGGCATTGAACTTTGCATCAGCTCAGTCTCAGGAGGGAAGTCAAATTTCACTTCTACTTTCCTGAATTCTATGTTGTTTAAATCTTTATACCAGGGCTTTTAGCACCTTACTTTTATGATAAAAAAATAAATAAATGCAATGACATAATCTTAATGCACCCTTGCTGACAGAAGTTGGAAGAAGGCAGCCTAGAAGTATTCTGCATCTGGGAAAAGAGATATAATATTGTAATTTTTAAACAATATATTGTATATATAATCAAATGTTGGTTGCAATATCTTGGTCAATAAGAAAGTAAGCAGATTTTTTTTATCTAAAGTTATGTAGCATAAACACATGTGATTCCACATGAAAAAAGTTACCTTTCACATTTCTCTTATCCAACCCTAACATACAAATGAGAAAACAGATAATTTAGTTATGTATGCTAAGTTGCTACAGTCGTGTCCAACTCTGTGTGACCCCATAGACAGCAGCCCACCAGGCTCCCCTGTCCCTGGAATTCTCCAGGCAAGAACACTGGAGTGGGTTGCCATTTCCTTCTCCAGTGCATGAAGGTGAAAAGTCAAAGTGAAGTCGCTCAGTCATGTCTGACTCTTAGTGACCCCATGGACTACAAGGGGTCCTCCATCCATGGGATTTTCCAGGCAAGAGTACTAGAGTGGGGTACCATTGCCTTCTCCTAGTTATGTATAATAAATCCAAATACTTCTGAGAAATTCTTAAAAGGACATAGCAGTGGTGACTTTGAAATAAATAATAAATAAGGACTCCAATAGGAAAAGAGTGGATTCTGTACAGAAATTAAAACACATATGTAATGTAAAAGTGAAGTTAGGATAGTAAGAAAGAGGGTCACAAACCCTGTTAAACTATCAGCAAAATATCCAGGATGTCAAAGAGATAGCAATGGTTTCTTAACCTTGAGTCTGTGGAGTAAAATGATACGCATGCTTCATAGCATGACAGTTTTACTTTTAAGATACTATTGTTTTACTTATGATAATGTTCCTACAGCAAATAAAACCAGCAATGTATAATAGCCAGAAAAGAACAAAATGAACTTTAAAAAAAATTTTTATATACAATTTTTAAAGGTTATTTTCCATTTACAGATAGGACAAAATTTTGGCTACATTCCCCATGTACATCCCCATGTACATTCTGAAAGGTTGTTGTTGAATCACGACACCGGAATTCTTGGCCCCTGGAGGAAAAGAATTCAATCTGGGGCCAGAGACGAGGCTTGATCACTCAGAGCTTTTGTGTAATAAAGTTTTATTAAAGTATAAAGGAGATAGAGAAAGCTTCTGACATAGATATCAGAAGGGAGCAGAAAGACTACCCCCTTGTTAGTGTTAGCAATGAAGTTATATACTCTCCAATGAATCCAAAGAATGTCTGGAGGTTGTAAAGATTTCACCAGACCTACTCCCATAATTTACATTTTAAGATAACAGAATTAGCCAGAAGGTTTAATCCAGAGACTGTCCTCAGGCAGAATACATTATTGTTATATAATCCTAAGGAATGTGGAGAAGGAAAAAAAGTTTGTCCTTTCTTCCTCCTTGAGAATTCCAGAGCCCTCTCTCCTTGGGGACCCCTAGACTTCTTATCAACCTGCCTAGGAAATGACTCTCTCAATTCCCCACAATACATCCTTGAGTGCATCTTACACTCACTCCCGCTTTGTGCCTCCCACTCCCCTACCGCTATATCACTTCCTCCCACTGGTAGCAACTAGCTTGTTCTCATATCTGTGAGTCTGCTTCTTTTCCCTTAGAGTCACTAGATTTTTGTAATTTTTAGATTCCACATATGTGATGTCATACAGTATATGTCTTCCTCTGTCTGGCTTACCTCACTTAGCATAATACCCTCCAAGTCCATCCATGTTGCTGCAAGGGGCCTAATTCTTACTTTTTTTATGGCTGAGTAAAATTCCTCTCTATACACACACACACACACACACACACACACGCATCCTTTTTATCCATTCATCTGCTGATGGACACTTAGAAATGCACTTCTTACTCGTGTTTACTAGTAGGGGATGAGCAGAGGTTGGTTGAGAGTCTTCACACAGTCACTCAGAGATGCAGGATGATGGCTGTTTCCAGGGTCATCTTGGGGCTTGTGTCTATCCTTGCCAGAAGGAAGAGGAGGATTACAGAGTTGCATGTATGAAAAGTTTATGTGGTCCAGGCCTTTGAGTGGTTTTGATTTCCACCCATACTCCTCAGCTAAAAGTCAGTCACAGGGACTGAGAGTATATAACTTCATTGCTAACACTAACAAGGGGGTAGTCTTTCTGCCCCCTTCTGATGTCTATGTCAGAAGCTTTCTCTATCTCCTTTATACTTTAATAAAACTTTATTACACACAGTCACTGCATAAGAAAGTAAGAAATACATGCTTGCCCCCAAAAGAACACGTGTTAGTTCATATCTGACTCTTTGTAACCCCATGGACTCTAGCCCACCAAGCTCTTCTGTCCATAGAATTCTCCAGGCAAGAATACTGGAATGGGTTGCCGTTCCCTTCTCCAGGGGATCTTCCCAACCCAGGCATCAAACCTGGGTCTCCTGCATTGCAGGCAGATACTTTACCATCTGAGCCACCAGGGAAGCCCTAAAAAGAACAAGGGAACATGCACTTGATAAGCAGCTAGCATCAATAAACGTAAATAGAATTGCCTTCTCTGAAGATTGTTCAAAAGAGAATAACTCTTCATCTGAATGCAATAGGATGTGCGTAGCAAGGCCTCAGGTACAAGCATAGACTTCACCAAATGGTCTCTGAAGGACTCTTCAAGTCCTCTAATTTTTTGAAAGTCTCTTGTAGTTTTATTTAAGAAAAAAAAGAACTCATGGAAGAAGTACACGTGTGAATGGAGCAATTGAGAAATTACATAGAGTTTCTTGTTGTCAGGGAACCTGGAAGGAGGAAAGTTATAAGGGAATGTGTAGCAAATAAAAAGGAGACAGTAGTGGGAAGGAAAGGGTGCGGGCAGGAGAGAGAGAGAATGCTCTTATTTTTCTGAGAAAAATTCTGCTGAGAAAAGTGTCAAAACAGAAATGAACAGTGTTCTTAAAAGTTAGAGAAAATACCTCAGTACATTTAGTGCCACTATTCCTAACTCTGTAAAACTTCATGGGCAAAACTGGTTTGTAAATGCAGACACAGACTCGGGCTTGGGAAATCTCTACCACATCAGCCTCAAGGCTGCCTTGATGGTCAGTAAGTCAGAGTTGATATGATTTCAACACAATATTTACACTTGGTTAATATGTACTGAAATCAGCTGCCTCTTGTCACTATTTGACATTCTTTCTTAATAAAACTTTGATTTGATTTTGATTACTTTTTTCCTTTCTCTCTTTCCCCCCTCTCTCTGGGGCCCATGTCAAATAAGACATTCTATAGCTGCTTGAAAAAGATTAGTGGAGATTCCTTAAAAAATTGGAAATAGAACTGCCTTATGACCCAGAAATCCCACTGCTGGGCATACACACCAAGGAAACCAGAATTGAAAGACACACGTGTACCCCAATGTTCATCACAGCACTGTTTATAATAGCCAGGACATGGAAGCCACCTAGATGTCCATCAGCAGATGAATGGAAAAGAAAGCTGTGGTACATATACACAATGGAGTATTACTCAGCCATTAAAAAGAATACATTTGAATCAGTTCTACTGAGGTGGATCAAACTGGAGCCAATTAGACAGAGTGAAGTAAGCCAGAAAGAAAAACACCAATACAGTATACTAACACATATATATGGAATTTAGAAAGATGGTAATGATAACCCTGTATGCGAGACAGCAAAAGAGACACAGATGTATAGAACAGTCTTTTGGACTCTGTGGGAGAGGGAGAGGGTGGGATGATTTGGGAGAATGGCCTTGAAACATGTATAATATCATATAAGAAACGAATCACCAGTCTAGGTTCGATGCAGGATACAGGATGCTTGGGGCTGGTGCACTGGGATGACCTAGAGAGATGGTATGGGGAGGGAGGTGGGAGGGGGGTTCAGGATTGGGAACACGTGTACACCCGTGGTGAATTCATGTTGATGTATGGCAAAACCAATATAGTATTGTAAAGTAATATAAGTAAAATAAGAAGAAAAAAAAAAGATTAGTGTTATGAAGGAGTTTGAGGCTTTTAACTTAAAAAAAAAAATAAATCTAGTGGGGATGATCAGTTTAAATTCTGCATGAGACTTTAAGCCTGCCCATATTTTCATATGGTACATTTAAATGAAGATGCCAGAGCCACACATGACCTCAGTAACCAAAATCAAGCAAAGCTGCTGATTCAAACTTTTTTATTTCTTCTGTATCCAAGTGTTTATCATGTCTATAGCTGCCTACATGGAGAAGCATTGCAGCACTTTATCAGCTATTTTGTTTTCATTAGCCTGGCATCAAAATGGCATGTTCCACTTGGATCAGGATGGACTTTTGAAATGCATCACCAGTTAGAAGGTTGTTCCTTAGCACTTTGCCTCCTTGCTTTAAATTATAGCAGCCAATGTCAGCTGATTGTCTCGGACTGTAGATCATGTGAAATCTGCAGGATCCACAAAATTTATTTTGGTTCCTTCTACAAGAAGGAAAAAAAGTAAATGCAAAGTAAAAAACTTTAATCGGACACTTTTCCATCTCCATTGGCTCAAAGTAGTTGACCTAATATTTGCCTTTTATTGTAGACAATGGCAATTGCTGGAGCCAAAATTATTGTCTTAGTGTATTGGTTTGGCTAAACCTCACATAATTTTGCCCCAATTTTATTTTTTTAGCAATGGCTCAAATTCCTTGTCCACTGAAGCCATAAAATATACATACTCATGGAAAGGACTATATACTGTCAGTTATTGGTGGTTAAGGATAGTCTCAGAGATGTTGGCAAAGGATGAAACTTTTTTCAGACACAAGCAAGGAGTATACCAGTCTGGAGACTTTGGCAAAAGACATTATGGACATAGGATAAACCATGTGAAAAATCTAACAATCAATAAAGTTAGTGAAATTTCCTTAAAGCATACAAAAAAATGGTGTACACATCAAATTTCTTTGTAAATTAATACTACAATCATGTATTCAACAAAATTTTTTGTGTTTTGGGTGAGTTTTCTACTTATAAGTTTCAAAAAATGTATGTGTAAGTGGGAAATGAAAAAAGTGTTAAAATTAGGTATGTTCATGTCGATTGTTCTTTTGAACCGAGATTTATTTGGTCTCATAGATGGAGATCAAACCAGTCAAATCTAAAGGAAATCAACCCTGAATATTCATTGGAAGGTCTGATGCTCAAGCTGAAGCTTCAATATTTTGGCCACCTTCTTTGAAGAGATGACTCATTGAAAAAGACCCTGATGCTGGGAAAGATTTAAGGCAAAAGGAGAAGAGGGTGACAGAGAGATGGTTAGATAGCATCAGCAACTCAATGGACATAAACTTGAGCAAACTCAGGGAGATGGTGGAGAACAGGGAAGCCTGGCATACTGCAGTCTAGGGGGTCACAGAGAGTTGGACGTGACTTGGCAACTGAACAAAAACAACAAGAGATACATGCATGGACTTATGGTCCTTTCTATATATGCCTAATCTGTAAGGCCCAACAAAGGTCACTTGGGGAAACAAACTACATTTCTTTACCTTATTGATTTGAGTTTCATAAAGATAGGAGATTAAAGTACTTTCCTTGATGTTAGAATAAATTGCCATTAGAGGATGATATAATAGGCAGAATAATGGCCCCTCAAAATTGTCCATGTTCTAATCCTCAGAATCTATGAATATGGGCAATGATATGACAGAAGCAAATTAAAGATACAGATGGAATCTGCTGACCTTTAAACAGATTATCCTGGATTATTTAGATAGGCTCAGTGTAATCACAGGGGTACTTAACAGTGGAAGAGGGAGACAAAAAGGAAGTTAGAGTCTTGCCACAAGAGAACTGCTCAACCCTAAACACAGAGGATGTGAACCATGAATCAACTGTGTATCATAGGGAACTCTACTCACTGCTTTGTGGTAACAAAGAGGGGATGTGTGTGTACATGTATAGCTGCTTTGAGCTGTATGGTGTGCTGAAGCCCATGGTGTCACAAGGAGTCAGACACAGCTGAGCAGCTGAACAGCAGCAACACATAGCTGATTACTTTGCTGTATAGCAGAGACTGACACACATTGCAAAGCAACTATACTCCAATAAAATTTTCTGTTTTAAAAATTGGACACTTATAAACAGGCTCCCCTAGAGCCTTCAGGAGGGAATACAGCTCTACTGACATCTTTGTTTTAGTCCATTAAGACCATTGTGGGGTTTCCCTTGTGGCTCAGCTGGTAAAGAATCTGCCTGCAAGGCAGGAGACCTGAGTTTGATCCCTGGGTTGAGAAGATCCCTTGGAGAAGGGAAAAGTTACCCACTTCAGTATTCTGGCCTGGAGAATTCCATGGACTGTATAGTCCATGAGGTCACAAAGAGTTGGACAGGATTGAGTGACTTTCACTCACTTCAAGACCGTTGTGGGACTTAGAAAAATAGTACATCTGTGTAAATCCATGAATTTGGAGATAACTTGTTTTGGCAGCGATAGAAAACTAATACAAATGTTGTCAGGTGCTCTAGAATATCAATACTTGGAGAAAAATTGATCCCAGCCACAGAGTAGATTGAGGTAACATAGCTAAACCTCATGCTACTGACTTTGATACTGCATAAAATATCATAGACCTTTTGTTGTTCTTCAGTCACTCAGTTGGGTCTCATTCTTTGGGACCTCGTGGACTGCAGCATGCCAGGCTGCCCTGTCCTTCACCATCTCCTGGAGTTTGCTCAAACTCATGTCTATTGAGTAGGTGATACCATTCAACCATCTCATCCTCTGTTATCTCCTTCTCCTGCATCCAATATTTCCCAGCATCAGGGTTTTTTCTAATGAGTTGGCTCTTTGTATCAGGTGGCCAAAGTATTGGAGTTTCAGCACCAGCCCTTCCAGTGAATATTTAGGGTTGATTTCCTTTGGGATTGATTAGTTTGATCACCTTGCTGTCCAAGGGACTCTCGAGTCTTATCCAACACCACAGACTGTTAACAATATATATAACAAGCTATAATGGAAAGAAAATAAAATCACTTGGAGAAAGATATGAAGAGAGAATTTAAAACAGTGGAAAAAACTCAAAACTGGTAGGATTTTGAAGCAGACACAAGTATTCTACTGATAATGGGAATAAAATGTTCCAGCAGAGAAAAGAAAGAAGTGAGTTACACCTTGAGTATGCATACTTCCTTGACATGTAGTTTGGAAACCAGAGTGAAATTTCACCAGGTTAGTGAGGAAGGCAGAAGGGCATTGAAGACCTAGACCAAAGACATTTGGCATGAGTGTGGAAGGTATGTTCCAGAAACTATACTGTGCTTTGTGTGGGGTGACCTACAAGTTGAAAGGGAAAAGTAGATTTGGTCCAGATCATGCAAAGTCTTGGATATCTTCCTAAAAAGTTTCGACTTTCTTACAGGCCAAAGGTTACAAACAGGAGGCTTGTGGAGGTATTTTAGTTGACTCTAATAGTATTTTTGTATGTACTAGGGATTTTTTTTGTTTGTTTTATTGTGTTTTGTTTATAATTTTAATTACAAAATTAAAAACATTTTTTACATTGGGAGAACATAAAGTTCTAGACATCCAGCTTCACTTGGGAAAAAAATGACAGCAAAAATTTAAAACAGATGATTTGACCACATTTGACCTCATTTGACCACAAATGGTTAGAGCCGAGTAGTTTCTGATGCCATAGTCTAGGCCTGTTCTTGCCATTCTACAGTTTCCAAACACTCCACCACTCACTCTTGTTAAGATATCTGCCCACCTAAAAAATATTTATACCTGCTGACTTCCATGGGCATTTGTGTTTGCAACCTCTGATATAAACAAGTGGTAACCACTGAAGAGTTTTAAGGTCAAATCTGTGATTTGGAGAGTAAACCCTAATAGCAATCTTAAGATAACCTCTTGCCTTCTGATGGCACATTATGCATATATCTGCCTTTGCACTTACATTAGTACCACATTAGGTTAAAATGATCTATTTCTGTGTTCACTGTCTCCTCCTAGAGACAGTGAAATTTTATAAAAGGTCATAGATGTTCCTTATTCTCCTGTGATTTTGTTACCTAGTGTCCTGGTGGCAAGTACTAGACACTGAATGAAAGACAAGGATGGGTGAAACTCTATAGAGGTGGAGATAGGAAGGGAGAATATTAACCTCATCTCAGGGAAATATAATGATGGTTGAATTAAGAAGGACCAACGATCATGATAA
This sequence comes from Aepyceros melampus, assembly GCA_006408695.1. NCBI lineage: Eukaryota > Metazoa > Chordata > Mammalia > Artiodactyla > Bovidae > Aepyceros > Aepyceros melampus. Next base: position 311,268 of record SJXQ01007338.1, on the reverse strand, counting down.
GAAGGTCCAATTAACAGTGACATTTAGAAAAAAGAATTAATTGAATTTGGCAACTGATTTGGTAAGGAAGATGAAGAAAAAGAGGAATAAAGAAAATGGCCCTGAGATTATGATTAGACTATGTGGAGTTATTTATCATGAATTATTGTTCACCAATTCAAAGAGAGTTACTATTCCATCCAAAAATTTGAGCCTCTTCTATTCCAAAGACCATGTGGTAGAAAGTGTTCCTACTAAGAAGCAGTAGAAAAGCTCAATGGGCACAACAGAAGGTGCATGAAGAATCTTCTGGAATATTGGTAACGTTTTGTTTCTTGATGCAGGTGCTGGTCACACCTGGCAAATTTTTCCAAATTTTATTGAGCTGTATGTATGCAGTTTGTATATTTTTTGTATGCTCATTATACCTTGATAAAGTTTGTTTTAACTTTAAGGCTTATTTCAGGGGAAGTGACCATGTTCATCACAAGTTGAAAGACAAATCAATCTTTGACCAAATCTTTGACTGATTTGGCACTAATCCCAAATATGTTCGGTTCAGTTCAGTTCATTTCAGTCACTCAGTCGTGTCCAACTCTTTGCGAACCCATGAATTGCAGCACGCCAGGCCTCCCTGTCCATCACCAACTCCCGGAGTTCACTCAGACTCATGTCCATTGAGTCGCTGATGCCATCCAGCCATGTCATCATCTGTCATCCCCTTCTCCTCCTGCCCCCAATCCCTTCCAGCATCAGAGTCTTTTCCAATGAGTCAACTCTTCGCATGAGGTGGCCAAAGTACTGGAGCTTCAGTTTTAGCATCATTCGTTCCAAAGCAATCCCAGGGCTGATCTCCTTCAGAATGGATAGGTTGGATCTCCTTGCAGTCCAAGGGACTCTCAAGAGTTTCTCCAACACAACACTTCAAAAGCATCAATTCTTTGGTGCTCAGCCTTCCTCACAGTCCAACTCTCACATCCACACATGACCACTGGAAAAACCATAGCCTTGACTAGACGGACATTTGTTGGCAAAGTAATATCTCTCCTTTTGAATATGCTATTTAGGTCGGTCATAACTTTCCTTCCAAGGAGCAAGCATCTTTTAATTTCATGACTGCAATCACCATCTGCAGATGATGCCATCCAGCCATGTCATCATCTGTCATCCCCTTCTCCTCCTGCCCCCAATCCCTTCCAGCATCAGAGTCTTTTCCAATGAGTCAACTCTTCGCATGAGGTGGCCAAAGTACTGGAGTTTCAGCTTTAGCATCATTCGTTCCAAAGCAATCCCAGGGCTGATCTCCTTCAGAATGGATAGGTTGGATCTCCTTGCAGTCCAAGGGACTCTCAAGAGTCTTCTCCAACACAACACTTCAAAAGCATCAATTCTTTGGTGCTCAGCCTTCCTCACAGTCCAACTCTCACATCCACACATGACCACTGGAAAAACCATAGCCTTGACTAGACGGACATTTGTTGGCAAAGTAATATCTCTCCTTTTGAATATGCTATTTAGGTCGGTCATAACTTTCCTTCCAAGGAGCAAGCATCTTTTAATTTCATGACTGCAATCACCATCTGCAGTGATTTTGGAGCCCCCCAAAATAAAGTCTGACACTGTTTCCACTGTTTCCCCATCTATTTCCCATGAAGTGATGGGACCGGATGCCATGATCTTCGTTTTCATAGTAGGTAAAAGAAATGTTGTCTTCAATTACTTGACTCAAATTGATTTTCATTTTAGTTGGGAAGTGTGCTTTTTATCCCCTTCCCCCAGCCTCTAAGAAAAGAAAAGCTGGTGGCTAGAAACAAAAAGATTTGGATTGGTCGAATCTCATTCCCTCCTTACTATGTGTGCTGTGTGTGCATGCTCAGTCGCTCAGTTATGTCTGACTCTTTGAGACCCCATGTATTGCAGCCTGTCAGGCTTCTCTGTCTATGGAATTTTACAGGCAAGAATACTGGAGTGCATTGCCATTCCCTTCACTAGGTGATTTTCCTGACCCAGGGATCATACCTGAGTTTCCTGCATCTTCTGCATTGGCAGTTGGATTGTTTACCACTGCCCAACCTGGGAAGCCCCTTACTATGTGTGGCCTTGGGAAAATAAATTAATTTCTCCAATGTTGAGTTTCCTCATCTGTAGAATGATGATGCATAATACTATAAAAATCTATTTATATGGCTTTGTGAGGATGAAGTTAGCTTATCTCAAATTGTAAGTCATTTGCAACCCCATGGACGGTAGCCCACCAGGCTCCTCTGTCCATGGGATTCTCCAGGCAAGAATACCAGAGTGGGTAGCCATGCCCTTCTCCAGATCATCCTGAACCAATATCACGCCTGGGTCTTCTGCATTGCAGGTAGATTCTTTACCTGATGAGCTACCAGGGAAACACAGTTTATCTCAAAGTACTTTTTAAATCATGTTCAGTTCAGTTCAGTCGCTCAGTTGTATCTGACTCTGCGACCCCATGAATTGCAGCACGCCAGGCCTCCCTATCCATCACCAACTCCCAGAGTTCACTCAAACTCACATCCATCGAGTCGGTGATGCCATCCAGCCATCTAATCCCCTGTCATCCCCTTTTCCTCCTGCCCCCAATCCCGCTCAGCATCAGAGTCTTTTCCAATGAGTCAACACTTCACATGAGGTGGCGAAAGTACTGGAGTCTCAGCTTCAGCAACAATCCTTTCAATGAACACCCAGGACTGATCTCCTTTAAGATGGACTGGTTGGATCGCCTTGCAGTCCAAGGGACTCTCAAGAGTCTTCTCCAACACCAAAGTTCAAAAGCATCAATTCTTTGGCACTCAGCTTTCTTCACAGTCTAACTCACATCCATATATGACTACTGGAAAAACCATAGCCTTGACTAGATGGACCTTTGTTGGCAAAGTAATGTCTCTGCTTTTGAATATGCTATCTAGATTGGTCATAACTTTTCTTCCAAGGAGCAAGCGTCTTAATTTCATGGCTGCAGTCACCATCTGTGGTAATTTTGGAGCCCAAAAAAATAAAGTCTGACACTGTTTCCACTGTTTCCCCATCTATTTCCCATGAAGTGATGGGACCAGATGCCATGATCTTCCTTTTCTGAATGTTGAGCTTTAAGCCAACTGTTTCACTCTCCTCTTTGACTTTCACCAAGAAGCTTTTTAGTTCCTCTTCACTTTCGCCACAAGGGTGGTGTCATCTGCATATCTGAGGTTATTGATATTTCTCCCAGCAATCTTGATTCCAGCTTGTGTTTCTTCCAGTCCAGCGTTTCTCATGATGTACTCTGCATATAAGTCAAATAAGCAGGGTGACACTATACAGCCTTGACGTACTCCTTTTCCTATTTGGAACCAGTCTGTTGTTCCATGTCCAGTTCTAACTGTTGCTTCCTGACCTACATACAGGTTTTTCAAGAGGCAGGTCAGGTAGTCTGGTATTCCCATGTCTTTCAGAATTTTCCACAGATTATCGTATCCACACAGTCAAAGGCTTTGGCATAGTCAATAAAGCAGAAATAGATGTTTTTCTGGAACTCTCTTGCTTTTTCCATGATCCAGCGGATGTTGGCAATTTGATCTCTGGTTCCTCTGCCTCTTCTAAATCCAACTTGAACATCTGGAAGTTCACGGTTCATGTATTGTTGAAGCTTGGTTTGGAGAATTTTGAACATGACTTTACTAGTGTGTGAGATAAGTGCAATTGTGTGGCAGTTTGAGCATTCTTTTACATTGCCTTTCTTGGGGATTGGAATGAAAACTGACCTTTTCCAGTTTGTGGCCACTTCCGAGTTTTCCAAATTTTCTGGCATATTGAGTGCAGCACTTTCACGGCATCAACTTTCAGGATTTGAAATAGCTCAACTGGAATTCCATCACCTCCACTAGCTTTGTTCACAGTGATGCTTTCTAAGGCCCACTTGACTTCACATTCCAAGATGTCTGGTTCTAGGTGAGTGATCACGATTGGTCATGATTATCTTGGTCGTGAAGCTCCTTTTTGTACAGTTCTTTTGTGTATTCTTGCCACCTCTTCTTAATATCTTCTGCTTCTGTTAGGTCCAGACCATTTCTGTCCTTTACCAAGCCCATCTTTGCATGAAATGTTCCCTTGGTATCTCTAATTTTCTTGAAGAGATCTCTAGTCTTTCCCATGCTGTTCTTTTCCTCTATTTCTTTGCATTGATCGCTGAAGAAGGCTTTTTATCTCTTCTTGCTATTCTTTGGAACTCTGCATTCAGATGCTTATATCTTTCCCTTTCTCCTTTGCTTTTCACTTCTCTTCTTTTCACATATTTGTAAGGCCTCCCCAGACAGCCATTTTGCTTTTTTGCATTTCTTTTCCATGGGGATGGTCTTGATCCCTGTCTTGTCTACAATGTCAGGAACCTCTGTCCATAGTTCATCAGGCACTCTATCTATCAGTTCTAGTCCCTTAAATCTATTTCTCACTTATATTGTATAATCATAAGGGATTTGATTTAGGTCATACCTGGATGGTCTAGTGGTTTTCCCTACTTTCTTCAATTTATGTCTGAATTTGGCAATAAGGAGCTCATGATTTGAGCCACAGTCAGCTATTCAAATATATATCATGTACAATACACATTAAGTATTCAGCTAACCACTAAGGATGCAAGGATGAATAAAGCATAAATATTCTAAGAGTGTGATTTTTAAAATTCAGTTAAATAAGAGATCATAACATGTAGATATGGATTCAAATACAAAGATATTTAATTATGTTTTCATTCAACACTTTATTGGAATTTTTCTAGAAGAATAATATTGTACTAGTACTTTGCAGCCTAGGACCATGAATTGTAGGCTAATTCAGGTTCCATACTTGTTTGTATTTCTCCACCACTGAGATACTGCTTTTGTTGTGTTAACTGAAGTATAAATTGCTGATAAGTGGATGATGGTGTAATTATTTCTAAATATAATACATTATGCTTAAAGGAGTGTTTAATACACATAATACATTTAAGTCTGTCTTACCCAGATCCTTTGAATCACAAAGAAATCCTCTATAATGACTGTGACTGTACTATATATCTGGCAGTTCTGTGACACTGGGAAAAAATTGAAATAAGCCACAATAAAACTATCGAATTCAGTCTGAATAAATGTAGGTACTTAGATCACTTCCCTGCTCATCTCTCCACCCTCTTCCATAGATAATACATAAATACATTAAAATCCATTTAGTATGAGAGCTTCTCATAAGAGTATGTTCTATTGCTTCAGCAATTATGTAGGGGGTGAGAGTAGTCTAATTCCAAATAGCTGGCCCATTTGAAACTGCAAAAAAAAAAAAAAAAAACCAACACCAAGTGAAATCTGGGTCACAAAGCTAACAGATCTAAATATATCCACTCAGCTAAATGAACCAAGTTGCATTCTAATTTATAATAGAAAAATGTTTTAGATTAATCACAGAGAAATTCACATGGGAATAAAGCTGAAAACAAACCTAGAAAAGTTACCCTACCAGTGTTTCAATTTGCATCCCAGGTTCACATTGGAAGGATTACCTAGGCATATCCCAATTATTAATATGCTGTAAGGCTATATGTCTATTAAATAATGATGTATATCTTTTGTTGTTGTTGTTCAGTTGCTAAGCTGCATCCAACTCTTTGCAACTCCATGGACTGCAGTACGTCAGACTGCCCTGTCCTTCACTATCTCCCAGAATTTTCTCAAATTCATGTCCATTGAGTTGCTGAAGCCACCCAACCATCTCATCTTCTGTTGTCCCTTTCTTCTCCTGCCCTCAGTCTTCCCCAGCATCATGGTCTTTTCCAATTAGTCAGCTCTTCATATCAAGTAACCCAACTATTGGAGCTTCAGCTTCAGCATCAGTCCTTCCAAAGAATATTCAGGACTGCTTTCCTTTAGGATTAACTGGTTGGATCTCCTTGCTGCCCAAGGGACGCTCAAGAGTCTTCTCTAGCATCACTGTTCAGTTCAGTTCAGTTCAGTCACTTAGTCATGTCTGACTCATGGGGCTACAGCACGCCAGGCCTCTCTGTCCATCACCAACTCCAGGAGTTTATTCAAACTCATACCCAGTGAGTTGATGATGCTATCAAACCATCTCATCCTTTATTGTCCCCTTCTCCTCCCGCCTTCAATCTTTTCCAGCATCAGGGTCTTTTCAAATGAGTCAATTGTTTGAATCAGGTGGCCAAAGTATTGGAGTTTCAGCTTCAGCATCAGTCCTTCCAATGAATATTCAGGATGATTTCCTTTAGCATGGACTGGTTGGATCTCCTCACAGTCCAAGGGACTCTCAAGTGTCTTCTCCAATTCCACTGTTTGAAAGCACCAATCTTTGGTGTTCAACCTTCATTATGGCCCAACTCTCACAGCCATACATGACTACTGGAAAAACCATAGCTTTGTCTATATGAATCTTTGAGGGCAAGTGATGTCTCTGCTCTTTAATATGCTATCTAGGTTTGTCATAACTTTCCTTCCAAAGAGCAAGCATCTTTTAATTTCAAACTGCAATCACCATCCACAATGATTTTGGAGCCCAAGAAAAGATCTGTCACTGCTTCCACTTTTTCCCCTTCTTCCAGCCCCATCATATATATGTCCTAAGTCACTTCAGTCATGTCTGACTCTTTGCCACCCTATAGACAGTAGCCCACAAGGTTCCTCTGTCCATGGGATTCTCCAGGCAAGAATACTGGAGTGGCTTGCCATTTCTTCTTTCAGGGGATCTTCCTGACCCAGGGTTCGAACTCGGGTCTCTTATGTTTTCTGCATTGGCAGGCAAGTTCTTTATCACTAGTGCCAGCTGGGAAGCCCTCTGGTCCCATCACTTCATGGGAAATAGAAGGGGGAAATGTGGAAGACCTTTAAAGCAAAACTAAAAAGTTCTAGAAGCATAGAAACACATGGAAACAGAATCTTTTGTCAAGGCAAAGCCAAATAATTTTGGTTTGGGAGTACAAACCATTTTGCATAGTTAGAGACTCTGATGACCACCAATTTAAAGTGACAAAAATGACTAGGAACCTATTGGCTTAAAGTGTTTAACAAAAAGTCTGTGAACACTGTTATGTCAGAATGTGTTGGTGAGGAAAGAAAAGAGCTTTAATCAAAATCTGAATAGATAAATCCTTTTCTTTCAGAAAAAAATCCTTTTCTTCTTAGAAGACTTCTTCCCAATTTTCATTAAAATGGAAGCAAAGATATCCTTCTAGAGCTTCTCTGGTGGCTCAGTGGTAAAGAACCTGCCTACAAATGCAGGAGGGCAACTTCCGATCCCTGAGTGAGGAAGATCTCCTGGAGAAGGAAATGGCAACCACTCCAGTATTCCTGCCTGGGAAACTTCATGGACAGAGGAGCCTGGTGGGTGACAGGCCACGAGGTCACAGAGGAGTGGGACATGATTTAGTGACTAAACAACAGCAAAGATACCCTGCACCCCTACCAAAGAACTGCAACAGAACATTAAGGGGAATGGGAGGAGGGGGAAGGAAGCCTAAGGCTCAAAGTAGAAGGTTCCATCAACTTCACTATATGTGTAAAAACATTTTGAAGACTAAAAAAGATAAACAATGACCACACACAGTCTATTTAAAAAAAAAATGAATGGGAAGAGTTTCAAACTTAATGTTTACTGGGAATCTTAAAAACTAAGATTAAAGAAAATTCCTGAAAACTGGTCAACCACTTGTAAAAGAATGAAATTAGATCACTTTCTAACACCATACACAAAAATAAACTCAAAATGGATTAAAGATCTAAACGTAAGATAAGAAACTATAAAACTCTTAGAGGAGAACATAGGCAAAACACTCTCTGACATAAATCACAGCAGGATCCTCTATGATCCACCTCCCAGAATACTGGAAATAAAAGCAAAAATAAACAAATGGGATCTAATTAAAATTAAAAGCTTCTGCACAACAAAGGAAACTATAAACAAGGTGAAAAGACAGCCTTCTGAATGGGAGAAAATAATAATAAATGAAACAACTGACAAACAACTAATCTCAAAAATATACAAGCAGCTTATGCAGCTCAACTCCAGAAAAATAAATGACCCAATCAAAAAATGGGCCAAAGAACTAAATAGACANAAATCACAGCAGGATCCTCTATGATCCACCTCCCAGAATACTGGAAATAAAAGCAAAAATAAACAAATGGGATCTAATTAAAATTAAAAGCTTCTGCACAACAAAGGAAACTATAAACAAGGTGAAAAGACAGCCTTCTGAATGGGAGAAAATAATAACAAATGAAACAACTGACAAACAACTAATCTCAAAAATATACAAGCAGCTTATGCAGCTCAACTCCAGAAAAATAAATGACCCAATCAAAAAATGGGCCAAAGAACTAAATAGACACTTCTCCAAAGAAGACATACGAATGGCTAACAAACACATGAAAAGATGCTCAACATCACTCATTATCAGAGAAATGCAAAACAGCATGTTCTTTACCACTAGCACCACTTAGGAAGCCCTTAGCACAAGGTAGATATTTATTAAATATCTTCATAATGTATTGCTGATTTAAACTCTAATAATGGATTCGACTGGATAGTAATTTTAGTCACATATATTTCTAGTATTTTTGATTTCTTATTTGAGTGGATACATAATTATTCCATATCTTGTAGAGGTAATCAAAGGTGGAAGCTTTTGGATATTTAGCAAATACTCTTTTGGAAGGTTGATTAGCTTCACAGTATTTGCTTGAAGCTGAGTTGTTTATGAGGACTTCCCTGGTGGTTCAGAGGTTAAAGCGTCTGCCTCCAATGCGGGAGACCTGGGTTCAATCCCTGGGTCGGGAAGATCCCCTGGAGAAGGAAATGGCAACCCACTCCAGTATTCTTGCTTGGAGAATCTCATGGACTGAGGAGCCTGGTGGGCTGCAGTCCATGGGGTCACAAAGAGTCGGACACGACTGAGTGACTTTACTTACTTAAGTTGTTTATGAGACTACATTCTATGTGAGTATTAGGTTTATTTTTTTTAATTGAAATTGTGATGTCCTTTGTGTATTTAAACTGAAATAAGCTAAGTGAAATTTTGAATTCATTGTATAGTCCCCAGATATCTGACTTCATACAGCCCCCTTGTAAGAGTTTAAGTTCATGAGGGAAGAAAGGAAGAAGCCTGAATGAAAGTGCTGTTACCTCGATGTCAGGATTGTGATTTTTAAAGGCAAAATAACAAAGTATTATGGAAATAAGTAATCAGGAGTCCAAATCTGTAATTCTCTCTAGTCCTTAAGTGTTCTGCAATCCATTGCCAACCAAAAAAATTGCTCCCCAAATATGAACTTCATTCTCCACGCTGGATTCAGAGTGTTCCAGACTTATTTCTGATTCCAGTATGTGATTAGATGCTGACTGAATGCATCTCTCAACAAGTGATGAGACACCTTGTCAAGGTTATAGTCAGACACTCCATCTCGTACAATTTAGACTTGGAAGGTGGCGGCTGCATTTATTTCTGTTAAGTGAACATTAGAGGTAAATGGCAAGGTTCATTTTCCAACTTAGCACTTCTGTGAGGGTGAATAATGGATAGCTAAAAGCAATAGTGGTATCTTAACAAAAGCCAAAATAGGAACAGTGAATTTAGCTTGCTCCATCTGTCTAAAATAATATCTCTTATTTTTACCTACTATTGCCATCTCCATGGTACCCTATTCATTACTTACTTTTGGCAAAACTTAAACTTTTGAGATCAACTAAAGGATTATTAAGAACAATTTCTGTGGAATATAGACCATCCATATCAACCCCTAATACATTTTGTCAGAGGTAATATCCAACTTGAAAGTGAAACCTAAAAATAAATCTTTTTTTCAAATATAGTTATGAAAGGAAATTTAAAAGGAGAGAGCTTTCTTCATGAAACTGGATGGTAAGTCCAAAATAAGAGAATTTGATGGAAATATAGTTAACTTCAAAAACACAGACCATGCTTGGTTTCTGGGCAGGAAACCAGAAAGAAGCATCACCATAACCACTTCTGATGCCTACACTATTAAGGTGGGGTAAGGCTCTTTCCCATTTCTTACAGAATAGTAAATATTCACTTTCAAATCTTTGATGGAGTAAAATGCAAAATACTTTTCCCTGGCAGCTCTTTGTGGATATTCTGTTGATTTGGGCTGAAGATGAGAGGAGAGAAGGACAGTTAAATATGACTAACCCACTGTCTTGGAGAAGGCACTGGCATCCCACTCCAGTGCTCTTGCCTGGAAAATCCCAGGGACGGGGGAGCCTGGTGGTCTGCTGTCTATGAGGTTGCATAGTGTTGGACACAACTGAAACGACTTAGCAGCAGCAGCAGCAGCATCCCATTGTCTTTAGTGCTCTGGAAAATATGAGTTTTTAAACTACTTGTTCCCCTTGGCCATTCTTGCCTCTTGGTTTAGCATTAATCTCATTATCAAAGTCACACTAAATTCTCTAGCTGCTAAGGTTTGTTAGACAGCACAGCAAGAGAAAGGTTAGTGGTCCCCATCCCTTGATTGCTGAATGCCTGGGGTCCTTCTATATGGCAAGATGATGCATTGTTCCCTGTGCTTTCTTTGCCATAATCTTACTGTTCTACAACCCAGTATATAATTTCACAATCTTTCTCATTATCAGCACATTTCAATAAAGTTCAAATTTGTATAGCCTTGAAGCCATTAACATTTTGTAGCACATTCTGGGTGGCATATTTTTCATTCAGAAAAACGTCTTCAGAGGAATGTTCTTCTGATATATTACACTCCTTGGTTTATCATTTAAAACTTGAGACATCCACCAGCATATACATCTTATTTAAAGTGTCAAAAGAGGGCAAAAAATTGCAGTGACTTGAAGAGCCTTGTTACTTAAACTTCAGGGATCACTGCATCCATTTTGCCTTTTCAGTGTTAAACATTTTCTTTCCTTATTTTTTCTCTATTTATTTTCTTTACATGAGGATAAAAAGAAGGGACAAAATGGGTGAACATCTTTAAATTACAGCATTTAAACCCAAATTTGGGGGAAATAACAAAAATGATTATTTGTTCCTGCATATATAAGGCAACATAGAAATATTAATATTTATACCTTTAGGAGCATTTTCTTTGTGGATTATATATCTATGCAAAATAATAATAATAGCATCTTCAGTTAGGTGAGTCTTAAAAAATTGAAATGTCTTACTTATGTAGAGAGACTCAGAACTACTGAAGTATGAAGGGAGATTCTTTGAGTTTGAAAATAAGAGTCCTGGTTCCTTTTGTTACTGTTTAAAAATTCATCATAGGACAAATCACTAAGGAACATAAACATTGTTAAACTGAGTAGAGGCTCCATGTCACTGCTTACTTTGTAGGCACCTGCATGTGGTTGGCACAGAATAGAAGGTCATCTTCAAGCTGTGATGGGAAGGGCTCTTCTGAATGACTCTTCTGTTCTTTTTTTGATAGTGTTAATTTCACCATTTGAGATTTATTTTTTTCAGTCCTTCTCAAATGCCAATGGACTGACTCACCCAGAAAGTTTGCTAACAGTAAAAATACCCAAAGCCTGTATGCAGAACAGTCTCTTTGCAAGAGCAATTGACCCTTGAACAACACACATTTGAACTGGGTCAGTCTATTTATGCATGACGTTATTTTAGTTGTAGATACTACAACACTATACTATCCATTGTTGGTTGAAGCAGTAGATGCTGAACCTTGGGTACAGAGGAACCACCTATACAGAGAACTGAATCTACTCAGAGGGTCATTGGTAAATTATACACCTGCGAGGAGGGTGAGCCTACCTTAACCTCTGCTTTGTTCACATCTGAAGTCTGGAATAGACCTTTGACTTCTGCAAATTTATGTACTTCTCATGTGATTCTCAAAGTTTGGAAAATGCTGAGTTCAGGTGATTCTTTAAAGGATTCATATTAAATATAAATGACCCCTGGATATAAAATTGTTATACTTTTATGTGGCTGATTGAAGTACTTTTTCTCATCTATTTTTGCCTCATAGGATGACCCTCACTGAACAAGACCAGTGGTGTGCTGATAAAGTGGATGAAGTGGGAGGTAGGTGTTCAGTTTGAGAACTGGTAGGAGAAGTCTTTAATTTGTAGCATTTGTCAATTTCTATGGTTTAAATCCTCTTAACATAGCCAATTTTAAGCTATTAATGGATTAACAGCCATCTTGTGAGATTTGTGAATATTGAACAATCACCTCTTTTAAATCCATGAGATGTGGCTCCTGCATACAACTGAGACTGCAGGTAACTATTTCTGAGCAAGAGGGAAAGTTGGCTCTGAAAATATGGCCCAGGGCCAAGAAGGTGAGGCTGAGATGTGATGCTCTTCTAAGGACAACCAGGGAAGGATTATGGTCAAAAAGTAAGCAAACAAAAAGACAAAAGAAGGGAGATTCTCTTTGGGATTTCACTTGAGACACAGTTCTCTGGACCCTGTAGAGAAAAATGTAGGCATTAAGAAGGAGGTAAGAAGTTAAGAAGGAAAAACTCCAGGAAGATGGTTGAGGTCAGGTGTCAGGTTTATGATAATGTGTGCTCATATGCTAAGTTGCTAGGTGAGTTCAGTTCAGTCACTCAGTGGTGTCCAACTCTTTGCGATACCATGGACTATGGCATGCCAGGCCTCCCTGTTCATCACCAACTCCTGGAGTATACTCAACTCGTGTCCATTGAGTCAGTGATGCCATCCAACCATCTCATCCACTGTCATCCTCTTCTCCTCCCACCTTCAGTTTTTTTCCAGCATCAGAGTCTTTTCAAATGAGTCAGTTCTTTTCATCAGGTGGCCAAAGAATTGGAGTTTCAGCTTCAGCATCGGTCCTTCCAATAAACATTCAGGACTGATGTCCTTTAGGATGGACTGGTTGGATTTCCTTGCAATCCAAGGGACTCTAAAGAGTCTTCTCCAACACCACAGTTCAAAAGCATAAATCCCTTGGTGCTCAGCTTTCTTAATAGTCCAACTCTCACATCCATACATGACTACTGAAAAAACCATAGCCTTGATGAGATGGACCTTTGTTGGCAAAGTAATGTCTCTGCTATTTAATATACTGTCTAGGTTGGTCATAACTTCCCTTCCAAGGAGTAAGCATCTTTTAATTTTATGGCTCAGCCATGATACTATGTAGGCAGCCAAAACAAGAGGCATCTTAGAGAAGAACTGATGAGCATTAACTAGCAACTTAATGAGTACCCACAAAATTAAACAGTAGATCAATCAAAATGGCAAGGAGTAAAGAGATGAAATCTCTCAGTTAGGTAGAGGCAAGCAGTGAGAAGACCTTTTGTGGGTATGTTGGGAAGCCAATTCAGCACAAATATCAGAGTCCAGGTACTAGATTCCTTGCCATATTATTGCAGCATTAGGAGCAAAGGAGAACAAATAGAGTGAAACTGTGAATAATTCAGTTCAGTTCAGTTCAGTTCATTCACTCAGTTGTGTCTGACTCTGTGACCCCGAGCATGCAGCCTTCCAGGCTTTCCTGTCCTTCACCATCTCCCAGAGCTGGTGTATGGATAATTAACATCACTGAAATAAAGTGGTGAGACTAAAGTGAAGACTCTCTAAACCAGGGGTCTCCAACATCTAGAGTCTAATGCCTGATGATCTCAAGTAGAGCTGATGACAGAAATAAAGTGCACAATAAATGTAATGCTTTGAATCAAACCATCATACACCCTAGTCAATGGAAAATTTTCTTCCACAAAACCAGTCCCACGTGCCAAAAAGGTTGGGGACTGCTGCTCTAAACTATCTATGTGACGTCCAATATTACCATGGATGATAACTTCCTGATGTACACTATGGGAAGTTCTTCATTTCCAGTGTCCTCATTTGGAAGTCACTTTCCAATTTAATATTGTTTATCTAATATGTAAGATTATTTTTTTCAGTATGATACTATGGAAGTATTTCACGTTCCTGAAATATCACTGACTTACAACTTCTCTGGCAAATGTCAGGAACTGTCAATTCACATGTTATCCTTCTGCTCACAGTGGCAGACCCTTAGAGTGGCTGTGAGCTTTTGTTCTATCATCTAAGAGTCACTAGTAAAACAGGAAAGATTATTTATTTCTCAGCCCTTTAAATAAGAGTCATCCTTCTTATCCAAGCAGAAAAATGAATGATCAGTGATTCAGGAACATCTTAAGAGCACTGTAGGGGCGTATGAGGGCTTCACGGGTGGCTTAGTGGTAAGGAATTCATCTGCAATGAGGGAAACAGGAGTTCAATCCCTGCATCAGGAAGAGGTGGAAATGGTGACTCACTTCAGTATTCTTGCCTAGGAAATCCCATGGACAGAGTAGACAGGTTGCAGTCCATTGGGTCTCAAAGAGTCAGACATGATTTCACAATTGAGCACTCACACAAGGGCATATAAACACTTTGGAAGGACAACATGTTTGCTTTTTCTCAAATAACACTAGATATATCTATATAAAAAACTAATCAGTTTGTTAAGATAAAAATAATATTTCAAAAATGATATGACTGTTTATAAAGACAAAACCTTTCATCATAAATTATAAGGAAAAGGAAAAAGAACTGATTTGTACCCACAGAAGCAAATGCCAGATAAATAATCTTATTATAAATGTATTTTGTTCAAATGATTCCTCACCCTGACACTCTTCTTGCAGGCTGAAGGATTTAGTAAAAAATGGTGCTCTACAGTATCAGTTTTGTATGTGAGCTACATGCCCAAACCTAATTGCTTCATGAAAGGTGATAAAGAGAATTGATATCACAAAATAAAATGGGATATGCTACTTACAACTACCAACCTTGTAGGTCTCAGATCAAAAATCAATTAAAAAAAAAACTGCCTTGAGATATTAAGGCAGATTATTTTACTTCATGTTTTCCCAGAACATAGATTTTTTTTCCAGAGCTCTGCCCTTTCCTTTAATTTGGACCTTAACTAATTTAAATTGTACAGTTTAATACAAGGCCTTTAAACTTATTAAAAACAATTTAATGCATTTAAATCTATTAAAGGGTTGAAGTATAATGCAATACTTATTTTATATAATGATTTGAAAATAATCAGAAACAGAATAATGCAAAATTGAATTTTTTCTTTTTGCTGGATCATTGATAATTAGTAAGAAAATAACAATTAAAGAGGTAAAAGTTGTGATCCAAGAAAGGAATATAATTACATCTATCAAAAAGATCGAGATAATTCAATCCTGAGCTTCCTAGAACCAGAGAAGAGAGAAAACATTGATTTTTATGGTTGTCATCAGAAATAACAAAGCAAATCAAAATTTTCAGGAAATGACATATTGTATTTTCTTTAGATTCTACGTTATTTTATATAGGGATCTGAGTACTGTCACATTCAAGGTTCTCAGTGACTTACAGTAAATGTAGTATGTATTTATCATGGTGATTCCACAAGAGAAAAATCCAACATAATTCATGAAACAAGGGGCATTGTATTTGATCAGTGGAACTTAGTACTTTGCAGAAGTCGAATTTCATAGTAAGAATTAAAATTCATTGAAAAATAATCTCCTAGTTTTTCATTCTTCATGAGTTCTCCTATTTAAAAAATATTCTATTGGTGTTAGTATATGAGAACCAATGATAGAAAATAAAATGAATGATAAATGAGCTTTTACCTTCTTCCCAGATTGTCCTACATAAAATCTTCCTATTTATCCAGAAGAACTGTGAAAAAGTTTTCCAAAACCATTAGAATTGACATTTAAATATACCATTGAAATCTTATGCATGTTAAAGAATATAATGCTTCAATCATTTATATTAAAATAAAAACATCAGATGAAATGTAGGTAAGACACATATTATGTCTCCATTACAAATGTTATTTTTTCCCATAAATACATTAAAGAGTTGGTTTTGTATTTATAACTTATAATTGTCACTTTAATTTCTTCAATAACATAATTTTAAAATAGAATAAAGAATAAGACAGATTCAGTTGTTTTGCAGATAACATTTGCAATTGTTTAAGATACAGAGTTTCTCTGAAAAAATAACACAAGGAGAAAACAACTAAAGATTATTGTTCTGGTGTTGTTGTAATGTGTAAATACATTTTAAATGTATTATTCATTTGTTGGTACTTAATTATTTGAAAGATAAATACAGAATTCCCAACTGTAAAACAAGAAAAAAACAATTCCCATTTCTACAAAATTTGGAACTTAGAGACAAATCTATGAACTTCTGAGAGAGAAGAGATGGACTTTCATCAGTGTGGAAGCCTTTTTCTAAAAATCTCTTTGGGTCTGTTCTGAATAGAGGAAAAAATAATTATAGCCCAAATTTGGAGTGATAAGCAACAGTTAGGTTTTTTATAGGATTGAATAGTTTAAATGCAAGTCATTAATAAATGAAAGCCACTGCCAAAAAATAACACTATGTGAATACAATAGCAACAGCACAACAGACAAGTTCTTTTAGGTAGAAAGAATTCTGTGCACAGGCACTAAATCAGCAACGATTGTTACCTCTCAAGAATGTCTCAGCATCTCTTTTCAATTTTAACTTCCTGGCAACAGCCTATGTTGGAAAGTAAAAGAGCAGGTCTAAAAATTTATTTTAGAACAAACAATAAAAATCCTCAAACTGTGAATTCCAACTAAGTTAAAAAAATTCACCTGAGTAAAACTTTGTTAAAATTTAGCATTACTCTACTGGGTATCATTTCAGTTCAGTATAGTTCAGTTGCACAGTTGTGTCCGACTCTTTGCAATCCCATGAATCGCAGCAAGCCTGGCCTCCCTGTCTATCACCAACTCCCGGGGTTCACTCAGACTCATGTCTGTTGAGTCAGTGATGCCATCCAGCCACCTCATCCTCTGTCATCCCCTTCTCCTCCTGCCCCCAATCCCTCCCAGCATCAGAGTCTTTTCCAAGGAGTCAACTCTTCGCATGAGGTGGCCAAAGTATTGGGGTTTCAGCTTTAGCCTCATTCCTTCCAAAGAAATCCCAGGGCTGATCTCCTTCAGAATGGACTGGTTGGATCTCCTTGCAGTCCAAGGGACTCTCAAGAGTCTTCTCCAATGCCACAGTTCAAAAGCATCAATTCTTTGGTGCTCAGCTTTCTTTACAGTCCATCTCTCACAACCATACTGGGTATATTTGAGATCAAAGGTGTATAGTTGTATTTTGAGGTAAACCTTATCCACTCACAACCAATTAGGAGACTTGGGATTGGAATTTTGCCTTTAAAATGGCCAGTGATTATGGACTCATATTTGTCAATATCTCAGTCTAGGAGACTTTTTACCTTCTTGTGATGAACAATGGACTTTGTTTTCTTTAAGGGTCCTGTTTGGGGGACCTGGAGACTCTGAGAGATGGACAAGCAGAAGAGAAGAAGAAGAAGAAGAATGCCAGGTGCTGACTATTGGGTTCCTCTGTTCAGAGGTGACATTGACAACTTGCCTTTGCCTCTAACCAGGTATTTCTGGCAAAGAGAAAACAATTTTAGAGTTGTCTTGTTTAATTTTGTCCCACAAACTCAAAACTGTTAGCCTGAGTTCAGTGGAAATTAGAACAACAATAACAATTAGTGTTTGATTTTGAAACATTGTCTTGTTTTAATCTGAGTACTTAGCTTCCAAAAGTATTTTAAACATTTTAGCTGTTTACCATCTGGGGGAGATAACATAATCTAAAACACTGTGCTTTGCTTAAAGCTGAATAAAATGTTTATGAAATTTAAGAACATGAATCTTTATTTTTTTTTGTTAAATGCTAGATAGAACTAACCATTTGTTCTTAAATTTAATTTTATACATTTAAAATTGGATCATTGACTTTTTTATGTGTTTTCTCTTCAACTTTACATATGATAGCATAAGTTGTCAACATAACTATCCATTATCAACTTGAATTGAATAAAAAGTAAGAGACATGAAATAGAAAATGAAAAGCAATGTTAAAGTTAGCAATGAATTTCCTATGATTTTTTTTTCTGAGATTATACTTTAACTGTTAAAATGGCACTGATCTCTTTGTCATTTTCTGTTTGTTTGTCCCAATTTTTCTGGTACTTTTTTTGACCTCTTACTTTCAAAGCTAATTCCCTTTACCCATATGTAAAGAAACACATGCATTGGATGATATAACAAACTAAGAGGAATGAGAATTATGGAGGGTACTTGTGTAATATCCCAATCATTAATCCACCCCAACTTTTAGTTGCTTAAAGCAGTCATTTATTTTGCTGCAAATCTTCAGTTTTGTCAGGTATCTGTGGAGAAACTCATTTCAGTTATATGAGACATCAGCTGGGCTTCTCAACTGCAACTGGAGGATCCATTTTCAAGATGGCTTACTCACAAGACTGGTGAATTGCTGCTCACTCTAACTGGGAGGCCATTCAGGGATTTGGGCTGAGGACTATTTCCTGTCTACATAGGCTTCTCCATGGTACTGACTTTACTTTTCAACACATAGGTTTAAAAAGTGAGTGTTCTATGAATAAATATATGTTACTTGTTTTTATCTTTCTGACTTACTTCACTCTGTATGACAGGCTCTAGGTCAATCTACACCTTTACAAATGACCCAATTTCATTCTTTTTTTTGGTTGAGTAAATATTCCATTGTATATATGTACCACATATTCTTATTTTATATATATATAGTATTGGTTTTGCCACACATCAACATGAATCTGCCACGGGTGTACATGTGTTCCCAATCCCGAACCCCCCTCCCACCTCCCCCATCCCCA
>SJXQ01007338.1:35485-291711 GCA_006408695.1 Aepyceros melampus | reverse complement strand
TTAGTATACTGTATTGGTGTTTTTCTTTCTGGCTTACTTCACTCTGTATAATCGGCTCCAGCTTCATCCACCTCATTAGAACTGATTCAAATGTATTCTTTTTAATGGCTGAGTAATACTCCATTGTGTATATGTACCACCACTTTCTTATCCATTCATCTGCTGATGGACATCTAGGTTGCTTCCATGTCCTGGCTATTATAAACAGTGCTGCGATGAACACTGGGGTATATGTGTCTCTTTCAATTCTGGTTTCCCCAGTGTGTATGCCCAGCAGTGGGATTGCTGGGTCATAAGGCAATTCTCTTTCCAGTTTTGTAAGGAATCTCCACACTGTTCTCCATAGTGGCTGTACTAGTTTGCATTCCCACCAACAGTGTAAGCAGCAGCAGCAGCAGCAGCTCAAGTCAGGCAGATTGATTCCTCAAGTTCCATTCTTCTTTCTCAAGATAGCTTTGGCTATTCGAGGTTTTTTGTATTCCCATACAGATTGTGAAGTTATTTGTTCTAGTTCTGTGAAAAATATCGCTGGTTGCTTGATAGGGATTGCATTGAATCTATAGATTGCTTTGGGTAGTATACTCATTTTCACTATATTGATTCTTCTGATCCATGAACATGGTATATTTCTCCATCTATTAGTGTCCTCTTCTCCATACCTTCTCCAGCATTTATTGCTTGTAGACTTTTGGATCACAGCCATTCTAACTGGCATGAAATGGTACCTCATTGTGGTTTTGATTTGTATTTCTCTGATAATGAGTGATGTTGAGCATCTTTTCATGTGTTTGTTAGCCATCTGTATGTCTTCTTTGGAGAAATGTCTATTTAGTTCTTTGGTCCATTTTTTGATTGGGTCCTTTATTTTTCTGGAATTGAGCTGTAGGAGTTGCTTGTATATTTTTTGAGATTAGTTGTTTGTCAGTTGTTTCATTTGATATTATTTTCTCCCATTCTGAAGGCTGTCTTTTCACCTTGCTGATAGTTTCCTTTGTTGTGCAGAAGCTTTTAACTTTAATTAAGTCCCATTTGTTTATTTCTGCTTTTATTTCCAATGTTCTGGGAGGTGGGTCATAGAGGATCCTGCTGTGATTTATGTCAGAGAGTGTTTTGCTTATGTTCTCCTCTAGGAGTTTTATAGTTTCTGGTCTTACATTTAGATCCCAATCCATTTTGAGTTCATTTTTGTGTATGGTGTTAGAAAGTGTTCTAGTTTCATTCTTCTACAAGTGGTTGACCAGTTTTCCTAGCACCACTTGTTAAAGAGATTGTCTTTAATTCATTGTATATTCTTGCTTCCTTTGTCAAAGATAAGGTGTCCATAGGTGTGTAGATTTATCACTGGGCTTTCAATTTTGTTCCATTGATCTATATTTCTGTCTTTGTGCTAGTCCATACTGTCTTGATGACTGTGGCTTTGTAGTAGAGCCTGAAGTCAGGCGTTGGAGAAGGATATGGCAACCCTCTCTAGTGTTCTTGCCTGGAGAAGCCCAGAGACAGTGGGCCTCCGTCTATGGGGTCGCACAGAGTCAGACACAACTGAAGTGACTTAGCAGCAGCAGCGGAAGTCAGGCAGATTGATTCCTCCAGTTCTATTCTTCTTTCTCAAGATTGCTTTGGCTATTCGAGGTTTTTTGTATTCCCATACAGATTGTGAAGTTATTTTTTCTAGTTCTGTGAAAGATATCGCTGGTTGCTTGATAGGGATTGCATTGAATCTATAGATTGCTTTGGGTAGTATACTCGTTTTCACTATATCGATTCTTCTCATCCATTAACATGGTATATTTCTCCATCTATTAGTGTCCTCTTTGATTTCTTTCACCAGTGTTTTAGAGTTTTCTATATAGAGGTCTTTAGTTTCTTTAGGTAGATATATTCCTGAGTATTTTTATTCTTTTCATTGCAATGGTGAATGGAATTGTTTCCTTAATTTCTTTTTCTACTTTCTCATTATTAGTGTATAGGAATGCAAGGGATTTCTGTGTGTTGATTTTATATCCTGCAACTTTGCTATATTCATTGATTAGCTCTAGTAATTTTCTGGTGGAGTCTTTAGGGTTTTCTATGTAGAGGATCATGTCATCTGCAAACAGTGAGAGTTTTATTTCTTCTTTTCCAATTTGGAATTCTTTTATTTCTTTTTCTGCTCTGATTGCTGTGGCCAAAACTTCCAGAACTATGTGAATAGTAGCGGTGAAATTGGGCACCCTTGTCTTGTTCCTGACTTTAGGGGAAATGCTTTCAGTGTTTCACCATTGAGGATAATGTTTGCTGTGGTTTTGTCATATATAGCTTTTATTATCTTGAGGTATGTTCCTTCTATTCCTGCTTTCTGGAGAGTTTTTATCATAAATGGATGTTGAATTTTGTCAAAGGCTTTATCTGCATCTATTGAGATAATCATATAGCTTTTATTTTTCAGTTTGTTAATGTGGTGTATTAAATTGATTTGCAGATATTGAAGAATCCTTGTATCCCTGGGATAAAGCCCACTTGGTCATGGTGTATGATCTTTTTAATGTGTTGTTGGATTCTGATTGCTAAAATTTTGTTAAGGATTTTTGCATCTATGTTCATCAGTGATATTGGCCTGTAGTTTTCTTTTTTTGTGGCATCTTTGTCAGGTTTTGGTATTAGGGTGATGGTGGCCTCATAGAATGAGTTTGGAAGTTTACCTTCCTCTGCAATTTTCTGAAAGAGTTTGAGTAGGATAGGTGTTAGCTCTTCTCAAAATTTTTGGTAGAATTCAGCTGTGAAGCCGTCTGGACCTGGGCTTTTGTTTGCTGGAAGGTTTCTGATTACAGTTTCAATTTCCGTGCTTGTGATGGGTCTGTTGAGATTTTCTATTTCTTCCTGGTTCAGTTTTGGAAAGTTGTACTTTTCTAAGAATTTGTCCATTTCTTCCACGTTGTCCATTTTATTGGCATATAATTGCTGATAGTAGTCTCTTATGATCCTTTGTATTTCTGTGTTGTCTGTTGTGATCTCTCCCTTTTCATTTCTAATTTTATTGATTTGATTTTTCTCCCTTTGTTTCTTGATGAGTCTGGCTAATGGTTTGTCAATTTTATTTATCCTTTCAAAGAACCAGCTTTTGGCTTTGTTGATTTTTGCTATGGTCTCTTTTGTTTCTTTTGCATTTATTTCTGCCCTAATTTTTATGATTTCTTTCCTTCTACTAGCTCTGGGGTTCTCCATTTCTTCTTTTCTAGTTGCTTTAGGTGTAGAGTTAAGTTATTTATTTGACTTTTTTCTTGTTTCTTGAGGTATGCCTGTATTGCTATGAACTTTCCTCTTAGCACTGCTTTTATAGTGTCCCACAGGTTTTGGGTTGTTGTGTTTTCGTTATCATTCGTTTCTATGCATATTTTGATTTCTTTTTTGATTTCTTCTGTGATTTGTTGATTATTCAGAAGTGTGTTGTTCAGCCTCCATATGTTGGAATTTTTAATAGTTTTTCTCCTGTAATTGAGATCTAATCTTAATGCATTATGGTCCGAAAAGATGCTTGGAATGACTTCAATTTTCTTGAATTTATCAAGGTTAGCTTTATGGCCCAGAATGTGATCTATCTTGGAGAAGGTTCCGTGAGCACTTGAGAAAAAGGTGAAATTCATTGTTTTGGGGTGAAATGTTCTATAGATATCAATTAGGTCTAATTGGTCTATTGTATCATTTAAAGTTTGTGTTTCTTTGTTAATTTTCTGTTTAGTTGATCTGTCCATATATGTGAGTGGGGTATTAAAGTCTCCCACTATTATTGTGTTATTGTTAATTTCCCCTTTCATAGTTGTTAGTATTTGTCTTACATATTGCGGTGCTCCTATGTTGGGTGCATATATATTTATAATTGTTATATCTTATTCTTGGATTGATCCTTTGATCATTATGTAGCGTCCTTCTTTATTTCTTTTCACAGCCTTTGTTTTAAAGTCTATTTTATCTGGTATGAGTATTGCTACTCTTGCTTTCTTTTGGTCTCTATTTGCGTGGAATATCTTTTTCTGGCCCTTCACTTTCAGTCTGTATGTGTCCCTTGTTTTGAGGTAGGTCTCTTGTAGACAGCATATACAGGGGTCTTATTTTTGTATCCATTAAGCCAATATTTGTCTTTTGGTTGGGGCATTCAATCCATTTATGTTTAAGGTAATTATTGATAAGTATGATCTTGTTGCCTTTTACTTTATTGTTTTGGGTTCGGGTTTATGCACCCTTTTTGTGTTTCTATCTAGAGAATATCCTTTACCATTTGTTGGAGAGCTGGTTGGGTGGTGCTGAATTCTCTCAGCTTTTGCTTGTCTGTAAAGCTTTTGATTTCTCCTTCATATTTGAATGAGATCCTTGCTGGGTACAGTAATCTGGGCTGTAGGTTATTTTCTTTCATCACTTTAAGTATGTTTTGCCATTCCCTTCTGGCCTGAAGGGTTTCTATTGAAAGATCAGCTGTTATCCTTATGGGAATCCCCTTGTGTGTTATTTGTTGTTTTTCCCTTGCTGCTTTTAATATTTGTTCTTTGTGTTTGATCTTTGTTAATTTGATTAATATGTGTCTTGGGGTGTTTCGCCTTGGGTTTATCCTGTTTGGAACTCTCTGGGTTTCTTGGACCTGGGTGGTGGGTGTACCACATATTCTTTATGCATTCATCTGTCGATGGATATTTAGGTTGTTTCCATATCCTGGCTACTGTAAATAGTGCTACATCTAGTTCCTCAGCAGGAATAGAGATACAGATGTAGAGAACAGACATATGGACATGGCAGGGAAGAGGAGGGAGAGACAAACTGGGAGATTAGGCTTGACATAAATACAGTACCATGTATAAAATAGATAGCTAGTGGGAACCTGCACAGGGAACTTCAGCTTGGTGCTCTGTGATGACCTATAAGAATGGGATGAGAGGTGGGGTGGGAGGGAGGTCCAAGAGGGAGGGAATATATGTATACATATAGCTGATTCACTTTGTTGTGCAGCAGAAAGTAACACAACATTATACTCCAATTAAAAAAATAATAATGAGTGTTCCAGGAGACAGGAAGTGGGAGCTGCCAGGTTCTTATAGATCTGGAAATTGAAACAGGCCATCTTTCATCATATGGATATTGACCAAGCAGCCATAGCCCATGCCAAGTCAAGGAAAAGGAACATTGATCCTACCTCTCAGTGAGAAAAGTGTAAACAAATGTGGCCTCCTTAAATCTACAATGGATGGATTGCATATTTTTATATCTCAGAATATTAATATGCTTCGCCTATGTACAAAGTTATAGTCAGTGCCCATCAACACAGTGAGATATTTCTCACATTCAAGTTAATTTTCCTGGTAGCACTTAGTCAGTAAATTTTAAAGCTAAAATTTTTCTTTGTCTAATTCCTTCATTTTAACAATGAGAAGGAAGTAGAAAGGAAATTTGAGAGTTCAATGCAGAGTCAGTAACAAAATTCAGATGGAACTCAGATTTCTGAGTCTTTCTCCCATCATTGGTTTACACATTGCCTTCAGAAAATTCCTTTACCACATACACAGGAAGCCTGGGTAGTCTCAACATCATCACAAGATAAACTTATAAGATTGGCTAGTAGGTATCTAGTGACTAAAGTGCCCTGAAAGGAATAAAGAATAAAGTACACACTTTTGAATGGTGGACAATATCTTAGAAAGATTGAAAATAAATGTAAATACTTTATGCTTAGGATGTGGGTATAGGTGGGACATAAAAACAATGATATAGAAGTAGAAAAAAAAAAACCATATAGAGACTGGGGGATTTAAATTTATAGAAGAGAGAAATGAAAATTAATTTTGATGGAAAGTTTTAGGTTTTACCCCAAGGAAGAAAATAAAGGATTTAACTGGCCTTCAGTTCAATTCAGTTCAGTTCAGTCACTCAGTCGTGTCCAACTCTTTGCAACCCCATGAGTTGCAGCACACCAGGACTCCCTGTACATCACTAACACCCGGAGTTCACTGAAAATCAGGTCCATCTAGTCGGTGATGCAATCCAGCCATCTCATCCTCTGTCGCCCCCTTCTCCTCCTGCCCTCAATCCCTCCCAGCATCAGAGTCTTTTCCAATGAGTCAATTCTTCACAAGAGGTGGCCAAAGTACTGGAGTTTCAGCTTTAGCATCATTCCTTCCAAAGAACACCTAGGACTGGTCTCCTTTAGAATGGACTGGTTGGATCTCCTTGCAGTCCAAGGGACTTTCAAGAGTCTTCTCCAACACCACAGTTCAAAAGCATCAATTCTTTGGCACTCAGCTTTCTTCACAGCAAACTCTCACATCCATACATGATTACTGGAAGAACCATAGCCTTGACTAGACAGACTGGCCTTAATTTAGCTTAATTCAGGCACTAACCAGAATAAAAGTGTAATTAGGATATTTTGATCTGTAATTATATAGAAAGGCAGCTCTTTCGCATATGAAAGTATAAAGATGATCTGCATTGTGTTTTGTTGGAGGATAATAAGGGATTTTAAATATCACATAAGCCCATCTAAATGGCTTTCACTATCCAATTCTAGAAGATTTTAAAAACCACTTGAAATTGACTAGGCCATCTTCAGTTCCCTAACATAATAAAGCTTACAAAATAGCTTTCACTGTGCTGCAGTATATTGTGATTTAAATGGACTGATCTTTTTAGCTGAGTCAGGTAAACGATCAGCCAAACCACAGTATGGCCTTAGGTGAACCTATTCTAAGAACAAGAAACTTATGTGTGAACTTGTTTTAGTGGATAAAACAGGAGAAGCTGTTTATTTACCTTGTTCTCTACAGACAGATTTTGTATGTTATGGTACATTTGGTCCAACTGGCCAGTCATCTCCTAGCTAGGGATGTACAGCCTAGTTTAATTTTAATTTAAATGTAGATATCAGCTTTTTTTTTAATTGAAAAGTAGAGATTGTTTGCCACCATGTTATGCTAAGCCAGGAAGAGAGTCAACCACAATATTCAACTACTTTTCTCTGGATATCATGAAAATAACCTGTATTAAACATGCTAGCTGTAACAGTGGTATAATATGAAAATACTTTAATAATAATATTTTAAAATAGCTACTGATATATGTCAGACTGTTAGCTGAAAGTAATAGAAACTGACTCTGGCTAATTTAAGCAAAAGTTGAATTTGTTCCAAGGAAGTTCTGACAATATCAGAAAAATCCAAACTCACAGCATTTGATGGTGGTCAGTGATAAAGCCTCAAAACCCTGTCATAGAGCCAGTGGAGTGATGATATCAGGCTTCCCTAGTGCCTTAGTTGGTAAAAAAAAAAAAAAAAAAAATCCACCTGCAATCAGGGAACTTTAGATCTGGGTGAGGGCTGTCCTTAGACTTGCAGAATAAGTGAGGATCTTACATGAGCAAGCTTGCCTGGTGGCTCAGCTGGTAAAGAATCTGCCTGCAATTCAGGAAACCTGGATTTGATCCCTGAGTTGGGGAGATCCCCTGGAGAAGGGCAATGCTACCCACTTCAGTATTCTGGCCTGAAGAATTCCATGGAATATATAGTCCATGGGGTCAAAAAGAGTCAGGCATGACTGAGTAACTTTCACTGACTGACTGATTACATGAGCAAAGAGAGGATATATTGTGGGGGAGAAAGGGGGTTGAACTTGAGAGTAAGGAAATTGGGTTCAGGGCTTCCGAGGTGGCACTAGTGATGAAGAACTCATATGCCAGTGCAAGAGGCATGAGAGATGCTGGTTCAATTCCTGGGTCAGGAAGATCCCCTGGAAGAGGGCATGGCAACCCACTCCGGTATTCTAGCCTGGAGAATCTCATGAACAGAGAAGCCTGGCAAGCTACAGTCCATGGGGTAGCAAAGAGTTGGACAGAACTGAAGTGACTTAGCCTGCATGCAGGTACCCAGTCCTGCTAACCAGCTATTTGATCTTGGCTCAATGCTTACTTTTCTATTCCCTGATTTCCTTCAGTGGAAAATGATAGCATTACATTGGAGAATTTCTGAGGAATAAAAGCATGTTGTATTCATCAAGAAACAGTGGCAAACTGTACTTTGATACACATGCTTTCAATGTTTTCCATTCATTCCTTCAGTAATTTTACCATTCCCTCTACAACATCTTCTGTCATTCTGATAATATATTATGCACTGAGAATACAAAGTTGAGTAATAAAATAAAGCAGATATGTTAGAAAGTAAATAAAAACTGCACAATAAAAACATGATTCAAATGTAAAGTAAAATGTGGCCTAATTTTAACAATTGATAGACTCTCAGGAAAGGGAATGTATGTGCCATTTACTCTAGGATTTTCCACAAGGGACCAGGAGCTGCAACACAGAAACTTTGAAAAGGATGTATGATTCCATAATGTAGATGGTCTTGAAAAAGCAACATTTATGGAAGTAGGATAACAAACTATTTTTCTGATACTAACTTTTACAGACATCTATTATAAACAATGTGGCATCTATGATTAACTCTAATACTTTGTCAGCCTGATGCAAAGAACTAACTCATTGGAAAAGACCCTGATGCTGGGCAAGATTGAAGGTGGGAGGAGGAGGGGATGATAGAGGATGAGATGGTTGGATGGCATCAGTGACTAATGGACATAAGTTTGAGCAAACTCCAGGAGTTGATGATGGACAGAGAGGCTTGGAGTGCTGCAGTCCATGGGGTTGCAAACAGTTGGACATTACTGAGTGACTGAACTGAACTGACTGATGATTAACAAGGGGCTTTCCTGGTGGCTCAGCAGTAAAGAAGCCACCTACAATGCAGGAGACACGGGTTCAATCCCTAGGTTGGGAAGATCCCCTGGAGAAGGAAATGGGAACCCACTCCAGCATTCTTGCCTGGC
Organism: Aepyceros melampus; assembly: GCA_006408695.1. Classification (NCBI taxonomy): domain Eukaryota; kingdom Metazoa; phylum Chordata; class Mammalia; order Artiodactyla; family Bovidae; genus Aepyceros; species Aepyceros melampus. Next base: position 282,870 of record SJXQ01007338.1, on the reverse strand, counting down.
AAATCCCATGTACAGAGGAGTCTGGCAGGCTACAGTCTATGGAGTCATGAGTCAGACATGACTTAGCAACTAAACCACCACCACCATGGTTAACAGAGACCTGATTTCCACAACAGAGTAAAAGTTAATCCTTAAGAAATTCACTGCTGCTGCTGCTGCTAAGTCACTTCAGTTGTGTCCTACTCTGTGCAACCCCAGAGATGGCAGCCCACCAGGCTCTCCTGTTCTCAGGATTCTCCAGGCAAGAACACTGGAGTGGGTTGCCATTGCCTTCTGCAGAGAAATTCACTAGCAAATACAAATTGTTTCAAAGTGGGAAATGCAGATTATTTCTTGAAAGGTGGTAGAAGAAATTGAGGTATTCATTTTATGCAGAATAGAATGGAATTGCTGATTAGAGTCATAGAAAAAGTGAAATGGGTGTATCATTTTAGGTAACTAAGAAAATTACTAAAACTAATGCTGTCAGAAAAACTGGTAAAAGGAAGTGATTCACAGAGGTGGTGTTGAATGAGATGCTTGATTTTTTGAAATACAGGGAAATGATTTTTTTTAAGTTAAAATTTTAAAAACTTTTACTTAGAGGATAATTGCTTTACAATGTTGTGTTGGTTTCTGCCATACAGCTATATGAATCAGCCATGAGTATATATATATATATATATATATATATATATATATATCCTCCCTTTTGAGCCTCCCTCCCCCCCCTCCATCTACCACTCTAGGGATATGATTATATGATTAAATCTAAAACATAAATGGCCTAAAGGAATAGGGAATAGAAGGAAGGATGGACAAGACTCATGCTGGAGACTGTTGTTTTTCATCTTGTTTTTCAGTCTTTTAGAATCAGGGGGTGTGCTTTTTACTCAATAGAATATTTTGTATATATACATAGTGTGTATGCATTCTCTGTATAGACTCTATCTACCTATTTATCATCTATCAGCTATCTATCTATGGGTAACAGGTAGAATTTCTCAGGGAAGGTGATACTTGAGCTGAATGTCAAAGAAAGAAAAGTTATATTAGACAAACAAAGAAGGATCAGAGGCATTTCAATCTAACTATAGGACTTGAATATATTACTCATGTCGTCTGATTAAAATATGAAGTTTATTTAATGGTTTATTTAAAGATATGCTAACTTGAGACAAGTCATTCTTTCTTAAACATGACTGTGTTTTCCTTAAATATAAAGGTAAGCATAAAATTTGAATCAATATTCTGCTACGGGAGAAGAAAGAAAGCAAGGCAGAACCTGACACTCTTGTTGAGGAAATAATCTCACTGATATGGGCTGAGTAACATTTGCATGAGGTGAGGAAGCATTTGAATCCTTCACAATATAAGTTTGGGAGTTTTGAAAATGAAGATTTAAGAGCTCTTGATGGAAACACTTCTCAATGTCACATGAGGTTAGAATTTTCTCCATGAGTGATTTAGAAAGGAAATACAAGTATTTGCAACACTCAGAGTCCAGCTTAGAGATAAAGAGACTGACAGAACCTGACATTTTTTTCAGTGTCCTGTCCCATTGGCGTGGATCGAGACTATCACTCCAGTGAGAAAATCAGCACAAGTGTCTGTGCACAATCAAATTAATCCTTGGATCATTAATGTGCCCTTACAATCAGGGGCAACTTGACATTGGGGCAAAGTTGTAAGAAAAAATGAGTGGAAATTAAAATTTTATTCTTGGCTTTCCTAGCATTCTAACATGAAGAATAGTTGAGATATTTCCCAAAAAGTTATTTACCACAGAAAAATCACCCTGGGAAAAAATCACAAACTACAAAAACAATCTGGGAGTATTCATCAAATTTTAAATGTTGAAAAATATTGATAGCACTCTTGTACTCAAATCTAAGCTATACTCAAAATAAGGAGCAGCAGTGAAAGCATTCTAGTTTACATATAGATGTTTATTAGGTCTTGTTTAACAAATGTGCTAGAAATATGAATTAGTCATCACATTATAATTCTATATATATCCATTTTTAACCATTAGAGAAAGTACAATCAAAAAAGGAAAAGGCCAAAACCAAACAAAAAAAAAAAGCAAGGAAGAAAGCTGGATAAAACTTCAGAATATAATGGTAAGAATAAAGCTAAATGTGTTAATAATCACACTAATACAAAATGCTGTATTTCATATTAAGTTATTATTTGACTTTTTTGAGGAGCTGACTTTTTACTAAAGTATAGTTGATTTATAAGGTGTTATTTTCAGGTGTACAGGAAAGTGATTCAGCTATATATATGAATATATATATATGTGTGTGTGTGTGTGTAAGTGTGTGTGCTTTCTTTTCAGATTCCTTTTCATTATAGGTTTAGGTTATTACAAGATACTGAATATTGTTCCCTGTCCTTGTTGGTTATCTATTTTATATATATAATAGTGTGTATCTCCTAATCTCAAAATTTTAATTTATCCCTATGTGCCTTTCCCTTTGGTAACAATGTCTGTTTTTTATGTCTGTGAGTCTGTTTCTATTTTATAAAGACATTCATTTGTATCAGTTTTTTAGATTCCACATACTTATGATATCATGTGATTTTTTCTTTGTCTAATCTACTTCACATAGTTTGATAATCTCTAGATCCATCTATGTTGTTGCAAATGGCATTATTTTATTTGCTCCTTTTTGTGGCTGATAATATTCTATTGTTTATATGTGTATGGAAAGTGATTCAGCTATATATATGAATATATATATATGTGTGTGTGTGTGTGTAAGTGTGTGTGCTTTCTTTTCAGATTCCTTTTCATTATAGGTTTAGGTTATTACAAGATACTGAATATTGTTCCCTGTCCTTGTTGGTTATCTATTTTATATATATAATAGTGTGTATCTCCTAATCTCAAAATTTTAATTTATCCCTATGTGCCTTTCCCTTTGGTAACAATGTCTGTTTTTTATGTCTGTGAGTCTGTTTCTATTTTATAAAGACATTCATTTGTATCAGTTTTTTAGATTCCACATACTTATGATATCATGTGATTTTTTCTTTGTCTAATCTACTTCACTTAGTTTGATAATCTCTAGATCCATCTATGTTGTTGCAAATGGCATTATTTTATTTGCTCCTTTTTGTGGCTGATAATATTCTATTGTTTATATGTGTATACAATAACCTCAGATATGCAGATGACACCACCCTTATGGCAGAAAGTGAAGAGGAACTAAAAAGCCTCTTGATGAAAGTAAAAGTGGAGAGTGAAAAAGTTGGCTTAAAGCTCAACATTCAGAAAATGAAGGTCATGGCATCTGGTCCCATCACTTCATGGGAAATAGATGGGGAAACAGTGGAAACAGTGTCAGACTTTATTTTTCTGGGCTCCAAAATCACTTCAGATGGTGACTGAAGCCATGAAATTAAAAGACGCTTACTCCTTGGAAGAAAAGTTTGACCAACCTAGATAGCATATTCAAAAGCAAAGATATTACTTTGCCGACTAAGGTCCGTCTAGTCAAAGCTATGGTTTTTCCTGTGGTCATGTATGGATGTGAGAGTTGGACTGTGAAGAAAGCTGAGCACCGAAGAATGGATGCTTTTGAACTGTGGTGTTGGAGAAGACTCTTGAGAGTCCCTTGGACTGCAAGGAGATCCAACCAGTCCATTCTGAAGGAGATCAGCCCTGGGATTTCTTTGGAGGGAATGATGCTAAAGCTGAAAGTCCAGTACTTTGGCCACCTCATGCAAAGAGTTGACTCATTGGAAAAGACTCTGATGCTGGGAGGGATTGGGGGCAGGAGGAGAAGGGGACGATAGAGGATGAGATGGCTGGATGGCATCACGGACTCGATGGGCGTGAGTCTGAGTGAACTCCGGGAGTTGATGATGGACAGGGAGGCCTGGCGTGCTGCAATTCATGGGGTTGCAAAGAGTCGGTCACGACTGAGTGACTGAACTGAACTGAACTGAAGGTACTTGACTTGATGTCTTGATATATCTATGTGAGTGGAAACAACTACACTTAACCATTCTGCTATACACATCTTAATTAAAAAACAAAAAAAGAAGCCCTGACTCGTTACTGCACACATACACGTAAGAGCATGTGTATGTGTAGCACGAATGTATAGCAGACTTTATTCCCCATTGTTATTAAGAGTTGAAAGCCCGATTTGCTCAACAGGTTAGGACCTATTTTGTCTCTTTACCCTTGTTTTCATTTGCCCTGTTGCAACAGCAGACTGGTTGAAATGAACAAATCCTTTTGAACTTAGAGTTGTGGTACAGGAGTTGGCAGGCTGGCGTGGAGATGCAGTGTTTCCCACCTGGCAGATGCTGGTCTCATCTCTCCAGTGTGTGGAGAGATGCAATAAATCAGGAAAGAGGCTGTGCACCCAATTCCGAGTGCAGGGTGTGTGGGCGGACTCTCAACAGGGATTCTGATAAATTTTAGAGATTGCTCACCAGCAAGTTTTTTTACCCCATTTCACTGTTTTCTTGCAGGTTTCTTTTTAAATGACTTGTAGCAACTAGTTCCTACTATCAGTTTTTTGTGTTTTGTTTTTTTTTTAAGCAGAGGACAACAGTAAAAGACAAGACCAGGTCTTACAAAAAATGTGTCTTTTCAATGGTCATATGGTGAAATCTAAAGATGCTTAAATTTTTTAGATAATTTTTGGATAATTCGGCTCTGATTATTTAGGTAAATGCTAGCATCTGCTCCTTATTGTTTATGCTTTATCAGCCCAGGACACCTACTTTCATATCTTTCTCTCCCCAATGCACACATACTCAGAAGAATGTTTACTGTGAGCCATTGCTCTTTACTAGAAGGAAAACAGATTTCTAGGGATTAGGTTACATTCCATAGATGAAAGGTGGGGATTTCACACACAATAATACCCTTCATCCTTTGACCCCTCTGGCTCTTCTGGCTTTAACTGTCCCCTTATGAACCAACCCCTGGACACCGTCAGCGCAGAAACCACACAGAACTCACATCTCTATCTAGAAAACTTTCACATAGTGTTATCTGCTTGCTGTTTCAGTGTCATTTCTCCATTTGCCTCTCCTCTGCATCTTACATATTTCTCTCTGATATTTTGATCTATAAGGACTTGCCTTTGATTAAGGGCCCTGCTCTTTAAATGTTCTTTCTCAGTTTCTCCACTTTATCAAAAGATTGGAGGCCCCTCTGGTGACCCAACATCCCTGACATATTAAATCTGGGTGTCAATTGCAAGCTTTGATTTGACAAGCCTCTTCCATTTCTTAATTTCAATGACTCTGTAATACTGAATTATTTCTTTCTGTAGGCATATGATTTTCTTCTACTCAAACTTCCCTGTGTTGCATAGGTTTTTCATAATTAAAGGCACTGCATTGTTTAGAATCTAATCATGGACACATGTGTCTTTTTTCTTCTGAAAAGACAGGGATATGAAGCTTCATAAATCAGAATATTGGGCTTAAAATGTAATTTATAAGGAATAAATCAGGAAATGTAAATCATGCTTAAAAAGGCTTACTTTCCTCTTACAAGCTGGATTGAAAAATCATGTGGCTACATTTGTAAGTGATGAAAAGACATTCTGAAAATAAAATCTCAAGGTGAAATCTAGAGGCACATTTAGTGGCTATTTGAGCATTCCCAGTGTCCCCAAAAGGTGTGTGTGTGTGTATGGGTATGATCCTATCGATGAATCTCATGGCTTAGTTCATTTAAAAGGTGAATTCTCATCAGGGCTGACTTCTGTGTCCTTATGATTTTTTAACATTTCAGTAATTTAAAGAAAGCCTAGAGCTGTAATAATCTGATCCAAAAAATATACAGGACTCTAAGCAAAAGGAAGCCTGGAAGACTATTGTTTTACTATCAAAGAAAATCTGAAAGAACTGTTACAGATTCAAATTTCAACTGTGTCCAGATTTCTTAGCACTGTATGATTAAGGAAGAAATCTAGGAATAGTCACTGCAGACATCTGTGTTCTTTATGTTAGAAGCAAGATGTGAAAATGGTCCAAATGGCTAGTATTGGGATGGCACGGCAAGGAAGATACAGCCCAAACCAATAGAAATTTGATGCTAGAGTAGAGATATATAGTTTTAGAACTGTCGATTCTATAAAGTCCTATCTAAGGGTAGAATCATCTAATTCATCAGTTTAGACACATTTTGGAGCTATTCTTCACTGTAATAGAGAGGTGGTAACATTTGACATCTTTATGTAGAAAACTTAATTTAACCAATATAGGTTTTGTTGACTCCAAGCTGTTGATGTTATGATAGCAGTGGATTTATCAGGTATAAGATGTTTCTTCAATCTCAGTTGTGTTTTTATGGACTGATCAGTATTCAGCTCTTCCTTTGACAGAAGCTGCCTCCTAGCTTGCGAGGGTGTGTGTTCTCACGGTCACAACATGGTGGAGTGTGTGTGTTGATTCACAGATTTTTATAGCTGAAAGCATGTATTCTGCTATGCTCCATTAGTCTGCATACAAAGGGAAACATTTCGATGTAAAAAGCAAGCTTACGCGTTGGCTGAGAAGATGTAGCTTCAGCTAGAGGCAAAGGACAATGATACATTTCCCCCATGGCTTTATTGTTTGTGAATTTGACTTGCGTATCCTGGTGTCTCGTGATTTAAGGAAACCCAGTATACAACATCTAAATTTGTAAAATGAGGGATCCTTGGGTCTCTGTCTGTTCTTGTTTTTCTCTTGTTAAAGTCACAGCTTTTTACAATAAATTTGCTCAAATCAATGTTCAGTGTGGTATAGGGACCAAAAATATAGGGCTTGACGCTTCCCTGGAGGTCCAGCGGCTAAGAGTCCTCACTCCCATGAAGAGGGACCAGGTTTGATCCCTGGTCAGGGAACTAGATCCCACTTGCTGCAACTCAAGAAACTATAGCAACTAAAACCCAGCTCAGCCAGTTTAATTAATTAGTTTTTTTGAAGTCTCATAGTGCCAGATTTGACCCAAAACATCAATTCTTCTTGCTAGGAGGTCTTTGTCATAATCTTTAACATCTCTGGGCTAAATTTTCTCATCTGAAAAATGAGAGAAGTAATTATGCTTGTATGTAAGACTCAAATGAGATAATTCACATCAAGCATATAACAGATGGATTATACATAGATATTTATATGTGTATGAAAATATATGTGTGTATATGCATATATGCATATGTATTTAGGATTTATATAGTGATCAAATACAGGGTGTGCTATTATCACATAGTGCCCACAGTGTTTCATGGAAAAGGCGACACTTATAAAATCAATAGATAATGTACACATACAATTTTTAGCAGCAGATTTATCTTACTAATTACATATTGCAGAGGCCACTATTCGTTTTGATCCCCTGCACACACTTACTTACCATGGAGATGGTTGACCTCAAGGCATCCTGGCTAGGGCAGTGAAGCACCTGGACTGGTTTAAACTCAGGCAACGTGTCACATTTGTTTTGTCAGAAACTCTATCAGGCACCACTTTGTCTAGTGAGTCCGTGTCAGAGCTTGGGGCTTCCCCGAAAGCAGGCCTAGAGAAGGAGATCTGAGTGTTGGGAGTTTATTGGGTGGTGTCCTACTTCCCACCTGCTAGGAAAGCGAAAGATGCAGGATTCAGGCTGCAATTCAGTCATCACAAGACCTCAACCAGCTCTGGAGCGGGGGTTGACCTTTGGAATTAATCCAGACCAGGGCCGGGGTACCTGGGGGCTGGACCTTTATGCCTATGCCTTCTTCCCACTCACCCACCAGTCGCCGCTTCTGGGCTGCTCTCAGAAACAGGGTCATGACCTTGGGCAGCGTGATTCTTTTCAGCCCAGGACATCACCCAGGAGGGCTTCAAGCAACAGTCACTCCCACCTGGGGAGTTCTTCAGTATCTAAGTGACACGGCACGGAGTCTCCCATCCATTAGAACCAATCATTGTCAGAAATTGATTTGGAATTGTTTTTCCATTTTCGGATAACCTAAGTTATCTGGTCTCGGCTTTTCTCTTGTTTTTCTTCCTCTATTCTTTCCTTTTCTCCCACCCTTCCATCAACCACTAATTGATGCCCTGCTATGTAGCAAGCATACCCTAATGAGGTCTAGAAATTCAAATATTTTTAAAAAGAGATTATCTTCCTGTTCCAAAGCTTCTGTTCAAATAAAGAGACAAACCAGGCAGCAAAATGGGCAGTGATGATGACCTGTGGAATTGGAAAAAATAGTCATTCAACATTCTGCTGTCTCTTGCCCTCCATGTGATTATGTCACTAAAATTATCAAGCCCTGTTTTTCTCATTTTTAAAATAGGAATAGCAATTAAACCTATCCAGAGGACTGTCCCAAAGAATAAATTAAAGAATGAGAAACTATTCACATTTATACCCAGCCCATAATTATCCACTTAATTTTATTGGTGATGTTTTTATTATTGGTAATAATGACTATGTCAGAGGTTCACTGACCCATTTCCATGTAACTCCTTCACCTTTATCTGTTGGGTCAAACAAAAGATAGCTCACCTAGACGAGGAGCTCAGTGGTTGAATGACCTGGTGTCTGGACTCTACCCTTCCATACATTCTATATGTGAGGGATTCCATGTCTTAAGAACCTTCCATTACAAAATACGCAGTTACTACACCTGGTTGGGCTCCTCAGAGTCCATCACAAATGGTCTTGTCTCTTTCTTAAACCACATTCCTTCTGATATCTCGTTCTCCCAGATTTTTTTTCCCTGTCTCTAAGCACTCGTTTAGCAGTGTGTCCCTGTTGGCCTGTTTTACTGATCTACCCACTTAATGCTAGAGGTCCTCAAAGGATCAGCCTTAGCGCCTCTCCTCTGTTGATCTCTCTTTCTCTTTGATGATGGGTTTATATGTCATCTCTATAATCTTGACTCCCAAGCTAAACTCCAGACCTGACTTCTCTTTGCAGCTCCAGCTTGTACACTTCCACACCCACTTTACTGGTAAATATCTCATAGACATAGGCAGTTCAGATTTATTCCACATCCTAACCAAAAGTATTAATTTCTCTCTTCTGACTTAGTATTCTCCATGTGAGTAATTACCCTTTCTTTTATTTTATTAACCAATTTATTTATTTTAGTGACCAATCCAGAAACCCAAGATGATCCTTGGCATCTGTTTCTCTCTTGCCTCAAATACCTAATCCATCACCAAATCCTTTTGATTCTACATTCGAAATATCTCCTCTCTGTGCATCTCCATAATCACCTTCTAGTAGAAGCCACCATCATCTATGGATTCAACTAAAGCTCTAGTCTCCCAACTAGCTTCTGTACCTCCAGATGTCACCTAGACCTTCAACTGGGGCATTTTTTTTTTAATAGCCAAAGAGTGAGTTTTTAAATACAAATTGCATCTTGTCACTGTCCTGCTTAAAACTGTATTTTGATTTCCTATCACACTTGGAATAAGTAATGGGATCCTTCTCTTGCCTCCAAGACCAAGAATAATCTTAACTTTGTCTGCTCTTCTGTCCTCATCTCAAGCCATTGGTCTCCACCCTCCTCACAAGGCCACCTCCACTCTCTGGCCTTCTTGCTTTTACTGAAAGAATAGTCTGCGGAGAACATTTGCATATATTTTTTCTTCTGCCTTCAACCTCTTTCACTGTACTCTTCACCAGTCTTTCTCATCCTGCAGATCTTAGTGTTCCTCCCTCACTAAATTTCAGCTCTGAGTACAGAAACCATTGTATTCACTGCTTGTGCCCAGCATCCAGCCTCCTGGCTGCGTTAGATTATTGTTTATTAAATGAAGGCATGACCTTTCTAGACACAGTGTGAATCTGAATCAGATGTTTTGGCTCTAATCTCTGCTCTGCTAGTATTAGGCATGCGACTTTGGGCAGGTCTCTTCACTTTTCTGGGCCTGGGTTTTTGTTTCTAACCTTCAAAAATGGGGATGATAGCATCTCTTTCCCCTTTCTTACAGGGCCATTAATCCATCAAAACTTTAATGAACACCTATCAAGTGCTGAGCACTGGAGCTCCTCAGTTAAATGAAACTCACATTCTCTTTATAAAGAGCGCAGAATTTGGAAGTGAAGACAGGCATGTGAACAAATTCATGATAATACTATAATATAGTAAGTGTAATGATAGAAACAAGGCATTCCCTTATGAAATCTCTGTTTTAATGATGAAGAAGTGTACTGAGTCCAGTACTGTGCAGTAAGTGCAGCGCATGTGCACTCAGTTGTGTCCGACTCTGTGTGACCCCATGGACTGTAGCCCGCCAGGCTCCTCTATCCGTGGGATTCTCCAGGCAAGAATACTAGAGTGGGTTGCCATGCCCTCCTCCGGGGGATCTTCCCGACCTAGCTATCGAACCTGTGTCTCTTGCATTGGCAAGTGGATTCTTTACCACTGGCACCACCTGGATTTCCTGCCTAATTTAACTTTCACCTAGAAAGCTCAAAGCTGCAAAAGTCAATATTCCCATTATACAGATGAGGAAACTGTGACATAGTCACCTTAAGTAAGCTCCAATTCATAGGACTAGTGGGTAGAAGCACAGAGATTCTAACCCAAGCTTTCTACTCAAGTTCAGGTTGCTTTTCTCCCCGCCGACAACAAATCAAACTAAGTTATTCCTTTATTGCTAGAAGAATGAGTTAACTAAGGTTTCAATAAAGTATTTTATTGCCAAATATAAGTCAGAACAAAAAAATTTTACCAAAGAATCTCACTTTCCTTCAGTTTTTTTCCTAGTTTCTGAGTCTATTTTTATTATCATTTACAATTGCTTTTATTGGTTATAGCATGTCTTTATTTGTACCCACAGTAAGCAAAGTGTTTCCTACGACAGTGATTTGAAACTTTTTGAGATCAGATGCCTTGTATGTGGCATTTTGGTCCCCAAACACTAGCCCTCATATGGGGCTATTGGCTAAAACCCAAGTGGGCATTGCTTTGCTTTCTTTCCAAATAATTCTTGAAATGTCTCATTACAACTTAAAGTTCTTTAAAGGGGGCTCAATTTGAGATTAAATATATGAGGTACACATCCAGTAATAATGAAATTATAAAAAAGGGAAATAAGGACAGCTAAGTGACTCGAGCCGTCAAGCTCAAATGGCTGAGAGTAACAGTGAGTGAAGGAGTGTACAATGTAGGTGTTGATGTAATTATCAATTGGCTGTACTGTGTAAGTTGGTTGTATGGCACATTTCACCTGTGCAGAGGGGCCACATTGCTCTTCAGAGACTCACCTATGGCAAATCCTCAGTCTTAAGACTGGTTGTCATCATCCATGGCTAATTTGCATTGAAAGCTCATTGGGGGGCTTCCCTAGTGATCCAGTGGCTAAGCTTCTGCACTCCCAATGCAGGGGGCCCAGGTTCAATCCCTAGTCAGGGAACTAGATCCCACATGCAGCAACAAAGATCACAGAAGATCCTGAGTGCTGCAACTGAGATCCAGCACAGTGACATAAATAAAAATACTTCTTTTTTAAAAAGAAAGATTATTATGTACCAGGCACTGTGCTTTCTTTATATCATCTCATTTAATCTTCATAAATATTCCTATAACAGAGGTGCTGTCATCCCACCCATTAGGAAGGTGGGTAAATGAAGTCTTAAGTCAGATTAAGTACTTGCTTAAGGTAGCATGGCATGTAATTGGTGGAGATCTGTTTTGCATCCAAGCATCTGACTCCACGAACATGCCCTTGACCGTCATAAAGCCATTGGTCCTTGCTATCTGAGTCGTCCAGCTCCCCCTTCCCCTGTGCTGCCAGTCTTCAGGGGTGATCTCACTTATCCTAACACGAGCCCTCTCCCTTTTCTTCTCACTCTGTTCTTTCCACCTTCCTCCTATTCAGCTTTGTGGATGAGAGAAGGGAGAAAATAAAGCTGTCATCCATCCATCCATGTCTCAAGTTCCACAATCCTTAGCACCAACACTCGCCTGGACTACCAGGGGGCTGTTGCAAGCATGCAATTGCAAAGTCAGGGTATTGGCACTATAGACATGGTGAAGCCAGCCAATTCAAATATACAGGAAATTGCAACATAGGACTGGTGGCCTTAGGGTCTGCCATGCCCTCCAACTTGAGTTTCCAATGACAAAGTTCATTTTGACTCTGTCCAAATATTATATCACTAGTTTATTAAACAGTATTCTGAATGTTAGCAATGGAAAAATGACAAGATGTACCCGTGCTTTAAGTGCCTTTAAGTAGGGGAAAAGACATCCTCTCTGTAACACCACCGGATGTTTTACCTGTAGATTCTCAGGGGAGTCTGGGAGAGGTTAAAACTTGAGCCAACCTTCCAAGCCCAACAGTCAAGAAGGGGATGGGGGCAGGGAAGACATGAGGAAACAGAACCTGTTGGGAGACAGAAATATAATAAACATTGCAGATTGTGCTGCTTATCTTATTCCAGTATAACTTTTAGTGGTATGATTTGTTGACATCAAATTTTGGACTTTAAGCTGGATGACCTTACTTTTACTCCCTCTTGGAGGAGAGAAAGGAACACTATGTACATGTGCATTTTTTCTTGTCTCTTCAACATTGAAGCAATGCCAAACAGTATCAGTCAGTTTTTATAGTCTTGCTTTCCTCAAATTTTCGTCACTCGTCAAACAGAGGAACCTGATTTCACTTTTGTGTTGTCTCAGATAAACCTCACTTGAAATGTTGTGGTTAGGGGCTTTGAGGGCCATCAAGACCTAATGCATGGAAATTTTTCCTGGTAGAACTGAACCGGAATCCTTGTTCTTCTAGTTGTATGCTTTGGCATTTTATCTCTATGAGCTTGTTTCTGCATCCTTAAAATGGAGAAAAGAAGGCTTCCCAGTGTGATTTATGGACTCCATGAGGTGATGGACGGGAATGTGCCTAACACATAGTAGGTGTTTTATCAAAAGCATGTTTTGCGTTGGTTTGCCTCCTTATCTGCCCAAGTCCTGTGGAACCTCCAAAGCTGAGGATGAGTTTGTCTCCTGGACAAGCATTCTGAGAATCAATTAGTTGAAAGTGAACGTCTACATTAGTGATTCTCAACCAAAGACAGTTTTGCCCTCCAGCAGACATTTGTCAAAAATCTGAAGACACTTTTGACCACCACAACTGGGAATGGGTGCTGCTGCCATCTAGGCTAAACTTCCTACAGTGCATAGGACAGCCTTACAACAAGGAATTTGTTGTTGATGTTGTTTGGTTGCTCAGTTCAGTTCAGTGGCTCAGTTGTGTCTGACTCTTTGCGACCCCATGAATCGCAGCATGCCAGGCCTCCCTGTCCATCACCAACTCCCAGAGTTCACTCAGACTCACGTCCATCGAGCCAGCGATGCCATCCAGCCATCACATCCTCTGTTGTGTCCAACTATTTGCAGCTCCATGGACTGTATTCCACCAGGTTCTTCTGTCCATGGGATTTCCCAGGCAAGGACACTGGAGTGAGTTGCCATTTCCTCCTCCAGGGAATCTTCCCAACACAGGAATCAAACCCACGTCTCCTGCACTGCAGCCAAATTCTTTACCACTGAGCCACTGGAAATGCCGAGCCCCAAATGTCAATAGCTCCCAAATAGACAAGGTCAAGCAAATAAGATCCACTGTACTTGTTTGTCATATTAATGACTTTTGAACTTTGGGATGTACTAAGTCAAATTTTCTTTTCCTTTTTACCCAACATTCTGAGAAAGGATTCCCAGTGTCACCATCAGGATGTCGTCCTTTCAGGTGCTTCCATCATAGTTTTGGAGTGAACTACACAGACAGGGAAATAGTGGAAATAGTGTCAGACTTTATTTTTTGGGGCTCCAAAATCACTGCAGATGGTGACTGCAGCCATGAAATTAAAAGACACTTACTCCTTGGAAGAAAAGTTATGACCAACCTAGATAGCATATTCAAAACCAGAGACATTAATTTGCCGACTAAGGTCCGTCTAGTCAAGGCTATGATTTTTCCTGTGGTCATGTATGGATGTGAGAATTGGACTGTGAAGAAGGCTGAGCTCCAAAGAATTGATGCTTTTGAACTATGGTGTTGGAGAAGACTCTTGAGAGTCCCTTGGACTGTAAGGAGGTCCAGCCAGTCCATTCTGAAGGAGATCAGCCCTGGGATTTCTTTGGAAGGAATGAGGCTGAAGCTGAAACTCCAGTACAAGTGAAGAGTTGACCCATTGGAAAAGACTCTGATGCTGGGAGGGATTGGGGGCAGGAGGAGAAGGGGATGACAGAGGATGAGATGGCTGAATGGCATCACTGACTCGATGGGCCTGAGTCTGAGTGAACTCCGGGAGTTGGTGATGGACAGGGAGACCTGGTGTGCTGCAATTCATGGGGTTGCAAAAAGTCAGACACAACTGAGCGACTGAACTGAACTGACACCATTCCTTATAGGATCTTACATTTCTTTTGGTCTGTTCCCTAGAAATGGCAATGACAGTCTGTATTCTACTGTGACTTCATTGAGTGCTTAATCAGCACAGCATGGGGCAGAGGGTATCATTTCATCTGCAAATTTACAAGTGAAGAAACTGAGGCCTAAAAAGGTGAGCCATCTCAATAGTAACCATGGAGCAAGTAACTGGTCAGGCCAACCCTGACTTTCAATTCCAAACCCAAGACCTCTTTCTTTCTCACCAAAGTTTTCCTAGTAGATTCATGGTTCTTGCTATAGGTTTTTATCACATAGTTGCTTTGGGTCTAGTTGTTAGGACTTATGGCAGTCCAGTTAAGACTCCGCACTTCCAATGCGGAGTGCCCAGGTTTGATCCCTCGTCAGGGAACTAGATCCCGCATGCTGCAATTAATGCCTGGTGCAGCCAAATAGATGTAAAAAAAAAAAAAAAAGCTTTGAAACTTTTTTAAACATTCCTTTGGCATTGGGTCACTGGTTGGGATGAACTTGTGCAGAGAGACCAGCAAGCCTAGCACCCACTTCTTCAGGCTCTGTACATGTTGGGTTTACGGCCATGAGTGGAATACCACAGGGGAGGGGGAGACTGTCAGTATCTCACATGCTTCCTGGTAATTAATTTTGAAAGATGCCCAGTGCACAATGGGTTGCTCACCTAGTGACATTCGATTACCTGAGAGTCCCCAAAGCAATGCATACAAACACTGACAAATAAAAGCAAATGCACCAACAGGTCTGGTCTACCTAGCCAAAGCAGATAAAATCTTGAAGGCGATTTATGATATCATAAATCTTCAACCATAGTCTTGGATAAGTTGATACTATACTTCCTCACTTGAAAAATCCACTCTGAGGTACAAGGGAAGTAATTACTGAGTCTTCCCAGGGTCTAAAACAGAATCCCCAAACAAAATGTTTTAAGGTTTTCTTAAATTAATTTTTGGAGAGGATTTGGTAACTGTGTGTTCTGCCAAGAACATACTAGGATTTAACCTTTAATTTACTGTTTGGAAGCTGTCTATGCCTTGTTAGAGAGCCGAAAAATAGTGTACAGGCCACATTTTCCCTCTGTTTGAAAAGCACTATAATTTCTTACCTTTATATTAATGAACGTGAAAGTGAAAATGAAGTCACTTAGTCGTGTCCGACTCTCTGCGACCCCATAGACTGTAGCCTACCAGGCTCCTCCGTCCATGGGATTTTCCAGGCAAGAATACTGGAGTGGGTTGCCATTGCCTTATTAATACTTTATATTAATATTTTAGCTGGGTATTAGCATTATTTTCATTTCCTTCTTTGAACATCACGGCACCTGAATATATTCAACCAAAAACCTAGGTTATCTAAAACAGTCATCTTATCCTGGGATTAAACCACAATGGAAAAGAATATAAATAACTAAGTCACTTTGCTATATGCAGAAACTGACACAAGGCTGTAAATCAATTATACTTCAGTTAAAAAAAAAATTTTTTTTTTAATTAAAAGAGAAAAGTCTTTTTTATCCAAGACTGGTTTAAAAAATCAACACACAGTCCCCGTCAGTATGGTAAATTACTTACAGTGACCATGGTACAAATGTCCAATAACCCTTCTCTTCCTCAACACAGGGAAGCGATCTTTAATTTACTGCTAATCATTCTAAATGTAGCCACGTAAGTGACTAGGCTTGGCAGTGGGCTGTGTTCTCAGGTAGAAATGAGAGGGGACTTATTGGTCTTGGAAGGTTTTGTGCCCCTTCTTGCCAGGAAGTGAGGCAATGGGTTGGCTGACCTCAGAGTCCTGTTCACTCCGGTACTGGTGATTCTCAGTTACCTTTAGGAAATCAGGACCTGGGTTGGGGGTTACCTGAGAAGATAGGTTTGCACTACACATTAGGTTATAAAAATACAAAGAGCCAGTTCAGACTAGTCATCAGCCACCCTTGGTCTCGTTAGCTGATAATCTAGAATAGGTCCCACAGAATGGAATCTCAGACCCTGGACTCAGTTGAAATCCTGAAGGCAGGGCTGCCTGAATCCCTTTCTACTGCCAGTGGGTGGGATGTGGGGATTGCTGCTCTTGTTCAGTTGCTCACTCATGTCTGACTCTTTTCGACCCCATGAAATGCAATACACCTGGCTTCCTGTCCTTCACCATCTCCTGGAATTTGCTCAAAATCATGTCCATTGAGTCAGTGATGCCATCCAACCATCTCATCCTCTGTTAGCCCCTTCCTCTCCTGCCTTCAATCTTTCCCAGAATCAGAGACTTTTCCAATGAGTTAGCTCTTTGCATCAGGTGGCCAAAGTTTTGGAGCTTTGGCTACAGCATCAGTCCTTCCAGTGATATTCAGGGTTGATTTCTTTTAGGATTGACTGGTTTGATCTCCTTGCTGTCCAAGGGACCCTCAAGAATCTTTTTCAACACTACGTGGGGGAAGAAAGGGTAAAAGTTAGCTATTGAAAGTGGCAATTTATGTGCCAGATATGACCCATCTACATGCTTTGTTTGGATTATAATATGAGGTGGGGGCAAATTTTAAATTAGGAGTTTTCCTGAAACTTCTGGATTTTCCATTCTTAGCTTAAAAATAGAAGTAACAACACTCAGCCTATATTCTAGCATAACAAAAATGTATCAGAATTGCACATTTTAGGGGGGAAAAAAGCCAGACTGACCTCCACTGTCATCCACCTAGTCCCAGTTGTCCCATTGAGGGTTCCTCTTCACACAGTATCCTGACAGCATCTGAGTCCGTAACCTCTGGTGTAATTGGATAAGGAGGTGAACCCAGGTGCATCTAACATACAGAAGTATGCAGTTGGTCTTAAGGTATATGCCACATAATTTGTAAGGTATCATAATTAAAATACCGAAATTTGCCAATAATTAACTTTTTGAAAATAAGTTACCATTGATTCTGATTATTCTTCCTCACCTACCTCCTGATGGACTTTCTTGAAATGGTGATAAGCAGGCCCAGGACGCAGGTCAATCGTAGATAAGCTTGACTCTGAAAGTCAAGATTCTCTTGAGTACATGTGGTACATGAGGTCAGCTTGCTCCCCACCCTCTCCCCCTGGGTATTGACTTTTATCAAGGAGAAACCCAGGAATATCTGACTTCAGGCAGGGCTGTATTCAGGAAATCAAATAATGTTATCTTATCTACCTCCCTCTCTTCCTCTGCTTTCACCACCTCCCTTTCGTCTTCTCAGCTCTTCTCTCTCTGTTGGCTTAATTCTCCAGCATATTCTCTCCATTTCACTTTCACTTTTCACTTTCATGCATTGGAGAAGGAAATGGCAACCCACTCCAGTGTTCTTGCCTGGAGAATCTCAGGGACGGGAGAGCCTGGTGGGCTGCCGTTATGGGGTCTCACAGAGTCGGACACGACTGAAGCTACTTAGCAGCAGCAGCAGCATGGTGGTAGAGACAGCCGCTGACAGCAAGTCTAAGCTTATTTTGCTCCTTGGGACATAATCTAAGAAAGACAGAGAGCATCCCTCTTTAGAAATCATAATCATTCTAGTAAATGTTATTGGCCCTGTCTGGGTCACACACCCAACACTAATTTAAGAAATTTGTTCAGTGCTTCCATCGAGCCAGGCTCTAACTAGGTGATTTAAACTATCTTACATAATGGGAGGTGGGAAGGGATCAGAAAATAAAAGGTAAACTTAACAAGAAAATGATGCAGTACTTGAAAAGTCCTGCAGGGACTTTTTAACTTAGTGAAAGCCCTCCCAGGGCTTCCCAGGTGGCACTAGTGGTAAAGAACATGTCTGCCAAGGCAGCGGACAGAAGAGATGCGGGTTTGATCCCTGGCTCAGAAAAATCCCCTGGAGGAGGGCATGGGAACCCACTCCAGTATTCTTACCTGGAGAATCCCATGAACAGAGGAGCCTGGTGGGCTACTGTCCATAGGGTCACAAAGAGTCAGACACAACAGAAGGGACTTAGCATGCACACAACAAGCCCGAGCAGGTAAGGAGGAACAGCCCTCCCCTCCAAAAGCAAAAGATGAGATGTGTTCAATCCCTGGTACAGACATAGACCTATGAGGAAGGAGGGATGAAGCTGTTTAACGGCTCCCCTCAAAGACCCCTCATTCATCCCTGTCATTCTCCACTGCAAGGTGAGTGGAAGGGTGATCTCAGCCTAGCACATCGTGAGGTTATTCCCGTGTTCCCACTGCTTGCCTCTGAGTCCTCAGGTGCAGTAATCACTTCCTGACCCTTGCCTTTCCTGCCTGAAAATTGGCAGAAGTGTCAGGCTATGTAAAGAATTCCTGGGTGGCAGTTTACGGAGGTGGTTGAAGAGCACAGCCTCTACATATTTTTGTCTCCTAGATCTGCAGCTTAGTAAATATGTGACCTTTAGCTGTGTTTGTAGCTTTTAATTGATTTTGGATAATAATAGTATCTTCAGAGAGTTGTTGAAAATGAGGTAATCCATGTAAAGCCCTTAGAACAGTGTTTAATGTTGCTATTATTGAGAGGGAGATTGGAAGGAACCAGGGGGAAGCATCCTCAGGCAGCCAGAGAACCGTAGCACCCAGGTAGTATCCACATGGCATCGTCATGGTGGGTCCAGTTGGCAGAGGGCACGTGTTGGTATTTGTCATTTGATCCTCACAGTCACCTCCTGAAATAGGGTCGTTTTTAGCCCTGTTGTAGAGCTGAGGCGATTAGGACTCACATATGCTTTCCGGAGCCTTTATCTGCACCATTTAGCTCATAATCCCATACTTTTGTGCTGTATGCTTCTCTCCTTGTATCGTAGTTATTCCAGAAATTGTGACTTTGGAGTCATGGTGAGACTGAAGAAACACGGGTTCAGGCTGTGGTCCCTGGCGGTCTGCCCAGCCCCTGTCACTCTGTTACTTTGGCCCAGCCAGGCCTGGGGTAGAGCCAGGGGCATCCACCTTATGTGTCACCCTTACCAGCATCAGACTTGGAGCTAGCCCCATGCACAAATGGCTGTTTGTTTGGGGAGCTCTTCAGCGACCTCTATTTCTGCAAGAAAAGAGGCCCCGTCATTCATTCTTCAGGAAGAGTGGCATCCCCTGCTCACCTGTAGGTGCATCAAGACTTTCCAGGACGGTTGGACCTGAAGCCGCATCCTCGGCCCCTCCTGCTTACCCTGAAATTCCCATCAGGCCTTGCAACATGCAGTCAGTCCTCTTTGAAAGCTGTGCCAGGGCTTCTGCTATAGTTCTCTGAACAGATGATAGGGGTCACCTAATCTAGACACCAGACCAGACACGTGTCTAGACACAAGTCTCCTCCCATTTCCTGTGTGGTTTTAGTCAAGTACTTTCTCTGAGCCTCATTTCCTCATGGGAAGCACAATGAACCCTTTGCCATACTCAGAACTCTCAGAGATTCCTTCCAACTTAAAACAGGCTGAAAATGGTCATTCAGAGACACAGGTCCTAAGCCCTGGAATCTATGAATGTTACCTTATTAGGGAAAGGGACTCTCTATAGATGGGATTATGTTAAGGGTCTTCCTAGGAGGAGCTTTTTCCAGGATTATTTAAATGGGCCCTAAAGTAAATCACAGGCTTCCCTGGTGGCTCAGACGGTGAAGAATCTGTCTTCAATGTGGGAGATCCAGGTTCGATCCCTGTGTCAAAGAAGGGAATGGCAACCCACTCCAGTATTCTTGCCTGGAAAATGCCATGGACAGAGGAGCCTCGCAGGCTATGGGGTCGCAAACCGCTGAACATGACTGAGCGACTAATACACACAAAGCAGATCATAGGCCTCCTTATAAGAGAGAGGCAGAATGAGATTATATACACAGAAGAGGAAAAGGTAATGTGAAGATAGAGGCAGAGATTAGAACAATGTGGCCACAAGCAAAGGGACCCTGACTGCCAGCAGAAGCTAGAAGCATCAAAGAAGGAATCCTCCCCTACAGCCTCCAGAGGGGGTTGTGGTCCCGCTAACATCTTGATTTCAGCCCAGTGACACCAAAGTTGAACTCTGGCTTCTAAACTATGAGGAGTGAATTTCTACTGTCTGGAACCCTTTATTTGTAATGTGTTAGGGCAACTATGGGAAACTAGGACACCACTCCCCCAGTCTATTGTCAATTTCCCGTTCCTGCTCCCCATCTGCTCAGCAAAGCTTGTAGTCTCACTTGGTGCTTATTCAAAAGCAGAAAAAGGCATTTGTCTTTTGTGAAGCCTATAGGAGGGCTTCCCTGGTGGCTCAGATAGTAAAGAATCTGCCTGCAATGCAGGAGACCCAGGATCGATTCCTGGGTCAGGAAGATTCCCTGGAGAAGGGAATGGTTACCCGCTCCCGTATTCTTGCCTGGAGAACTCCATGGACAGAGGATCCTGGTGGGCTACAGTCCATGGGGTCACAAAGAGTGGGACATGGCTGAGCCACTAACACTTTCAAGTTCAAGCCTATAGGAAGGTAAGTGGTCATTTATTCCCAAGTTCTCTATGCCTTTCAACTTGGCAGGTATTTCTGTGTTTGACCCCAATAAAATTCCACCACCTCCCTCTATTACATTCAATTTCTCATTGTTGATGTCCAACAATGACTCTTGCAGCAGAAAAGGCACTTAATTTAGCAACCTTGAGATCATCAGTATGTGAGTAAAGAAGATAACAAGTATTTAGTGACTCTGTGGACATCATTCGATAAATATATCTCGATCGTTATTGTGTACCAGCCCATGGGTACACATTGGCACACGTGTGACGTGGAGAGCCTGACAGGAAAGGTTCTTATTCTTACGGAGCTGGCATTGTATTAGCCCACACACACTGCAGCTTCTGTATAATGCTTAAGCTTCAGTTGGGCAAAATTCTGATTTTCCAAGATTGCTAGCAGAGCATCAGATCCACGTTTCTGCTGGGTGAACTTCCTCTCGGAATATTCCCTGGCTGGAACTTCTGCAAGGGGTTCTAGGAAACAGTTTTAGCACCCAAGACCACTGTTAGGGTTCAGCAGTACAGACCTTGGCTCATAAGAGGTCCCTCTGATTTCTCTAAATTCCACTAGAATGTGTGTGAGCTTACCTGATCCCAGCCACCATAGAGCTTTGGGATTGAGGAGAGTATTGAATGAATGAAAACACTGTGGGTAAGAAAGAATATTTTAACTGTCCTCCTTTGTTTAATTCCATACTTTTCATCATTTCTCTAAATCCCAAGTGCTCTCAAAAATAAATAAGAAGAAGAATAGCACTAGTACTACCATGATTTCCTCCCTTTAGGACATCCTCTCTGGGGGTAGTGACTCAACTTCCTGCCCTGAAATGGCACCCCCAGCCATTGGTGACTCAGGTTGAAGCCTGAGTTTATCTCTGATGTCTGCTGTTCTTTCACACCCGACTTGTAGATATCCTATTTCAAAATTCTACTTCTTTTTAAAGTGAATTTTTAAATCATTTTTAAAAGTCTTTGTTGAATTTGTTACAATATTGCTTCTGCCTTTGTTTTGATTTTTTTGGCTGCGAGGCTTGGGAGATCTTAGCTCCCCAACCAGGAGCTAAAGGGACTGAACCCACACCCCTTGCATCGGGAGGTGAAGTCTTAACTGCTGGGCCACCAAAGAAGTCCCTAGAATTCTACTACTTCTTCAGTTCAGTTCAGTTCAGTCGCTCAGTCGTTCTGACTCTTTGCGACCCAGTGAATCGCAGCACGCCAGGCCGCCCTGTCCATCACCAACTCCCGGAGTTCACTCAGACTCATGCTCATCGAGTCGGTGATGCCATCCAGACATCTCATCCTCTGTCGTCCCCTTCTCCTCCTGCCCCTAATCCCTCCCAGCATCAGAGTCCTTTCCAATGAGTCAGCTCTTCGCATGAGGTGGCCAAAGTACTGGAGTTTCAGCTTCAGCCTCAGTTCTTCCAAGGAACACCCAGGGCTGATCTCATTTAGAATGGACTGGTTGGATCTCCTTGCAGTCCAAGGGACTCTCAGGAGTCTTCTCCAGCACCACAGTTCAAAAGCATCAATTCTTCGGCGCTCAGCTTTCTTCACAGTCCAATTCTCACATCCATACATGACCACTGGAAAAACTATGTCCTTATCTCCACCCTAGAGTGAGGCATCCCCACTTCCTGTTTTGACTGCCCTGGTAGTGTGCTGGCACTTGCCATTGCTCCTCACTTACTCCCCACTCCCAGTTCATTCCCCACGTAGTAACCCAAGGGAGTCTTTGCATATATGAGATTATGCCCAGTTCATCCCTTACTCGAAACTGTCCCCATTGAGTATAAAGTCAGGAGACCTCACCAAAGCCTGGAAGGCCCTGTGTGCTCTGGCCCCTGCCTTCCCTTGGACCTCGTTTCCTAGGTTCACTTCTCTTGCCTTCTCTGCCCTAGTGACGCCAGCCTTCCTGACATTCCTCTATTTGCCTCAACACTTCTGTGTGTTCCAAGGTCACCTCTTGAGAGTGACCCCTTTCTCACCACCTTAACTGCAGTAGCACCATCCTTCCAGTAGGGGGCCTGTCTGCCCTCATACATAGGTTTATGTGCGTTGTCTTCCTTGAGCAGGAGTGGTAAGCTTCCCTGCAGCTCCAATAGCCAGAGTAGGGTCAGGCATATGATGGTGCTCAGTAAGTACTTCATAAAGGAAAGAGGTAAAAGGCACGAGAATGATCAATATGAAGGCTTTTAAGCTTCTTCCAACTCCAGTCTATGAGTCTGTGAAAGGCCCAACAGTCTGGATCACCAAAATGCCATTTGGCACCAGTTGGAATATCAGAAAATTTAGGTGATGCTTCCTTTTTGAAATTGGGTTGACTTTTCTCTCTCTCCCCCACTTTAGAAATAATATTCATTTATTTATTTGGATGTGACAGGTCTTAGTTGTGGCATATGGGGTCTAGTTCCCTGCCTGACCTAGGATCAAACCCAGGCTCCATGCACTGAGAATGAAGAGTCTTAGCCACTGGACTACCAAGGAGGTCCTCAGAAGACTTCTCTCTCCTTGATCCCTCCCCGTGCAGGCCACTGGCCACAGAGCCACGTGGTCAGTCAAGACACTGAGAAACGGCAGAACTAGAAAGGTCATAATAGCACTCCTCTAATTTCTGTCTGTAATAGCAGCCTCCTCATTCATCTAGATGCTGGTTAGTCGCTAAGGCATGTCCGACTCTCTGAGACTCCATGGACTATAGCCCTCCAAGATCCTCGGTTCGTGGGATTTCCTAGGCCAGAATACTGAAGTGGGTTGCCATTTCCTTCTCCAGGGGATTTTCCTGACCCAGTGAGCAAACCCGCATCTCCTGCTTGGCAGGCAGAATCTTTACCACTGAACCACCAGGGAAACCCATCTACGTGGTTATTGGATTCTTTAAAAAATCTTGGCTTTATCTAGTGGTCTTGGTCTGATTTACTTTCTCTTATTACTTACTCCCTAAGTCCAGGTTAAATATACTCTACTCACTGATAGCTCCTTGATAAGACTAGTTTAGCTCACCCAGCCTGGGCTCTCAGATTTGCCCTGTCTTAACATTGACACACCGTAACCATTGATCGCTATCTGCCTTGCATATCAATCTGAAAGCTCCAGGAGTGACCCTTTCTTCCTCATTATCCCCAGAATGAATAGCAAAGTCACAAGGACATAGTCAGTGCTCAAAAAATGTTTGTTAAATTAACAGTTGGATTTTTATGATAGGCCACAAAAAGTAACAATATAAATTGCCAAAAAACGAGATATAATTGATGATTGTTGACTCCTTATCACTCCCATGACTCACTCTTGTTTAGACACTCTGTTTTGTGATCAGCAGGCTTCCCTGTTGGCTCAGAGGTTAAAGCGTCTGCCTGCAGTGCGATCCCTGGGTTGGGAAGATCCTCTGGAGAAGGAAATGGCAACCCACTCCAGTTCTTTTGCCTGGAAAATCCCATGGACTGAGGAGCCTGGTGGGCTACAGTCCACGGGATCGCAAAGAGTCGGACACGACTGAGCGACTTCACCTCACCTTTGTGATCAGCAGGAGGTGTTTAGTGAGGAGGCTGCCCAGGCATTTGCTCCTGTAAAATATCTAATGCTTGTCAAGAGTTTTTGGAACCACAGGCTTGAATGGTTCTGTAAAAACCATCCAGGGATGTCAGCAAATCAGATTTTGTTCCTAAATTCCTTGGTGTACATATCATGATCTTTTCCAGAAGATATTTTATCAGGAAATTCTCTTATATAATTTCCCTTAATCTCTCTCCTGTAGTCTAAGACTTTTATTTTCTTACCAAGGATGATAAAGCACAACTAAAGTATAGTAGTAAGAATTAGGAAAAACTCTCATGCTTTAAATATTCTTCAGCTTTTCTCAATTTTCCTGTCTATCATTGGAAACAATAAAAAAAAATAACAACAGCAAGAACACTTATGGTCTCTGGGTTTGATAGAACAACTTGAACAGCCAAGCATGTAAGAAGTGAAATGTTGATAGGTATAATTGTTCATACCACATAGTGTGAAATGCACAGACTATTATAAGAGTTTTTTAACTTATCCATTCAGAACTGATGAGATAACATTATATTGGGCTTCTGTATCCACACTTTGACATGTCAGATGCATTAATGGAAATGTTGAAGTTGGAGGTTCTCAGATGGGAGCATCTTTGTTTCTTTGCTTGTAAAGAAACTGAGCCAAGAACACTAGAATAAAACCCTCCCTTTGACTTACTAGCACTAATGATGGACCAGCCAACCTCTCAGGACCAAAGTTCTCATTTGCCCTACCAACACCTCAGCAGAACGTTCCAGCTTGTGAAACCACAGTCCAAATAATGAGAAACAGGAAGGGAGATGATATCTACAATCTGCTGGTGGAAGGGATTTGGATAATCTGAATTGTGTGTCTCGTTTTTTAACCAGCCTTTTTTTTCTGGTTGGGGGTGCTCCCCTCTGCACTGTGTAGCATGTGGTGTCTTAGTTTCCCAATCAGGAATCGAAACCCAAGCTCCCTGTGTTGGAAAGTGGAGTCTTAACCACGGACGACCAGGAAGTTCCCCTAGTTTGCCTTTAAAAAAAAAAAAAAATGCAATATTCACTGCTGAGTTGAAGACTTGTATAAAGCGCTAGATTTCTGCTATTTGGGGGCCAATTAGCCACATAAATGATGCCCAAGTCCCCTTACGTGTTTTCTGAATGAAATTTCAAGACCAAGATCTGATAGCAGAATATTTGAAGGCAGGGCTGTCCTAGAAGCCTGGGACTTAGACTTACCACTCATTAGCTCTCCACCTTGGAGTATGCCAGTGCCCAGAAATTAAGAAAGGAATTGGAAAGGAAATCTAAAGCCATGAGTTGACTTCTCCAAAACATGTTGAGTTCCAGTCACAAGGCCAATTGCTACTGTAAAAAATTACTGCAGACTTAGTGACTTAAAATGACACAAATTTATTATCTTAGACTTGTAGGGATCATAAGTCTAAAATAGGTCTTCAGGAGCAGAAATCAAGGAGGAGCCACATTCCTTCTGGAGGGTGTGGGAAAGAATCCATTCTCTTGCCTTTTCCACCATGTAGAAGCTCAGTTCCTTGGCTCGTGGCCGCATCCTCCAGTGCCTGCTTCTGTTATCACATCTCTCCCTTCTCTGGCTCTCCTGTCTCCCTCTTTCACTTATAAGGACCCACATGATTAGATTGGACCCACATGGATAATGTCAGATACTCTACCATCTCAAGATCCTTAAGGAAATCACATTTGCAGTGTCCCTTTGGTCATATAAAGTAACAAACTCACAGGTCCCAGAGATGAGCACGTGGACATCTTTGGCCAAAAGGGCATCAGTCTGCCCATTACAGAAGACAGACATGATTACTTGAGAGTATGTATATGTCTGTGTGTGTCCCTTGCCTCCTTTCTCATGGCACCATGACCTGCCCGCTCTTGCTAAACTTACGCAGGTTCCCCTTCCCCCATCTCTCCTTCCTCTTCCTCGTACAGATTTTATTGAGGCTTCAGACCACCACCCACCTCCACAACCTCCTGCACTCACTTCCTTGCCAGGCACCCGTCCGGAGCCAAATCAGTACTGGTGTGGTTCTCATCAGTTCTCCCCATCAAATGTATCTCTTCCCCCAACTTCTGCCTGGCACATGATGGAAGCATAGTTCAGGTGTGGACTCTTGGCGGGTGGGAAAGTTCCTGTGATTACTTCTGGCCAAAGATTTGTCAGTAACTCTAGGCTGAGCATTTCACTGTCGCTCTGAGACCTTCCAGCACATCTCTTTCTCCTCTGATACAGTGATCAGCAGTTTTCAAAATAGATGGACTTGCAGTTGACGTGAGAATAGGCAGGAAATAAACATCATTGTAGCCACTGATATTTTGGGCCTACTTGTTACTGCAGCATGGAACCTAACATGCTCTGACTGATGCATTTAGCAAAGATTAAAGGAAGGTAGAGAGAGGCATGAACAGCACAGGTTGCTCCTAACTGTTTCTCCCCATTCACCTGTCTCTACTCAGAAGACACTTAGGTTTCGCTATTCCTCAAAAAAAAATGCCCATTAACCCCACCTTTGGGCTGTTGGATTTCTTTTTCAAGGAGGTAGAGAATTTAGTTCCTGAAGTGATAGCAAAGTGTACCCAAAGACTTATCTTTAATCGCTGGTGGACTGTGTCTATTCATCATCAGTTAAAGTGAAAAAAGACCTGCAAGTCTGGTGGCTGGGGGTGTTGAGGAGTACAGGGGAATGTTTGGCATTTAGCAATAATCATTCCCTTTATTTCTTACACAAACTCTCCAAGGGAAGTGTGCTTATTCCAGGGCAGGCAGAGTGGAGAGAGTTGGAGACCTTGATAGAAATCACAGTAGCAAGGGAAGGATGCAGGATCCTACCCCCACACCAGGCAAAGAAAGGGATTGAAAGGAATCTATGCCAGGCTGCCCTGGTGGCTCAGATGGTTAAGAGTCCACCTGCAATGCAGAAGACGTGGGTTCTATCCCTGGGTTGGGAAGATCCCCTGGAGAAGAGAATGGCTACCTACTCCAATATTCTTGCCTGGAGAATTCCATGGACAGAGGAGCCGGTGGGTTACAGGCCATGGGGTCTCAAAGAGTCAGACGTGACTGAGTGACTTACACTAACCTACACTATTCCAGGCTACCCAGGGCCCAGGGTGTCTTTTCTGAGGACACTCACACCCGAGGCTCCTTGTTTTGTAGTTTTTTCGATGCCTACACTCAGCCCTGCTGGACCCTCGCCTTAGACTGGTGATTGAGCTAAGGCATAGATCCCACCAGGCTTCCCTGGTGGCTCAGTGGTAAAAATTCCACCTGCCAATACTGGAGATGCAAGTTCGATCCCTGGGTGAGGAAGATCCCCTGGAGAAGGAAATGGCAAGCCACTCTGATATTTGGGAAATGTCATGGACAGAGGAGCCTGGCAAGCTTCAGTCCATGGGGTTGCAAAAGAGCTGGACATGACTTAGTGACTAAAACAACAGTAGCATAGGTCCCACCAGCCAAAGATGGAACTCTAGCCCAGCACCAGGGGCATAACACGGGAGGTGGATGCTTGACGATGGAACCTGGAACATTAAATGCATGCTTCACAGAAACATTATTGTAACCTGGTTAATCATTGCTGGAGTTCCCTATAACCACGGTTAGAGCATCTAACTCTTCAGGCTGCTCATCAGTGGCATGGGTTCCTATAGGCGAGCCTCAGAACCCATCACCCAACAGAGAGCATTGTTTCTATGGAAACCTGCAATCCGTGACCCAAATACCCAGGTTAAAATGTTGCTGTTCTATTTAACTCAATGCGTGGGTCAGTCGGGGATTGCCAATAGCTAGATAAAAATTGAAGTGCTTTTTTAAATTTGTGGATTTTTTTTTTCTATCCTGCCTATCCATTCCTGACCCTCTATTCTAAAGTGTCTGTGTTTAGATGGAGACTTCTGTTAGGGCAAGGTCAGCCCAGAGAAAGACGGAAATCCTTTTCCAGCATTGTTCATTTGCTTTTCCTTTTATTTCTTGAAACCCTGCAGGGCGAGCCCTGCTGAGACTTACAGACAAAAAGCTTGAGCGAATGGGGATCGCCCAGGAGAACCTCCGGCAGCTCATCTTGCAACAGGTGCTCCAGCTGAAGGTGCGAGAAGAAGTCAGAAACCTACAGTTACTCACGCAAGGTACCCTGCTGCTGCCTGGTGGGTGGATGCGAGGGGAGGCGGGAGGAAAGAACCCTTACCAACACGACAGAGGGGAGCTGGGGAAAAACTGGATTGTTGTGTTTTGGGGTTTGGGGTGTGGTTTTTTTGCACAATTCTTTCATTTAAAAAAAAAGAAAAATATATATATAGATTTAAAAGTCACTTCCCTCCTAAAATTTCTCTTTTTCATAGCTCCCTAGGGGGAAGGAGGTACAGATGAGTAATGGATAAACAAACAGATTTATCTGAGCTAATTTCAAGGTCATCCATCACATCCAGCTATAGAGGTTGTGCACTGCACAAGCCCCAAAGGATACCAGTAACATAGGTCAGGATACCGTTGCACCCCCTAGAGTTGCACAGTGTGCAGCTTGCACAACTGCACAGTGCCGCCCCACTATTTGAGTCTAACTTCCCATTCTGCAGGGGCCTTGGGATTTGAGCGACACTGTGGTTCATATGCCATGATAGAAGAGGCATTTTTATTGTGTTTTGCTTTACTTCGCTTTTCACTGACTAATGGGAGAAAAACATTTTAGAGGTATGTCTCCGTCCATGTGTGTGTGTGTGTGTGTGTGTGTGTGTGTGTATACATGTGGGGGCTTCCCAGGTGGCTCAGTGGTAAAGAATCTGCCTGCCAACTCAGGAGATGCAGTTTCCATCCGTGGGTCAGGAAGATTCCCTGGAGAAGGAAATGGCAAAGCTACTCCAGTATCTTTCCTGGGAGATCCCATGGACAGAGGAGCCTGACAGGCTACAGTCCATGGGGGTCCCAAAAGATTCAGACAGGAGTTACCGACTGAACAAAAACAACACATATAAGTACATACATATGTATGTATACACACACTTTCTAGGAATTTTGCAAACCCTATTTATCATCTTGAAAAGCAAATAGAATAAAATTTTAAATAGACTATGGAGAATTTAAAACTGGAATATTTCAACCATATAGTTCTAAAGAAGAATCATTAATAATTTCAATTTGCTGAAAGCATTTAAAAGCCCTGTAACTGGAAGTGACAGAATAAAGTTGAGTCTTGAAGAAAACTTTTAAGGCACATATATGTAAGTTATATGTCTAGGTAAGATCTGGTTGCTATCAACTGCCGTCAGCTATAACCCTGTTTTATTTTAATGCTCATTGTACACCATTTTGGATGAAAGGATGACAAAATATGTATTTTTGAGAGCCTTGGGTATTTTTCAATCTGTAGAATATTATAATTGCATGCATACTGATATTGAAGAAATCTGGGTCAGCCAAGTTTCATGTTATTGCATTTAGATTAACCCAGTAATAGTCTGTTTGCCTAGAGGAAGTAAAGTACTGCCTGAAAGATGACCGTTCTAGAAGGATAGATACAGACTTCACGTGATACGGAAATATATTGCTTATTTGGTGTGCATTATCTGCTTTGGTCTCTGGAGACTTTCAGTGGTAAATTTACAGTTAACAGGTACATTAAGTGACTTACATGTGATCCAACTTAGTGATATACTTTTAAGTGTCTCTTAAGAAATATAGAGAGATTCAAAGATTTATCACAGGAATGTCCACTGTAGTGCTAGGTATAAAACTGAGAAATTAAAAACAACCTAGAAGTTCAGCAATACAGGGAGAATCAGATAATTCTATGTAAACTGAGAAGATACAATATAATGGAGTCATTGGAATTATATCTTCAAGGAATATATGACAACATGGGAAAGTACTCAAAGTAATAGGAAGAAGGGGGAAAGGTCACATATAAAATTTTATTTATAATATGAGCCCAATTTTTTAAAGACCTATTTTTATATGCACATAGGAAAAGAATTGAAATGGTTTAGCCAATATTTTGATAATGGTTTTCCATGGGGAGTGACACTGTGGGTGATTCTGTTTTCTTTTTATTTTTCTACATTTTTGCAATCTTCAAGTATAAATCCGTATTACATTTGTAATCAGAAAAGACACTAAAAAAAAAAAAAAGACACTCATACCATTTCAGCTCTAGTCTCAGTGCCGCCCTTCCCTGTTCTGTTCAGCATCTGGCGTTTCCTCCGCTCTGCTGTTCTCCTCCTGGGGTGAGACACAGAATGAGACCTGAACTCATCACGTGTGCCTTTGGACTTTTCTTTTTCTTTTTTTGCCTCTGCTACTGACAGTCTGCCATGTGTTTGCTTTGCAAAATCATTTTCTACAGCTTTCATTGCCCTAGATGCATAATATATAAGATTTTTCCTGAGATAGTACTCAACTCTATTAAGCTAAATATATGTTTGTGTTCTGGGAAGGTAATGCGGAGTTCAGCCTTTTCGATTCAGTTGTCATTTTCTTTCACTTTGAAAAGCAGTGCCTTTAGAATTCTTTCATTCCATTCCCTTTAGAAGAAGAGATCATGTTCTCTAGCTCTTGGAAATTTTGTCTGCACTCCTATTACTTTTTTTTTTTATTGCTTGTCCTTTCCATGTTAATGTTCAAACTCATTTTATGTCAGATGGCCTTTGAAAATCCATACCTATTGAAAGGATGATTTCTTTAAAAAAAGAAAAGGGAAACAGAAATTGACAAGTCATTTTATGATTCATAATAGAAGTTCTAAAATCAGCTAGGGTTGCCTTAAAACATTTTGGGTCTAGGTTTGCTATAATAAGAATTGTAACTCCATTCCACCCAGGTGAACTGAGTGACTTAACTTGTATATCACATAAAAATGTACCAGGCAAATAATAATGTGATTCAGTACTGAATATTTGATCCCTCATCTCTGAAAATATTCATAACTGGAGATAATATGCTAGATAGGTATAAACAGATGTCTTAGAAGTTCCTTCGTTTTGGGAAATCCCTGTACTTCCCCTGAAAGAGTGTAACTCACCTCTCTAGTCTCTAGAGACACACTCTTTCTCAGCTCACATGGGACTATGATTTTAGTGTAATGCAATTCATTTTTGTTTTTAAGAAATATTTTCCTACTAACACATTTACGGAGAAGGCAATGGCAACCCACTCCAGTACTCTTGCCTGTGAAATCCCATGGATGGAGGAGCCTGGTGGGCTACAGTCCATGGGGTCGCAAAGAGTCGGACACGACTGAGCGAATTCACTTTCACTTTTCACTTTCCTGCACTGGAGAAGGAAATGGCAACCCACTCCGGTATGCTTGCCTGGAGAATCCCAGGGACTGGAGCCTGGTAGGCTGCTGTCTATGGGGTCACACAGAGTCGGACATGACTGACGTGACTTAGCAGCAGCAGCAGCAACACATTTACATGAGGATTGTTGCCTTCAGAGGAGCCAATCTGTGAGGATGGGGACTTAATTCACAACTGATTAAGTTTCTTATGTGTTTCCTTCATGCTTTGGAAGGCAATTTCAAAACATAAGCTTTAACTGAGTAGCAAAAGTTTAGGAAGAACCTGAGTGTCCACCGTTAGGAGGCCAGATAAATAAGTTGTGGTACATCTGGGCAATGCTGTGTTCTCGGAAGTTATAAACACGAGATTGAGGACTAATGATATGGAAGGATATGGAGATGCTGATGACATAGAAAAAGCAAAGTGCAGAACAAGATGGAGAGAGAGGATGCTGCATTTGTGAATGAAAGAGGGAGAAATATGCATATGTGCTGTATGTACATAAGGAAATGATACACAAGAAGCTAATACAGACTCTTACCTGTGGGATGGGGAAGAAGGGGGATACAGGATTTATGCTTTTTAAGTCATTTTGTGTTTTGAAACATGTTCATGTTAACTGTTTAAAGAATAAAATATTTAAAAAGAAACAAGGAGAAACTGTGAATTGTAGCATCACACAGGCCTGAATGTTAAATCTTGGCCCCAACACTTACTGGTGTGTTATTTCATGGAAGTTCCTTAGTCTGTCTGTGTTCCAATTTGCTGATTTCCAAAAAGTGAGATCAGTAAATCTACTCACCTCATAGGGTGTTATGAGAATTAAATGAGCTCAAATATATACGTCACTCAGTGCAGTGTGACAGTAAGCACAGCACATAGTTAGCGGTCAGTAATAGAAGCCACAAAATTAAATCAACCTCCTTAATTTATATCAAAGCTTTATTTTTATACTATGCTTTATTGAGATATAAATTCACAGAATATACAGTTTAACTACTTAAAGTGTAAATTCAACAATTTTTTAGTACAGTCACAGAGTTGTGCACCTATCACCACAATTAATTTTGAAACATTTTTACCACCCCAGAAGGAAACCCAATGCCCACTAACAGTCATTCCCCATTTCTTCCCAATGCTCCCCAACCAGCAGCTTTTAAAAACCATCAACCTGCCTTCTATTTGCCTATTCTAGACCTTGCCTGTGAATGGAATAATCCAGTAGGTAGTCTTTTGCAATTGGCTACTTTCACTTAGAATAATGTTCCTAAGGTTCACTCATGTTGTAAGCATGTGTCAGTATTTCATTTTTTTTAATTGCCAAATTGTATTTCATCATGTGAATGTACCACCTTTGATTTATTCTTTCATCAGTTGGACACTTGGATTGTTTATAAATCTTGGATATTTGCTATAATATTGTTTTAACATTCTCGCACAACATTTTGTATGGACCTGTTTTCATTTCTCTTGGGTATATACCTGGGCATGGAATTTTAGAGTCATAAGGTGACTCCATGTGTAACCTTTACAGGAGCTGCCGGACTGTTTTCCAGAGCAAGCTGTACCCTTTTATATTCCCCCAAGCAGTCTAGGAGGGTCTCAGTTTCTCCACGTAGTTGCCGACACTTGTTAGTGTATGTCTTTTTTATTCTAACCATTCTAATATGTGTAAAGTGGAATGTCCCTGTGATATTGGTTTGTATTTCCCTGACGGCTAATGATATTGAACACCTTTTCATGTGCTTACTGGCCATTTATGTACCTTCTCTGGGTAAATGTCTATTGTAGATCCTTTACTTATTTTATAATTGGATTGCTTTTTTCCAAGCTTTATCTTGGACCCACCATGTTTCTCCATGCTTGATTACCCACTTTATTTACAAGATCTAAAGCTAAATATTGGGCTGCCATTTCTAAAGAGGAGCCCAGTTCTCCAAGGATGAAGTCTTACCCCACTAGAGGCATTCAAAAGAACCTGCCACAAACTTGGAAATCAACTCCAAAATGAAATAAATGAATGGACTCTAAAGATTTCCTCTCAAGGAAACAACATCCTTTTGGATGTAGAAATTATACACAAATCAGTTACTTCAGTTTGTAATCAGGCCTCCAAATTAGATACACCCATCTGAAAGCGCAGTTTACCGTGTTTCTAGAGGAAGTAAATTAATAGATAATTACGGCTAATTTTCTAACTTTTAACTGATGTTTTAAAATTTGCCTGAAACTTTTCTTCTACACCAGTCATTGTCACTTAGCCACCAGGAGCCCCATGACAGTAATATGGCCAAAATCATCACAAGTAGACCAGGAGGGCTCCAGCCTGTCACTGCAGGTTATCTGAGCACAGGAGAGATGAAGTTTCTGCCCTCCTTTTTCTTCCTGTCCCTCTTCTGGATGCTGACCAAAGAGAAAAACTGTAAGGTGCTTTAAAAATGTGCATGGGGACTCATAGTAAGTACATCCGTTTATGGGCTCTATCAATGAGTTGTGACAAAAATTCCTGAAGCAGCTCATTATCTAAAGCCAAAACCATCCTTCAGCTAAAATGCTGGTCTCTAACTGCCCTGCCTTTATTCACAATGGCCCTGTAACTACCTGATATTTGCCAGCAACATAATCAGTGTTTGGCCCTGCTTTACTCTCGTTCCCTTTGGTGCCTTTGAGGTGCTTCCTCCCCTCCTGCAGCCTTTTGGTCTTCTGTGGAGTGGCCAGGCTGTTCATCTGGTGGTCTTGCTTGTTCCATGTTCCTGCAGGAAACTCAGCCATGTCAGGGCACCTGCAGCTGTCTTTTGTGAAATGCAGTACAGAGCAGGAAATAACATCATTATACTTTCCTTCTGCTCAATTCATGAGAGACAAGGAAAAAAAGGTGCTTTATGTAATACACAGAGTGGTGCAAATTATTCTGGGATCCCCCAAATTAATCCATGATCAAACTTACAGGGGGCATCCTTAGCTCTTTATTACAGGATATTTCTAGGAAGAAAAACACCCAGGGATACTAAAAGCTGTTTCTCATATAGCTGATGAGTATTGAATATTTATTATATGCAAAGCAATGCGCTAATTGTCACATCAACCCTTGACATTTACCCTAGCATAATCAGTACTGCCGTTAGCTTCAATTTACTTGTGGGGAAACTGAGGTCAGAGAATATAAATAATAGATGCAGTTTCAGACAGCTAGTAAAAAGCCTAGTACAGGTCTGTCTGACTTCACAGCAGACTGTATCCGTTACACTGTATCACCTCTGATCTGTCCAGTGAGTTAATCCTATTTCACAGCAATGATATGAGGATTGCATGAGATTTTATGTGAAAACTATATAGCACAGTTCATGGCATAGTCTATGATAGTGGGCTGGCAGACTTATTCTGGGAAGAGCTAGATGCTAAGTATTTTAGTTTTTACAGGCCACAGAATGTCTACTGTAAACCCCCACCGTCCCCACCCGTCATGGGAGGCAACCACAGACAGTCTGAAGTGAATGGGGCGTAGTAGTACACCAATAAAACTTTATTTACAAGCACAATTTCTAGTTCATAGTTGGTGGACCTCTGCTTCACAAGGTCAAAAATGTAAACTTTTAACATCATCATCAAGATTACAGTTTTGTTCTTAATATCTTCCCCTTCAAGCTGTAATTGCTTCCCTCAACCCCAGGAACACTGTAGTATAGAACCACTCCTGCAGTGCCCTTTTCAGTGTCTTTCTTGGCTACAGATATATGGATAATATAAAAATGTAACAGTAACTGTGAAGATTGGGTAAATTTAAGCAGTAGAAAGCGATGTTCCAGCTGGAGAATAAGGCAGATGAAGACAGTAAATGCTGCCAGTCTTCAAAGGCCTTTTTAATTAGTGCCTGCAAAATGAAAAAAAAAAAAAAAATAAGAGTATGATTGTTTACCAAGGCCAGTTATAGCTCATTAAACATTAGTGTTTCCCAAAGGGCTTTTTCCACATTGTCAAAAATATATGTGTCAAATTTTAGTTGAGAATTACATGACCAGATGGACTTGCCCAAAGCTCCATCTTATGGAACAACACAAATTAGAAACACTACTCTCTAAGCCAAGAAGACTTTTCAGAACCATGTGTACAGACTGAGTATTTTAGTCCAGTCACCCCCACAACGATACTTTAGCAACTAAAGTAGGCCATCTGAATTGGAATAGGCCATCTGGTCCACCACCTTGCTTAAAGAAAGGAGTCTTTGTAGAGCACATCAGTAGACTTTTTGAGAAAATTTCCAATCTCATTTTACAAATTTGGGCACCAAGACCCAAAGACAGTTAGAGGATGGTCTGTGGTTACCTAGCTAGTCAGTGGCAAAACTGAAACTAGATCCCAGTTCGCTTAATTCCCAGGCTGGTATTCTTTGTTCTCATTGTTTCTAATAAGGTATAATTTACATACAGTAAAATCGCCATTTTTAATGTACAGTTCTGCAAGTTTTAATAAATGCATGTGGTTGTATAACAACACCACCACAGTCAAGATATAACAGTTTTATAACTCCAGAAAATACTCTCCCCGCTACCCCCACGTTGTCAGCACTTCTCATTACCTCCAGTGTCTGGAAGCCACTGATGGGTTTTCTGTTCTTAGTTTTGCCCTTTCCAGAATGTCATATCATGGGACTCATAAAGTCTGACTTCTTTCACTTGCTAAGATACACTGAATCTTACCAAAGCTGACGGTGTGTGTCGCTCGTTCATTCACGTTCAGTTTTTAGCTTTGAGTTGGATGGATATACCACAGTTATTTATCCATTCCCCAGGTGAAGGACATCTAGCTTGTTTCCGATCTGGGCAAATGCTAATAACGCTGGTAAGCATTCACAGTGACTTCTCTGGCAGTCCAGTGGTTAAGAGTTCACCTTCCTGTGCAGGGGGTGTGGGTTCAATGCCTGGTCGGGGAACTAAGATCCCATATGCCTTGCAGTGCGGAAAACCAAATCATACCAGCAGAAGTAATATGGTAACACATTCAATAAAGACTTTAAAAATGGTCCACATCAAGATAAAATCTTTAAAAAGGATAAATAAAAGCATGCACATACAGGGTTTTGTATAAACTTCAGTTTTCATTCATTAGAAAAGTACCTAGAAGTGATTGCTGGGTTGCATACAACACGTTTAACTTGGTAAGAACTGCTAGGCCAGTATTCTTAGGGTAATCAAAACAGAACAGCAGTAGAGACTGAGTTTAATGCATATAAAGTATTAGAGGTTTTCTGAAAGTCACCGCATCTCTGCAGATGTCCTCTCTAGCACTTCCTGGAGCCACTATTACTGTAAGAGGGCCCTGCCTTCCTGGGAGTTTCTAATAAATTGTCTCAAGGTAGGCTTAGGTCAAATATGTTTACAGTTCATTCATTAATTTAATTTAAAAATTCTAGCATCCATGTACAGGCAGTTCAGTTGAGTTCAGTCGCTCAGTCGTGTCCGACTGTTTGCGACCCCATGAATCGCAGCACGCCAGGCCTCCCTGTCCATCACCAACTACTAAAAAGCCTCTTGATAAAAGTAAAAGAGGAGAGTGAAAAAGTTGGCTTAAAGCTCAACATTCAGAAAACGAAGATCATGGCATCCGGTCCCATCACTTCATGGGAAATAGATGGGGAAACAGTGGAAACAGTGTCAGACTTTATTTTGGGGGGCTCGAAAATCACTGCAGATGGTGATTGCAGCCATGAAATGAAAAGACGCTTACTCCTTGGAAGAAAAGTTATGACCAACCTAGATAGCATATTCAAAAGCAGAGACATTACTTTGCCGACTAAAGTCCGACTAGTCAAGGCTATGGTTTTTCCTGTGGTCATGTATGGATGTGAGAGTTAGACTGTGAAGAAGGCTGAACGCTGAAGAATTGATGCTTTTGAACTGTGGTGTTGGAGAAGACTCTTGAGAGTGCCTTGGACTGCAAGGAGATCCAACCAGTCCATTCTGAAGGAGATAACCCTGGGATTTCTTTGGAAGGAATGATGCTAAAGCTGAAACTCCAGTACTTTAGCCACCTCATGCAAAGCGTTGACTCAATGGAAAAGACCCTGATGCTGGGAAGGATTGGGGGCAGGAGGAGAAGGGGACGACTGAGGATGAGATGGCTGGATGGCATCACTGACTCGATGGATGCGAGTTTGAGTGAACTCCGGGAGTTGGTGATAGACAGGGAGTCCTGGCTGCTGCAATTCATGGGGTTGCAAAGAGTCAGACACGATTGACCTACTGAACTGAACTGAACTGAAGGTGGCAAAAGATCAATCTGGGTGATTTGGCTGATGATCTGCTCAGCTTTTGTTTCTCTGTGCAGGTGTCAGAGACGACTTCTTTCACCAGGGAAGCATCTTGTATTCCCCATCTTGGCTGCCTAGTTCTCCTCTCTCACACTTGCCAATTTATTACCAGAGAAGAGAGTTCCAAGCCAAGGATCCCTTTGACTATGTCATCCAGCATTCCAGGAAGCACTGAGGGTGTGAAGGAAGTCAGATGGGGCTGCCAACCCACCAAAGACTTGCTCTAACCTTGGGATCGCTTGATCAGGATGAAAGGCCAACCCTTAAGCCCCTTGGGAGTGGGAGAGTTAGCCCCTTTCCTTTGGGCCACAGCAATCCCACCGCCTGACACAGGGGCAGGCCTGGGGCCGTTTGGCACTGAGGCCTTTAGTAAACCACGCAGAACTCGAAGAGAAGTGCAGTGGCCAGGGCCCAGTATACTCTTCAGACTCAGAAGTTAGAGTTAAGAGTTGGGTGCTGTAAACCATGATAGGAGAAGAGAAGCTGTCAAAACAACAGCAATTTTGTTTCAAGGATCATGCTGACTGTTGGCTCAGGAATAATATATTTTCCCTTTCTGAAATTGCTTTTCCTTTGTGGGATTATTAGAATTTCACAATAGAGGTGACGATATCAGGAACCAAAATGACGCTCTCATCCAGTGTTTCTGAAGGGTGTTCCATGTGTTTGGTACTCAGGATATTTTCAGGGATTTTACAGGTGAGTGTGATTAAAAATAAATATTTCTTTTAGCACATAGTCAAGAAAATAAAACTGGCACCATAAATATATAGTTTCATGGATGTATTGCTTAGCGTGGAGCCAAGTTATTATTCAGAAAAAAAGATTAAGTATATAATAGGACAGGAAATACACACGTGTGACAAAAAGTATGAAGGTGGAGATGAGTGGCTACAATTTAGAAAACTACAAGCCATGCATATGACAGATGAACAAAGCAAGGTCCTGAGATGCCAATGACCTGCTCACCATCAGACTTCCTCAGAGCTAGGACAGATCACCCAAGTTGCCTTCTTTCTGCCCATTCCACTAACCTGCTCTTCCCTGTTGTAAGGAGGGAAAGTGATCTCAAGGCCATGTCTCTAGCCCCTGGATTCAAAGTCAGATGCATTTCCAGAAACTTCCTTCAGTCTGAAAGTCACAGGCCACAAAGTCTGGAGGGGTCCATAATAAAACTAGGCTCTTGGAAATGAGCTGATGAGAAGGAACCAACCTTCTACAGAATGAGCACCAGGATCTTGGTAACTCCTCATATGAACTCTCCAGGGAGGAGTACAGGAGGAAAGTGGCATGAGCAACTGGTTTCCCCATCCCTGCTCCTCATCCTTCCAGAAGATTAAAAATGGCCTCTAAGTCAAGGCGCTTGAACATGAGGGCCGTTTGTGGGCAGTCTACCTCTGCACAGATTTTTGAGGTCACAGGGAAGGCTCTGATTATTCACAGAAACAGCTTCAGGCAGCTGGAAACATGTAAGGCACATCTTCCCAGATGACTGTCATCTTTGAATCTTCACAAATCCAAAAGAGAGCTGTAGAGGAGGCAAGTCGGTCAGCATTTACTGAGCCCCATGGCACTGAGGGTGAAGAGTGCAGGCACTGGAAACGCAGGCTTGGATTTGAACTTTTTCAGCTGGCAGTCTTACTGACGGTGGGAGAGAGCATCTGTTACTGCGTTGGTCAACTGGACTCGTGCTGGGGTCTTAGCCCAGACCAAGACCCTTTGTCCCGGCCAGGAGGTTCTTTTCCTGATCAGATACGTGGAGCTGATAATGAAACTGATGCTGAGACTGGAGTAGCTCTCGCTTTATTTAGCAGCCAAAGGATGGAAAAGCAAGAATGTAGCTCACAAATCAACTT
The DNA here is from genome assembly GCA_006408695.1 of Aepyceros melampus. NCBI lineage: Eukaryota > Metazoa > Chordata > Mammalia > Artiodactyla > Bovidae > Aepyceros > Aepyceros melampus. Next base: position 243,077 of record SJXQ01007338.1, on the reverse strand, counting down.
CTCACCCCATTTCCGGAGGAGACACCAAATATGGGCAGGTCGAGGTAAAAGGGAGGGAATTGAAAAGAGTGGGGATATTCATGAGTTATCTGAGAACAGGAGTGTGGTTTGGATCCAGAAGGCAGCACTCCTTTTCAGCCCTCTACGGGCTTTTCAGTTGTTGTCATGGCAACTGTCGGCTGTTGTGGCACTGACAGATATGTCATTTAGCATGCTAATGTATTAAAATGAGAATATAGAGTCTCAAGGTCTACTGAAAGTCAAGTCTTCTGCCATCTTGGGCTTAGTTGGTTCTAACCAGTTGTTTTTTTCCTCTTTGTAGCTTCCTCCTGAACCTTAGATAAGAGTAACTGGTTTCTATTTGAGGAAGGGAGGGTATGATTCTGGGGCAATGACCCTGGTAACAGAGCCATGTTACTGCTTCTCTTCCCTGAATGTGATCTTGTGTCTCTTGCTAAGGCGACCCCAACTTCTGCAGTCTGGGAGCCACTGGTCCTTCCTCTGTGTCCCCCTCTGGGTGTTGAGTAGTGTGTGACCTGCTAGCCCATCCCCGGAGGAAGTCTCAGGCATCCAAGCACATGACCCCATCTAACCTCTGTCACCTTAAAAAGATGCACAACATGAGAGTTGTTTATTAAGTTTTATTGGGGACAAAATGAGGACTGCAGCCTGGGAGATGGCACCTCAGATAGCTCTGAGAAACTGCTCCCCAGCTGCAGTCCTCATTTTGCCCCCAAATAAAACTTAACTCACAGCTCTCATGTTGTGCATCTCTTTTAAGATGTCACCTCAAAGAAGGCCTAGTGGAATATACCATATGTAAATTTTCCCAGTCAGCCTTACAAGAGCTCAGCACTGAGGAGGACAGGCCTTATCCTGGGGTCAAATCAGAGTCTGCAGGTGAACTCCTCTGTTCCCACCTCCTGTCCTTGCTCTGGTCCTTGGGGATGGGACCCTAAGCATTTGAGAGTGGATAAGTTAAACCAGTTACTGCAGTTCCAAAGCTTCTCTTGTCCTTTGTAGGCTCAGCATGGAGATTTTTTAGTTGAGCAAATTACCTTGGTGTGTTCTTAGGATATCCAGGGTTGGCTTGGGAACTGATTTGAGTGGAAGCAGATAGCTGAACACCTCTGCAGTAAAAAGTAATAAGGAAATTGCAGGTGCCTGCTGTGAGCTCGGTGTGCGATGTGAGGTCAAGAGGGAGGGGAACCAGGTAAGACCCTCAGACTGAGCTCTAAGGATAGAAGATGATAAGAATCGGACCACAGGTTGCTCTTATTCTGAGCAATGGGCTGTTTGGTCTCTGTCTTCCTTAGACCTTGAGTAAAACTTGCTGTCCCTGCCAGTGTTGATGGTGACTTATTCTCACGCATGAAGAGTGTGGGACTCCGCATAAGGGCAACACAGGTGAGGCAGGCAGAGAAGCCCCCAGATCAGAGGGTTACCTTAAGAGCTGGGACTGAGCTGGGGCACAGCCCACAAAGCTTCCTCTCTGAAATAGAGTTGAGGCCATTAAAATATAAAATGGGTGGGGTGAGGTGAGGGTGAGGGAGTGGAGGGGGGCGCACTGTGGTGGGTCTCACTTTATAAGAGTGGTTTAGAAGACCCTGGGATGGTCTGCCTTCCCCCAACCACAGAGCACTAACCAGGAACTTGGGGGTCCCCTTGTCATACTCTGATCCCATTCTTGGCTTTCACTGGTTAGACCAGGCCTGGGAACCGCTCACCTGGGGCAATGAGTCTCTGCTCTTGGTGTTTTGGTCTTGAAATGGAAGAGTGCTTGAGGTCAGGCTGTCTTCCATGACTGAGGCTGTGAAAAGTAAAACTCATAGGTTATGTCAGCAGCCACACTTCCTGTCTTGTGGGAAAAGCCACTGCAATGAGAAGGAAAGATGCTGATGTCCTGAGAGGACACGAAGTGAGGATGGAGTCCTGGTAACTGTCAGGCCTCAGATCCACAGCTGTGTCACTGCCTGAAGAACCCCTCTCCCTGAGGTTGGTCTTTGCCACTTCCATCCAGAAGTACCCACTGGACACCAAATACCATCTGCCCACCCCGTCCTCTGGAGGGCCCTTCCCTCCCCAAGTTGGGAGCTTAGGTGAGGACAAAGGGAAACGTCAGCCTAGGATTGGAGCCCCTCAGCTCCTGCATCACAGCTCCTGCTTCCACAAATTTCATTTATTTGTTTACCTGTGTGCTTACCCTCTCCCCTGGGAAAAATGTCAAGTTCCATTCTGTCTTGTTTAACATGGTAACCCTATTGCTTAGAACGTAGTAGGTGCTCATGGCTCATTGAATGAATGAATGAAGAAATCAGACTTGAAATCAAGCCACTGTAAACCTATACAAGATCACAATTGCAGCAGAAAGATCTTAGTGGCAGACAGTTCAGTTGAAATTTGTGTCCAAGCTCTCTGAGCATCGACTGACTGCATATGCTGGGGGCCTGCCTGGGTAATACAATCAGTGCTTCATAGACCACAGATAAAGAGCCAGAGGCCAAGTATGAAAAATGGGCTCTTGGGAGGAGGAGTCCTTTAATGCAGATTACAAAGGTTTCCAGCAGGACTAGGGAACTGAAAAACAGCTGTAATTAGAAAGCGTAGGCATTCAAAGCTGCCTGGAGGTCAGAGGGGCTGGGCTAGCGGGCTGGGGAGCTGGACAGGAAATGGACATGGAGGCACTGCAGTTCTGGGCTGACATAATTGGACAGAGATCAGCAGCCAGTTGCCATGGTAGCAGCCAATCTGAGGGGCTGCTTCTGTGGCGTGGAGTCAAGGTTTCTAAAGAAGGGGCTAAAAAAGCTGCCTTTGTTCCCATTCTGAGCGAGTTGCCATCAAGATCCCTGTAGGGGTGATGTGACTTTTGGGGCCTGACTGAGCCGACAAGTGCTGACCTCTGGGGCCTGGATGGGGCCACATGAGGACCCAAGGGGGTTGGCTGGGGCCGGTGGAACTCACTGTGGTCATTTCCTGGAGCTGTTGGTACCTCCCAGTATAGAGTAGTGGCCACGACTTGGGTTTCAGCATCTGAGAGGGCAGTGGTCAGATGACAGTTTGGCCTGTTAGCAGCAGTGTGACTCCAGGAACAAGGGAGCCTCAGTTTCCTTACATGTAAAGAGAGACTACAGCACCTTTTTTCAGGGCAGTTGTGAGGATCGACAGAGAGATCTGTTCACACATTCAACGAGCGGTAGATACTATTGTCATCCTTTGACACATGACACAAACTGCTTCTCAGCAGCTTCTCCAAAGGCCATTTAGCTACTGGGGAGTAAAAGCGAGGTTTTTGCTTCTTTAGGGATACCAAAAAGGCAGCCAACAAAGCCTCAAAAACTCCAGGAGGTGACCAGTTAGACCAACAAAGTGGTGTTTAAAAAGAAAACATTTTTAAAGCAGTCTTGAGAGCCGTGAGCCCTCAGAGAGCCCTTGTCCTTTGTTCTTCTGGCCAATTTGTGGGCCTGGATGGGAGACAAAGATGAGGCCATCCCTCTCTTCTTCCCCTGCAGAAGAGAGAACACAGAGGAGGAGGCTCTGAAGGGGGGTGGGGGTAAGGGGCAGAGGAGGTGATTTGCTTAGAGACCAGGACAGACCAGAGGCAGACAGAACCAGGGCACGACTGCGGTCCAACCCTACCCCACCCCCGCCCCGCCTTCTCGCCCTCCCCAGAAGACATGCTGGGAGATGCAGACATCCCTGTTTGGACTCTGGCACAGTCCTCTGTTGCTATGGCAACTCAGTAGGCTCTCTCGTGGGTGGAGGAAGGCAGCCGCTGTGTGGTAATCAGCATTGGAGACAGCAGCTCTGCCCTTTCCCTGAGGCAGTCGAGGCGTTTCTAAGTGATGGGGAGCCATTCCCTCTGTCCTCTCCGGAAGCCACTGGAGGCCCCTGAGACTTCAGGGCTGTCTCTCCTGGCTCCCATCTACACCTGTCTCACAGGGAGGAACCAGGCTCCAGTGTGGAGAGAGAGCTCCCTGGGGACCCCACCCTTGGAGTGTCTCCATAGACCACACATTCTCCTGGAAATTTCCTCCTCATTTTCCTGGTTGATCTGTCCATCCATGTTTGTTCATTCATTCAATAAATATATATTTTGTGCCTACTGTGCCAGGGGAAGGGGGCAAAACAGTGAACAAGACACAGCACCTGCCCTCGGGGAGCTCCAGTTTTCTGGGGGGAAGACAGTAACAAATGAATACAGAGAGACTTAGAAGTTGGTAAACAGGGCAAGATGATACAGAGCTATTGGAGGGGGTCGGCTGAGCTAGAGTGGGTTGTTTGGGAAGGTCTTTCTAAGCAGAAATTGTCAAGCTGAGAAGGAGCCATGGAGTTGTCACAGGGTATGAGGAATGTTCCAGGGTTTTAGAGGAGGAGAAAGGAAGTGAGTTGTGAGGGCAGCAGGGGATGGAGCTTGAGAGGCAGCTGCGGATCACAGCCTCTCCCCAGAGCCTGGATTGTACTCCGAAGGCAACAGGAAACTCTGATGGGTTTTAAGTAAGAGAGGAAGTGATCTGACTTAGATTTTCAAATGGCTTTGCTAGCCTGCTAGACGATGGAATGCAGGAAGGCAAGAACAGAAGCCAGGGGTCCAACAAGGATTGGCTGCAGTGGCCTTGGTGCATGGGGCTGGCCTCGGGGAAGGGTATGTATAGAGAAGCCCCAACAGGGCTTGCTGGGGTCTGATGGGGGTGGGGAGAGGAGATAAGGGAAAGGTGAACTCAAGCATGGACTCCCAGGTATCTGCCTCGAACTCCTGGCTGGGTGCAGGTGCCATCTGTGAAAGGATGGGTAGCAGAGGGCAAAGAGGGGGAAGGTTGTACTGAATCTCTGCCTTGTGGCCTGGAGGAAGAGCATTTAAGTTGTCCAAGTACCTCCTTTACCATTCTTCATGAAACCCCTGAAAACTAGTGCATTTCACAAGTAAGATCTCTAAGAAGTTAAACTGAAGGAAGCTTTTCTACAACTAATAGGAAAGAAAGTAATATTTTAAAAGCCAGAAAGTTCCCCTGGAGGAGGGCATGGCAACCCACTCCAGTATTCTTGCCTGGAGAATCCCCATGGACAGAGGAGCCCGGCAGGCTATATAGTCCATGGGGTCACAGAGAGTCAGACACAACTGAGTGACTAAGCACAGCACAGCACATGTCCCAGGGTGGTGGCAGATTTCAGGGCAGTAACAGCTCTTTGAGCGGTAAAGGCCTCAATGCATCATTTCCCAGCATGAGAGATGGTGTCATGATGGATGCCCAGATGCACATCCAGGGACTGTGCTAAGTGCTTCAAATACATTTTGGTGCAATCCTTGTCACATACTAAGAAACTGGAGCTGAGAGAGGCTGAGTACCATACCGAAGGCCACATAGGCAGTGGTAGTAGAGCCTGGATGTGGACAGGGCCTGTCAACCACTCCACAAGACCAGGAGAGGTCAACTACGGGGCTAAATAAGAAAGCAGTAGGAGTTGAGAAGCTGTTCTTAACAGCTGGATGGTGAAATTGAAAGAAATCTGGGGAGATGACAGAGGGCCTTCAGAGAGAGGAGGTGACCTGGCAAGTTGCCGTGAGACCAGGGCCTGAGAAGTTCAGTCAGCAGCTCCCCCAGGGAACAGTGGTCAAGGGGTTGTTCAGAAGAGTGGTGCCTGGTATTTGTTGTAATGTTTTCTGTTTGACATTGTGTTGTGACCCTTCTCCTTTACCCACAAACTGCAGAAGAACTTCGGTATTTGGGAAAATAAAGAAGGAATAGCAGCAATGATGAGCATGGAGAAAGGTATGAGAGCCGAGAGGCCAGGAGCAGATTCAGGAGCAGGGCAGGGACAGGAAGTAACCAGGGACACTTAAGCAACCCTGGAACCCATAGAGATCCTGAGAAGGGAGGTTTGTTTGCCACAGGATGTGAAATGGGGGAAGTAGCCATTTTTATTAGTTATTGAAGGAAAAGGTAATATCTGAAGGCTAGAAGACTTGGGGAAATCAGGATGCTCATGATTTTATTACATCACAAGCTGAGGAGCAGAGCATCTCCAGAGAGAAGCCCATGACATGCAAACTTCCATCTGGGTCAGTACAATCAACCATTGGCAGTTTGCTCACAGAATCTGGTGATGGCAGCCTCTTGAAATCAGTGTTAGTTGTTTAGTTGTTCAGTCATGTCCAACTCTTTGTGACCCTATGGACTGCAACATGCCAGGCTCCTCTGTCCATGGAACCTCCAAGCAAGAATATGGGAGTAGACTGTCATTTCCTTCTCCAGGAAATCTTCCTGACCCAGGGGTCAAAACTGCTTCTCCTGCATTGGCAAGCAGAGTATTTACCACTGAGCCACCAGGGAAGCCCCAAAGTCAGTGTTATAGCACATACCAATTTTTGCTCTCAATTGCCCTGTCTGAAGCCCCCCTGTCCCTCTCCCTTCATATTGCTTTATTCAACCAGGTAATGGGAAGGACTCATGCAAAGAGTTGACTCATTGGAAAAGACTCTGATGCTGGGAGGGATTGTGGGCAGGAGGAAAAGCGGATGACAGAGGATGAGATGGCTGGATGGCATCACCGACTCGATGGATGTGAGTTTGAGTGAACTCCGGGAGTTGGTGATGGACAGGGAGGCCTGGCATGCTGCGATTCATGGGGTCGCAAAGAGTCAGACATGACTGAGCAACTGAATTGAACTGAACTGAACTGAATGGGAGGGAAGAGGAGCAGAGCCTGGTGGAGGAAAAGGTGAGGAAGGGGTTGCTCTTCTGACAAATCCTTTATGCTCCCCATTCTCTGCCCCCAGTCCTTGATGACAGTGAAAATGGTGCTTTATTTTTTAGAGTTTGTATTAGTCTATGAATTTGCTTGCCTCTTTTTGCTTGTGAACATTATATCAGTTTTAGGCCACACAATCTCCAAGAGTATGAACACGGCAGTCCTGTATAACCTCTTCACTGCCTAGTGGAGATCCCTGAACTTTCTTTTTAGAGGGTAATTTGGGAGTATCTCTTAAAATTTTAAACGTGTATATATATGCGTTACCTCAAAAATTCCTCCTCTCTGATTTAGAGAATTTGTCTTTACCTGTGCATAGTTCTCACATACAGCATTGGGTGTAATTACAAAAAATCAGAAACAGCCTAAATGTTCATTCAAAGGAAAACCCATCGATAACGTATGGTACACCCATCCAGTGGAATCAGAATGTGGTGACTACAGAGAACAATGTAGATCTGCATACCCAGAAAGGGAAATAGCCAAGACAAAAATGTCAGATGAGAAAAGCAGGTGGTAGAGAATACACCCCCTGTAGGAAAACAGCAAAAACAACTTCCCCATAAAACAAAAGACACAAAATACCAAATTGGCTATCGTGGGTACTTCTGAGTAGAGATTGGATATTGTTTAACATTTTTTTCTAGCAAAAAATATATTCATGTTGTTGCGATCCAGAGAAGGCCACCCCCAAATGTGCCTCTATGGCATATTGATTCTTTTGAATTAAAATTACTTTAGAAACAGTCAGTGCAAGAGTGGCTTCCATGATAGCTTAGTTGGTAAAGAATCCACCTGCAATGCAGGAGACCCTGGTTCAATTCCTGGGTCAGGAAGATCCGCTAGAGAACGGATAAGCTATCCACTCTAGTATTCTTGGGCTTCCCTTGTGGCTCAGCTGGCAAAGAATTTGCCTGCAATGCAGGAGACCTGGGTTTGATCCCTGGGTTGGGAAGATCCCCTGGAGAAAGAAAAGGCTACCCACTCCAGTATTCTGGCCTGGAGAATTCCATGGATAGTCCATGGGGTCATCAAGAGTCAGACACAACTGAGTGACTTTCACTTTCAATGCAAGAGGGACACCCTAACTTTCCTGTTTTGTCTCCCTGGAAGCAGGAAATCCATCTCACGTGAAAGGTGCCCTCCCTGGATCTGGAGGTAGAAGGAAGCCCTTATCACCAAGGATAGGAGGTCAGGCTAAGAAGCCTGTATATACAAACCATGTTACTCCTTTACTGCCTCAAGTCCAAACTGGCTCTTTAGATTCTTTACTAATTGATCACCCCAAAGCTACTTTCTTTGTCCTGTCAGTTCCTTGCACATTATTGTTTGTCTAAAACCTATAAAAGCTGCCTGCTTTGGCCACTTCTCAGGTCCCATTTCTATGGGACCTCCATATGCATGAATTGAAATTTGTTTCATCTCCCATCATCTCTCTTGTGAATTTTATTTTTAGTCCAGCCATAAGAACTCAAGAGGGGTAGAAAGAGAAATTTCCTGCTCCCAGTGGTATAGTTCCTATGTAATTGAAAATGATGAAGATCTCTAAAAATAAACAAGTGTCCCCGAGTAACGTGAAGAGGAAGGCTGGAGCAGTAACGTGACTGCTTTAGGTAATGACTCAATTTCTCCGAGTGCTCCTCAGAATACTCTTTCATTGATCCAGGAATCTTCTGGAGGTTGTGATAGAGCACCTCTTCAAGCAGGTCATTTCTTAGTTTACTGTCCAAGTTTTTGGGATAATAAAATACTCATTTACTATTATTTTGCATTGTAGTTGGTTTATATAATGGGGTTGAAATTTTCAAAGCATAGCTGAGAATGCTTCCCATTATTGCCTGCCCAGGAAGCACACTGAATACTCAGCCACTCCAGTCCCTTGGTGGAGTGAGTCAGGACCTACATTAATATACATGAACAAGATGTATACCCTGCTGTGTATCAAATGGAGCCTATACTATTGTAATGTCCCAGTTTAAGTATCATAAGCCATCCTCACTTGCAAGAGTGTGTGTGTATACACACACACACACACTTCCACACACTCTCACAAGTAAGTACTCTTTCCATCAGATACCAAGGACAACAGGAAGCTGTTAAAGGGTTTTGAGCAAAGGAGTGACCCAGTCAGACTTACGTTATTAAAAGATCTCAGCTTGCAGCGCAGAAAATGGAAGGGGTTACAGAGAGGCCAGCATGGGTGAGGGGAGAAAAGGTAGGAGGGGAGAAGAGGTGGGAGGGGAGGTCCTGCTGCGGCCCAGGCTGGAAGTGTTGTGGGGATGATGTGTGAGCATGGTGAGATAACAAAGGAGCTGTCGAGCTGTCGTTTGTAAACGCCTTACGTGGGGACTCACCTTTGTCAGCCCTTTGCAGCTCCACCCCACACTCTCCTCCGGGTAGAGAGGACAAGTTCTCTTGAACAGCCAGGGAGAGGGGAGGAAGGGTGTGCTCTGGTTGCCTCAGCTCTTGCAGTGAGGAGGAAATGTGAGTCATCAATCCCGAGTGGCTCCGGATTGCAGACCTCTATGTGTCACTGATGAAAGGGCTTGTGGAATTGATACACAGGTGAAGGTAGAGTGAGACAGAATTTGACACAGAGGGGCAGGGTCATCCCCCCTTTTCCATGCATTTATTTCAGTTCAACTCAGCTCTCTTCTTCAGAAGACAAGCTCTAATGGAGCCGCAGAGCGAGAGACATTTGAGACCCTAGCCTAAATAAGAGGAAGGATCCTGGGGCTTAGCCCTCCACCTCTTTGAATCTCAGCATCTATAGAATGGTGATGATCATCCCTCTTGTGGAATTTAATATGAACAAATTGCTAAATGCTCTCTGGTAACACAGAAAGCCACAGTCTCATAAAGCGGTGGTGGTTTAGGCTGTGCTCCTAGTACCTCTCTGATGAGTGACGAGGTGGGGAGTGGGCTCTAGACTACTCCCTTCCCTGTTTCAGGGAGGGCAGTCCCACTCCAAAATATTGGAATGTCAAGACTTCCCTGGCTGGTGGTAGTTAAGGCTGGTTAAGTAGTTAAGACTTCTTGTTTTCAGGGGACACAGGTTTGACCCCTGGCTGGGGAACTAAGATCCCACATGCCGTGAGGTGCAGTCAAAAAAAAAAAAAAAAGATAAAAGAAAATTGGAACATTGAGTAAGATTTCATCTTCACAAAGAGTTCTGCTGCTAAAACAGCTTCAAAACCTCTATTACAGAGCTTTCCTCACTGGGTAATTCAGGTGTGTGACCTGAACCCAGGGGTGGCAAGCAAGTCAACAACCATGTCTGAATCCTGTGCCTGAGGCAGACATCACTAATCAATCACAGGCCCTTTCCTGCTGAACCTTAATAAAGCCTTAGGATTATTTATAACATAACACTTCTAGCAGCCAGTTTCACAGTGGGCATGTGAGATGAAATCAATTTTCCACTCTTTGACTTCATTGAAGGTAGACCTTGAGTGTTCAATTGAATTGAGGGTACCAGATGCTCTAAAACTTCATTTGGATAAAGAAGTTTAAAACTTCTTTGAAATCTTTGGTTTTGTCTTAGTCAGTTAGACTGCTAAATAGCTGCTTAGTCAAACTGAACAAGAGGCCATAGGCTGGGTGGCTTAAACAACAAAGATTTCTCAGTTCTGGAGGCTATAAGTCTGAGACCAGGGTTCCAGCATGATTTGGTTCTGGTGAGGGCTCTTGTCTTGGCTTACAGATGGTGCCTTCTTGCTGTCTTCTCATATGGCAGAGAATAATACCTCTCAGGATTCTTCCTCTAAGGACACTGATCCCATCATGAGGGCTCCACCCACAGGACCTCATTACTTCCCAAAGCCCCCATCTCATTGGGGATTAGAGCTTTACCATATGAATTTGGGAGGGACAGAAACATTCAGTCTGTAGCAGCTTTTGGACTTTGTTTTACCACAATGTGTATTAGAAAATAAGGTCAGTTACTTTTGGTCAGTTACAGGCTGCCCTTCATCCTAATATGCTGAACTCTCCTCTCATTTTACGTGTGCAAATCATACTCATCCTTTAAATCCTAATTAAAATTCCACCTAGTTACCTCCTCCATGAAGCTGAATATTCTTCTCTGATTTTACCACAAGATTCTTTCTGCTTTGTTCATGGTGTTTCATTCCTTAATTTTTTTTCTATAAACGCTGTACACTCCCATCTAGACAGAGAGTGCTACCTTCATTCACATTTGTATTGCTCCAGAATAGCCCAGGAACCTATTAAATATTTGCTGAAAGAACATATCAGTGTAAAAAACTCTGAATACTACTTAAAGGGCTATTTCATTTTGTTAAACTACAAGCTGAAGTGTCCTTGGGTTCTGTTGGTGGATTGAAAGAAGTTGCTAAAATGTAAATTCCAGGAAGACAAGTGAGCTTTGTTTTGTTCACTCTTCGCTGATGTCTAGAACAGTACTGGCATAAGGTAGACCCTCAATATATTTTAGTTAAATGAATAAAAGAATGGATGAATGAAACATGGTTTGAGACAGTCCTATAGCCTGACAATGACTTCTCTTGTGTTTATCACACATGAGGTAAGGTATTAGATGATTGACAAGTCTAGCCACTTTTGAGACCAGCTGGACAATTGCCTGGTTATTTGTACAGAAACTTGCACATTTCACATTTTTGCAGTTAAGACTTGGAGGGCCACTCCTGTCTTCTGAGATGGACCGCATTCTGCCTATGAAACATTTTTCTCTCTAGATAAATTTGCCTTCACTTAAAAAAAAAAAAAGACTTGTGGGAGGGAGAGGTTATTGACATGTGACTTCTATCTCTGACTGGAAATTATTATTCTTGCCTTGTGGAAATCTGGGTAGATGTGGTTCTTCTAAAGGATGAAAATATTCTGTATTTTTTCAATTTATATTTGTTAGCAAAATAGCTCTTAAAAATTCTGTTACTTACCCTATGTTTGGCAGATGAAGATTTCCATCTTCCAGGGTCATCCTTTCAAGAGAGCAATTATTGGATTTTCAGTTTCTCTTTTGCTCTATGAAATTGATAGTTTACTATCAAGCAAGATTGATACTTTGCTGGTTTGCTTTACTGCTCATTTTGCACTTACTATTGGAGAAATCCATGTTCAGACTGACGTGGCAGCATTCCCAATGTCCAGGCAAAATATGGATCAGAGAGATATAATCCATTGTCTGACACATTGTGCTGCTGCTGCTGCTGCTGAGTCGCTTCAGTCGTGTCCGACTCTGTGCGACCCAGAGACGGCAGCCCACCAGGCTCCCCCGTCCCTGGGATTCTCCAGGCAAGAACACTGGAGTGGGTTGCCATTTCCTTCTCCAATGCAAGAAAGTGAAAAGTCAAAGTGAAGTCGCTCAGTCGTCTGACTCTTAGCGACCTCATGGACTGCAGCCTAGCAGGCTCCTCCATCCATGGGATTTTCCAGGCAAGAGTACTGCAGTGGGGTGCCATTACCTTCTCCACTGACACATTGTAGGTGCTTGAATAAACATCAAATCTTTGTATTTAGTCATTCAATGGATGTTGATCTGCTGCCTGCCCTCCACTGGAAATTACCAACATTAAATTCAGGATCTGGGCTTCCCTAGTGGCTCAGTGGGAAGAATATGCCTGCCAATGCAGGCAACCCCTGAACCTGGAAGATCCCACATGCCAAAGAGCAACTAAGCCCACTCACCGCAATTATTGAGCCTGTGCTCTAGAGCCTGGGAACTGCAGCTACTGAAGCCCACACGCCCTAAAGCCCATGATCTGCACCAAAAGAAACCACCTCAACGAGAAGCCTGCGTACCACAAAGAGTAGCCCCCACCTTACTGCAACTAGAGAAAGTCTGAGCAGTGGCAAGACCCAGCACAGCCATAAATAAATAAATTTTTAAAAATTCAATATCTGAAAACATTACCGGTGCTGTCTCTCAGAGTCGAGTTGGCTGTTTAATGTGGGCATTAAACAGCCAACTGTTTTTTGCTTGTCTGGCCTAGTACTGCCAAATGGTTCAATTTAAGCCATAAAACTAAAGAGAGCTTAATCTGACTTTAATATTTATCATCAACAGGGGCTCAGTACTGTGCTAAAAAGGCCTGAGTAGAGATTTTACTGGGCCCTTTGCCTATTCAAACTAGTGTATAACCATTAACTAGTTAATCCAAATTGGCCTTCTGGGAGACCTGGCAGAGCCATTATCTTTACATCTCTGGGAGCCACGTGGCTTTGCTTGAGGCTATAGGGAGTAAGGTCAGAGCTGGTTTACCATGGAGGAGGCTTGGAGTTCAGTTCTTCTTTGCCAGAATTGGTCAACTGCACTCTCCCAATGCACTCAAAGGCATTGGCACATCTGTCTTTATTTTTCCCACAGAAGAGGAGTTTCCTTTTGCTACCTTCAAGCCCTGTCCACTGGTGACCTCATTCCAATTGTCCTCTCTTCTTAAATACCCTGCTTCAAAGATGCCTTTTGGTAAAAACTGCTTGCCATTGAAAGCAAGACTTGATGGCCTTCTATCTCAAAACCCATGCCAAATTCATGCGCAGACATCAACAGCTACAGCCTCGGAGTCAGGTAACTTGGGTTCAAATCTTGGCTGTTACTTTGTAGCCATATCACTTCAAATAACATGCTTAACTTTCACAAACCTCACTTTCCTTTGCTGGAAAGTGGGGGTGTGTTAATAATATTACATAGGTATGATGACATTGCAAAAATTAAATGACATTGTGTGTGTAAGCATTTAGCACGTTGCTTGGTGTATGATAAGTGCTTGATGTATTGTTGTTGTTTCTCAGTTGCTCAGTCATGTCCAACTCTTTGCAACACCATGGACTGCACCATACCAGGCCTTCCTCTCACCATCTCCCAAAGTTTGCCCAAGTTCATGTCAGGTTGATGTGTAGTAGCTACCAAATTATGAGGCCACCATTACAAATTGCCTCTGGACAGAGAAATAAAAGACTTCTAAATCAGTCACATCCGGTCTTTTCCACAAAATGCACCCGAAAAATCTACAGATAGAAGAGAAACCAAAAAAAAAAGACGAAAAACCAACCTATTAAAGTGACATGGAGCAGATCTGACCTATTTACAAATGTGTTGCCTAACGCTTGGGGGAGACACGTATGTAAAGAAAGAGGGGTATTATAGTACCTAGATACAGCAAAGTGAAGAGAAAGCAGACCCCCTTTTGAGAGATGCATTTATTACCTTTGGGTAGGCTGAGCTGAAGTATAGCTGAGCAACCAGTATTTTGACATTTATCTGTTTTCCTGATGCTTTATGGGTTCTATCTAAAACCAGTCTAATGACCTTCCTACCAAGGCTGAACAATTTGCTGATGGAGCTGCAGGTTGCTGTGGGCCTTTTGTGTGTGTGTGTTTGAGTGGCTTTAATTTCATTTCTGGAATAAAGGAAGTGCAAAGACATTAACTCTGAATCCATCAGAGAAAGAACTCTGTAATTGCAACTTGGCAGCAAAATGTGCTTGTGCTGTGTGCGCTCTAACAGCCAGTGATGATTAATCCTGCACATTTATCTGAGCCCAAGAGCAGACACGCAATCATGACAACCGCAGAAAGCAAGAGAAGGTTGTGCTTGATCATTACAGCCTTGGGCCTGCTGGATGGACATGGATAGCAGCATCCACCAGATCTCGCCAAGAAATCTGGACCTGCATGTCCACTGTGCTAGCCACCAGCCAGGTGTGGCTGTTTAGCACTTGAATTGTGGCTGATGTGAATTGAGACGTGCCTCAATTGTAAAATAGGCCCTGGATTCAAAGACTTAGTATGTTAAAAAGAATGTAAATATCTTTGTATTATGTATGTTGTGTTCAGTTCAGTTCAGTTCAGTCGCTCAGTCGTGTCTGACTCTTTGCGACCCTATGAATAGCAGCATCTCAGGCCTCCCTGTCCATCACCAACTCCCGGAGTTCACTCAGACTCACGCCCATCGAGTCAGTGATGCCATCCAGCCATCTCATCCTCTGTTGTCCCCTTCTCCTCCTGCCCCCAATCCCTCCCAACATCAGAGTCTTTTCCAATGAATCAACTCTTTACATGAGGTGGCCAAAGTACTGGAGTTTCCTCTTTAGCATCATTCCTTCCAAAGAAATCCCAGGGCTGATCTCCCTCAGAATGGACTGGTTGGATCTCCTTGCAGTCCAAGGGACTCTCAAGAGTCTTCTCCAACACCACACTTCAAAAGCATCAATTCTTTGGTGCTCAGCCTTCTTCACAGTCCAACTCTCACATCCATACATGACCACTGGAAAAACCATAGCCTTGACTAGAAGGACCTTAGTTGGCAAAGTAATGTCTCTGCTTTTGAATATGCTATCTAGGTTGGTCATAACTTTTCTTCCAAGGAGTAAGCGTCTTTTAATTTCATGGCTGCAATTACCATCTGCAGTGATTTTGGAGCCCCAAAAAATAAAGTCTGACACTGTTTCCACTGTTTCCCCATCTGTTTCCCATGAAGTGATGGGACCAGATGCCATGATCTTCATTTTCTGAATGTTGAGCTTGAAGCCAACTTTTTCACTCTCCACTTTCACTTTCATCAAGAGGCTTTTTAGTTCCTCTTCACTTTCTGCCATAAGGGTGGTGTCATCTGCGTATCTGAGGTTATTGAGATTTCTCCCGGCAATCTTGATTCCAGCTTGTGCTTCTTCCAGCCCAGCGTTTCTCATGATGTACCCTGCATATAACTTAAATAAACAGGGTGACAATATACAGCCTTGATGTACTCCTTTTCCTATTTGGAACCAGTCTGTTGTTCCATGTCCAGTTCTAACTGTTGCTTCCTGACCTGCATACAGATTTCTCAAGAGGCAGGTCAGGTGGTCTGGTATTCCCATCTCTCTCAGAATTTTCCACAGTTTATTGTGATCCACACAGTCTTGGTTACATATACCTAAATCCTGACAATGGTGGTTAACCCACTAAAGATTTGTTTTTCTAATGCAACATGAAATTTAGAGTATGAGGTCCAGGATTAGGACAGCATCTCTGTGAAGTCATCAAGGATCTGGTTTTTTTCTGCTTTCTGGCTCTATCATTCTTAATGTGTGGCTCTTGTAGATGGCTACTGCTCTTCTAAGTGTCATTTCCATGCTTTAGGTGGAAAGAGAGGGAATATTTAAGGACAGAGAATATATATCAGATGAGTATCTCCCTTTTGATCAGGTATATACCAATTTTCTTAGAAGTTCCTTGTAATATATAAGAAACATGAGTACTGCTTATATCTCTTTGGTCAAAGTGGGTCACATGGCTACCCCTAACTGCAAGGAAATCTGAGAAGTGAGTTTTTTTGACTGTGCTGGGTCTTCATTGCTGTGCACAGGCTTTCTCTAGTTTCAGTGAGTGGGGGCTACTCTCTAGCTGCCGTGCATGGGCTTCTCATTGAGGTCGCTTCTCTTGTTGCAGAGCACGGGCTCTAGGGCATATGGGCTTCAGTAGTAGTGGTGCTTTGCCTTAGTTGCCCCACAGCATGTGGAATATTCCTGGACCAGGGATCGAACCCATGTCCCTTGCATTGCCAGATGGAATCTCAACCACTAGACCACCAGTAAAGTCCGAGGTAAGCATTTTTAATTGGGCACATTACTGCCCTGGATAAAATCCAAGTTCTGTTGGTAAACAGAACAGGAAGTAGATATTATGTAGTGAATTAGTTGTGTTGGCATGGCAAGGTTCTATTATTATATGCTCTGAAGAGTGACAGTCACGTGTCCTCTAGGTATTCTGTGTGTTCAAAGTAAATGGAAACACAAAATGTTCTGAAGTTTGTGTAGAATTTTGGGTGATTGGATTAGGGGGAAAGCATTTTATTTTATAGATGGAGAAACTAAGGTTATAAGTGGCAAAGTGTTTTGCTTAAGATATATCATTTAAACAGATTGAAAGGAGAAAAAAGAGACATAGAACTAAGACTTAAACCCAGCGCTGACTAATCATAATTTCTTAAAAATTAGGCTTTCTGAGATTTAAATATAGTTAAAATGTGATTTTTTCTGGAATTGAAAAAGCTATCTTTTCAAGATAGATTTTCACAGTAAAACATTTATCATTGATTAAGCACTTACTGTCAGAGAAGGTGATGGCACCCCACTCCAGTATTCTTGCCTGGAAAATCTCATGGACAGAGGAGCCTGGTAGGCTGCAGTCCATGGGGTCGCTAAAAGTCAGACACGACTGAGCGACTTCACTTTCACTTTTCACTTTCATGCACTGGAGAAGGAAATGGCAACACACTCCAGTGTTCTTGCCGGGAGAATCCCAGGGATGGGGGAGCCTGGTGGGCTGCCGTCTATGAGGTCACACAGAGTCGGACATGACTGAAGTGACTTAGCAGCAGCAGCAGAAGCACTTACTGTGTGTAATTTTAAAATGTATTATCTCATTTTATAAGATATGTTTTTTACAAATATTCTTAATCATTGTAAAAAGGAAAGTAACACACACCAAAAAAGCCCCTTAAATCCCCAAAACAAAGTAGCTCAAGCAGTATGGAGAAAAATAAGAGGAAAAAAATCTTAAGAAATCCCATCCCAGGACTTACCTGTTGGTCAAGTGGCTAAGACTCCACACTCCCAGTGTAGGATGCTGGAGTTTGATCCCTGGTCTGGGAACTAGATCCCACATACTGCTACTAAAGATCCCACAGGCCACAGCTAAAATCTGGTGCAATCAAATAAATAGATGTTAAAAAGAAAGAAAAAGAAATCTCAACCCCAGAAGAAACCAAGATTAGCATTTTGGTAAACATCTTCCCAGACATCCCTCTTTGCAGATTCACACATTAGATGCGTGTTTAAATACATGAGTGGAGCAGACTATGTTTTCCTATAGACATAAATTGTCCCAGTTGATCATTCCAACAACCTCTAGTCAAAGCTATGGTTTTTCTAGTAGTCACAGGTGGATGTGAGAGTTAGACCATAAAGAAAGCTGAGCACTGAAAAATTGATACTTTAACTGTGGTGTTGGAGAAGACTCTTGAGAGTCCTCTGGATTGCAAGGAGATCCAACCAGTCCATCCTAAAGGAATAAGTCCTGAATATTCATTGGAAGGACTAAAGCTGAAGCTCCAATACTTTGGCCACCTGATGTGAAGAACTAACTCATTGGAAAAGACCCTGATGCTGGGAAAGACTGAAGGCAGGAGGAGAAGGGGACAACAGAGGATGAGATGGTTGGATGGCATCACTGACTCAATGGATATAAGTTTGGGCAAGCTCCAGGAGTTGGTGATAGACAGGGAACCCTGGTGTGCTGCAGTCCACAGGGTTGCAAAGAGTCGGACACGACTGAGCAACTGAACTGAACTGAACTGATGGGTTGGGTATTATTATCTCCATTTCATAGGCTTAGGATAGTTAGGTGACATGCCCCAGGACACACAGTTGCTGCTAAGTCACTTCAGTCGTATCCGACTCTGTGTGACCCCATAGACGGCAGCCCACCAGGCTCTCCCGTCCCTGGGATTCTCCAGGCAAGAACACTGAAGTGGGTTGCCATATCCTTCTCCAGTGCATGAAAGTGAAAACTGAAAGTGAAGTCGCTCAGTCGTGTCCGACTCTTAGTGACCCCGTGGACTGCAGCCTACCAGGCTCCTTCGTCCATGGGATTTTCCAGGCAAGAGTACTGGAGTGGGGTGCCATTGCCTTCTCCAGGACACACAGTTAGCAAGTGGTAAAATAAGGCTAGTTTTAGTTCTGCCTCAACCAACCACCCCAAATCCCTGGCAGAATCCCAAATCCCTGGCAGATTTAGAATTGGACAAAGCAAAAGTCTCTTTGCCTGAAGAATTTTAAAAACATAGATAGTTAGATAGTAGAATGATTGCCAAACTATCAAGGCACCTTGGTGATAGGAAAGCACAGCTGGCTGGGTAAACTCAGCTCTTGTCAAGAATAACTCATTATGAATAAAATAAAGCATTTTCAGTGCCAGAGACTTCTGAGACATGTTCCTCAGAAGTCTGTGTGAAGCAGTACTTCACCAGAGTGACCCTACTTGGCCCCATCAGGTGACTGAGTCTCCTAGGATTGTCACCGTTTCCTGCTTATGATCTTTGCAAGTCATCTTCACTCTGGGGCATTGCAGATGGCTTTTTTCATACCATTGCCCCACCCCCAGTTCTGCGGATGCTTTGCTTTGTAGTTGTATCTGCCAGATGTTTTGGACCAGGCTGAAATAATCTTTGGATCTATAGTTTGAGTGAATGAATGAAATAAGGGTCCCTCCTCTCTTTTTGCTGAATAGCTTTATCAACTTCCAAGAATCCCACTGAAGTCGTTAAAAGATGTTTTGCCATTAATAGGGTGCTGATTAAACTATGACATGTCCATATGTTGGAAAACCATATGCAAAACGAATGAGGTGAATCAGGAAAGAATGCCAAGATGTATTATTTAGTAAGAAGGAAAAAAAAAACAAGGTGCAGAACATAAGATAGAGCATTATTTCTCTCCCCTTTTTTGGTAAATATTTAATACACATACAGATACTTTTTCTGAAAGGACTCATAAAAATTATTAATAGCTAATAGTTGTTACCATTAGAAAAGCTGAACAGAAGTTATCACTTGCTATTCTATAGTTTATTTTATAGTTTCATACTTTTATATTATTTTATACTTTAATATTTATAATCTTGAACCTTATACATGTATTACTAGTCTAATATTATAATAATTATCTAATTTCAACAGGAGTGATCTAGACAGTGAGAACAGGGGTCATTAAATGTTTTCTCCTCTGCACTTCTCCATGCTTAAAAAATATTCAAACTTATTTTAAAAAAACCTCTCCAGACAGAGTTCCTTCCTCCTTCCCTGGTCGCTCAGATGGTAAAGAATCTGTCTGCAATTTGGGAGACCTGGGTTTGATGCCTGGGTTGGAAAAATCCCCTGGAGGGGGGCATGGCAACCCACTCCAGTATTCTTGCCTGGAGAATCCCATGGACAGAGGAGCCTGACGGACTACAGTCCATGGGGTCACAAAGAGTCGGACATGCTGAGGGACTAACACTTTCATTAAAAGAACGGGAAAATTCATAAAACAAGCCAAACGAACACAGTCTGAGAAGCAGTGTAACTGAATGCAGTTTGGGGAACAGATTTATTTATTTATTTTCCAATTATTGTAATAAATCAAGCAGGACAGCCAAACAGTGCCAGTTAAGTTCAGTGGTAGTGGCTGCCCTAATCTTATGGGGGAGAACTTAGAGGCTGTGTCCGGGCTTGGCTGTGATTGGTGAGCTATGGCTGCCCTGGGGGTGAGGGTGGGAGTCAGGAGGGCAGATTTCCCATGGGTGGATGTCACTGAGGGACAAGTTCTCCTGAAGTTATTTCTAGCCTCTTCCCAACACCTAGCATGCCAGCCCATCACAATGTGCTCACCACAATGTACCAACATCCCAGGGGGAGAATCTAGGTTTAATGGAAACATGAGAGAACACAAAACCCAATGGTACATGAAATTAGTAGTGAACACTGGGAAACGTAAGTCACAGCTCTGTTTGTTTTAGGATAAGGGTGAAAATCACCAGTGTTTCATGCCAATGGGAGCTAAAGCCAGAGAAAACCTGAGTACCAACTAATCAAAAGGGCCAACACCCCCTTTCAGATAGTGGCCCTGCCATATCCCTCATCCTTAGTGAGCTTCTTTGATCAAGAAGGAGATAGAACTAGGGTGCTGTGTGGGCTGAGCCAGCGATTTCATCTCTAGGGTCTCATTTCCAGGTATGTGTGAGGCACCAGAGTAGCCCCCTCTGAAGAGGTGACATCTGAATTGATTGCCAGTAACACAAAGGAGCCAGCCGCTGATGCAGCATGACTGCTGCTTCAACTTGAGGTACTGTGGGATTTTTCAGGCACTTCCAGATCAACATGTCACCTCTGGCCTGGCAAGACTGCCAAGGTTTCACTAAGGGCAAAGAGGCATTTTCTGAAAGGGACTTTTTGGACTTTGCTACAGCTTTTTCTCAGTGTGTCTGGTGGAGTACACGGCTGTCTGGACCATGAAGGTGCTTTTTGGCTGCCTGCTGCCAGCACTGACTAACTGGACTTAGTGTTGCTTAATATAGCTGCGCTGAGTGGTCTGTTTATCCCGTTTCTCCCAGAGCTACAATTAGCCGGCACCGAGGGGTCAGGCAGCCCTGGGAGGAGGTTTGGGAGCTTACAAGGCTAGGTCTGTTCACCTCCAGAGGCACCTTTGGGATTTCGTCAAGTTGATTTGATTTAGTATTTAAACTCTTTTGTTTGCTTTTATTTTTGTTTCTCAGTACAAACAGCAAAGGACAACAACAACAACAACAACAAAATCCCTCTCCTTTCAAAATTGGCAGATGAAAGATATGAGTCAGCAGGGTTGCTTGATTTTCTACTATGGATGCCCCATCCCTTCCCGAAAATGCTAGAGATAATCCTGCATCTCCCCTGCCTCGGAGAGACCATGATTTGTCCCTTAGAGTTGGGTGAAGCCAAAGTCTCCAGGGGAGCATAATGAATGAATTGAGCATTGAATGTTTAAACTAGTTTAAAATTTGAACCTTGGCTCAGAGGTTTAAAGCGTCTGCCTCCAATGCGGGAGACCCGGGTTTGATCCCTGGGTTGGGAAGATCCCCTGGAGAAGGAAATGGCAACCCACTCCAGTATTCTTGCTTGGAGAATCTCATGGACTGAGGAGCCTGGTGGGCTGCAGTCCATGGGGTCACAAAGAGTCGGACACGACTGAGTGACTTTACTTACTTACTTACTTAGTACATAAATAAGTGAATGAAGGTACTCGAGTCCTGTTCCTACAAAGAAAAGAACTTAAAAGCGGTAGTGTTAGTAAGTCTGTACACTGTACTTCAGCATCATCCCCATCTTTATCACCATATCCTTTTGAATCCACCTAGCCATGTCCATCACCAGACTGCAGTTTTCTTAATTAATTTCTTAAATCTCCTTTGCTTAGTGGTGGTTCAGATTAGCATAGACTGACAAGATCAAGGCCTCTGCTAATGAAATTATATCTGGCTTTAAAGAAATGAGGCTAGGGAATTCCCTGGTGGTTAGTGGTTAGGCCTCTGCACCTCCATGCAGGGTGCCTGGGTTTGATCACTGGTCAGGGAACCTAGAAGCCAAAGGAAAGAAACAAGGCTCAGAGGAAATAAACTTTTTGATATCCTGAAGAGATGGTGCATGGGATTAGTATGAGAAGAAAGTATAGGGCTTTATATGGCTTCCCTGATAGCTCAGTTGGTAAAGAATCCACCTGCAATGCAGGAGACCCCAGTTTGATTCCTGGGTGGGGAAGATCTGCTGGAGAAGGGATAGGCTCCCCACTCGAGTATTCTTGGGCTTCCCTGGTGGCTCAGGTGGTAAAGAATTTGCCTGCAATGCAGGAGACCTGGGTTCGATCCCTGGGTTGGGACCATCTCCTTGAGAAGGGAAAGGTTACCCATTCCAGTATTCTGGCCTGGAGAATTCCATGGATTGTATAGTCCATCGGGTCACAAAGAGTCAAACAGGACTGAGCGACTTTCACTTTCACTTTAATAGGACTTTATACAGAAGATAATGCCCCTTTTAAAAGAAGTGCAGAGTCACACAGAAAAAATGAAAGTGAAGTCACTTAGTTGTGTCTGACTCTTTGTGACCCCATGGACTCTGCCAGGCTCCTCCATCCATGGGGTATTCCTGACAGGAATATTGGGGTGGGTTGCCATTTCCTTCTCCAGGTCATCTTCCTAACCCAGGGATCAAACCCGGGTCTTCAGCATTGCAGGCAGACTCTTTACCCTTTGAGCTACCAGGGAATCCCTTAGCAACATTATTCCTAATAGCCAAAAAGTAAAGATGATCAAAATGTCTATCAACTGATGAATGGATAACCCAACTGTGTTATGTCCATGCCATGGAATATTCACTAACAGTAAGAGATGAAGTAAGGATACACATGCTATAATATGAATGCACTTTAAAAACGTTATGCTAAGTGAAAGAAGCCAGTCACAAAAGGTCACATTTATGATCTATTTATATGAAATGTCCAGACTAGGCAGATCCATAGAGATGGAAAGTTGATCAGCGTTGCCGGAGGCTGTGAGGGGAGGGGAAGAAGTGAGGAGTGACTACTTACTAAGTGCAGGGTTTCCTTTTGGGGTGGTGAAAATGTTTTGGAACTAGATAGATGTGATGGTTGCAGAACATAGTGAAGGTACTAAATGTACATTTTAAAAAGTTAATTTCATGTTATATAAATATATCAATCTAAAAAACCTAAGTAGAAATATATGCTAAAATATGGATAAACTTTGAAAACATGCTAAGTGAAAGATGCCAGACATAAAGGGCCATATACTGTATGATTCCATTTGTATGGTTACATTTGTAATGAAATATCCAGAATAGGCAAATCCATAGAGACAGCAAACAGATGATGGTTGCACAGCACTGGAGATCTGAGAATGTTGTAAAATTGTTCCAAATATTCTTAGAACCATTCAATTGTACATGTTAAATGGATGAAGTGTATGGTATGCACGTTGGATGTCAACATTAAAAAGGGATGTATACATTTAAGCTTTTGAAAAATTGGATCGTTTCAGGGATAATTAGGGTAGCTTGCTATCTATAGCTTGAAGAATCCTATCTAATTTGTGTGCTGAGTTTGTGAACTGAGTTTTCTAAAATGCAGGACTAACAATAAGCATTTGAACAGATGACTGAATAAAGATCCAGGGGTTCAGAAATAAGCATATGTATATAAAGGGATTTTGTATATGATAAAGGAGATGTTTAAAAAATTATTTTTCCAAATTTTATTTTTTGGCCACACTATAGAACACGGGATCTAGTTCCCTGACTAGGGCTAGTACCTGCGCCCCCTGAGTTGGAAGTCTTAACCATTGAACTGCCAGGGAAGTCCCAAGGAGAATTTTTAAATGATTATTCAAAAAAATGGTATGAGATCTAGCTTGCCATTTAAAAACCATCACCAACAACAATAACTGAACTTCAACCGTATTCCTTGTTCCCAGGTAAATTAAATTAGATCAAATACTACTACTACTAAGTCACTTCAGTCGTGTCCGACTCTGTGTGACCCCATAGCGGCAGCCTATTAGGCTCCCCCGTCCCTGGGATTCTCCAGGCAAGAACACTGGAGTGGGTTGCCATTTCCTTCTCCAATGCATGAGAGTGAAAAGTGAAAGTGAAAGTCGCTCAGTCGTGCCCGACCCTTAGCGACCCCATGGACTGCAGCCCAGCAGGCTCCTCCATCCATGGGAGTTTCCAGGCAAGAGAAATTAGATCAAATAGGTCTATGTTAAAAGGAAAACCATGAAGGTACTGGAAGAAAATACAGGTGAATGTATTCATGATCTTGGGGGTGAAAAAGATCTTCCTAAATTAAAGCAGGAAGTTTTTTTTTTTTTTTTTTTAAGGAGACATAGATTTGACTACATTTTTTAAAATGCAAAGAACTTCAATACAGCAAATAGCCTTCCTCTCTTTTTTCTTTTACTCAGTCTGTTCAAATTGGGTCAGTCCTTCAGGGTAGAGCTAAAATTTCCCTCCCCTGTGGTATCTTTCCCAACCATTCTAGCACATACCATCATTTCTTCCTCTCCTGAACTCTTGTTGAACTTGATCAGAAATACAGGGGTGGAAAAAGGAGGTGGATGGGTTGTATTTTCAGAGCACTGTGTTGAGGATTCTGAGTTGTGTTGATCTTGGTGGGAGTGATGGAATTGATTGTCACTGTCTAGGCCTGGGATAGGTGGCATGAGTCACTGCATTTTGTCCACCTTTGAGTATCCCATTCTAAGTACCTAAAGCTCAGGGAGCCATATCTTAGATTTCTTGTTTTTTTTTTTAAGTCTTGAATTTTGCTACTATACTGCTTCTGTTTTATGTTTCAGTTTTTGGTCGCAAGGCATGTGGGATCTTAGCTCCCTGACCAGGGATCAAACCCATGCCCCTTGCATTGGAAGGCAGTCTTAACCACTAGACTGCCAGGGAAATTCCCACACTTCTTGTTCTTGGTGATATATCTTTGTGTTGCTGCTGTTGTTATTGCTTTTATATTCTCGCAGAATCTCTCGTGGAGCTATGTACAAGGGTGCCCAACAAATCTGTAATGATGCTGTAAAAAAAAAAAACAACAAACTATAAATAGAGTATGATGGCATTCTGAAACTTGTGCTTTCCAGGAGCTGAGTGGTTCCCAAACACAGAAAATACCCGCAAGTGACCTCTAGTGTATGGTGTAGGGGCCAGGAGGGTGGGATGGACTGGGTGTGCTGGTCAGAGCACATCTTTACTTTTTTATTTAAACAAAACCTGTTTACCTTCTACTATACCCACTGTATGTGGGCAGGAAATGAAAGGGTTTGTTGAAACAGAGAAAGCTGCCCCTGAAGTAAGAATTAACAACCTATTTACTGAATGAATGAATATGTGAATAAAATAAAAGAACCAAAAACAGCTCTAACACAAGGTGTTTCATGGAGCTCAAGCACCACATGCTTCTGGAAAGAAGCTAGCAAACGGGTCTTTGTATTAAGACCAATTCCAGGTTAACACAGCGGCAGAGACTCAGTGGGGAGGTCTGCCCACAGCTGAGCAAGGCTCTTTTCCTGTCTCCTCAGTTCTGCTGGTTGGTTGAAATTCATTCCTACTCCTTCCGGCACCCTGCACCCTGTTTTAGCTGGCATCAGCCCAGCCTCAGGACTGCTTTTTGCAATGATTGGTCTTAATCTCATCTCAGCACACAAGGAGTTAGCTGGAGAAAGCACAGGCCAGGAAAACTCCCTGGGTCTCTGTGGCCGGAAAATCTGTCTCACCGGAGGTATCGCTAGAGAAGTCATTTCTTCCACTCACTGCAGTTTTGAAAATGCGGGGAACACAGGCAGAGGCCCGTGATAGTCCCTGGTATTTGCAGGTTACAAAGTACTTTTACATACATTGTCCCTCTTAGTTGATCTTCAGGAGGTAAAAGACTAAGCCAGAGACCCACACCTTTTTCCTTGAAATCTGTCTGTTTTAGAAAGAGCAGTTTTTGCCAAAATTCATGTGAAAGGTTGTTTCCTCCTGCTTTCAAGACATTTTTGTCCCTTCCCCAATAAGGGAAATCTAGACTTCAGGTGGGAGGCAGCTTCTGTTTAGGCAGCTGCTGGGTTAGTAAGGAAGGGCTATACCTGGGGTAGTGATGTCTGTGTTTGGAAGGGAAAAGGGAGTGACATTTTTAGGCTGCAAGCCTCTTCTGGGAGAGTTGAGGACAGATCTATTTTTAGAGGCGTTCTTTGCCACCCACAAAGAACTCAAAAGGTAACCAAGCACCTGGCAGGTTTCCTGTGGGGAAAGTTGTTAAGGGCTGGAGAGCTTCTGCGTATTCTGAGTCATGAAGTTTGACTTCATCACCAATCTGATGCACAGAGAGCACAAAACGCCCCCCACCCCCACCCGCCCCCACCTTTGTTTTGAATCATATTTGGTTGCATGATGACAGCACACTTGGAGATGGCACACATTCTCAAATCACAAAAGACTGGGCCTCAGACTCACAGAGAGGCCAAGGTGATGTGTGTTAACCCCAAATGGTAGATGGTATAGTTCCAGCATGGAAGGAATCTTGTACTGGGTATCAGCTCTACCACTTCCAGGCTACGTGATTATGGTCATGTGACTTAACCTCTCTGAACTCACTTTCCTCCTCTTTAAAGTGAAGCATCAAGTCAAATGATTTCTAAAGTCCTTTTAGCCCCAGTCTTTTATGACACAAACACAGGCAAGATAATTTTCAGGCAACTTGTTCCCTCATCCATAGAAAAGATGGATATAGACTCTACCTCATGTATTTACTGTGAATGGAAAACAAAGATAATAAATGTAAACTGCTTGACACACTCCCTGGCATAAAGTCAGTGCTCAGTTCAGTTCAGTCGCGCAATCGTGTCCGACTCTTTGCGACCCCATGAATCGCAGCACGCCAGGCCTCCCTGTCCATCACCAACTCCCAGAGTTCACTCAGACTCACGTCCATTGAGTCCGTGATGCCATCCAGCCATCTCATCCTCTGTCGTCCCCTTCTCCTCCTGCCCCCAATCCCTCCCAACATCAGGGTCTTTTCCAATGAGTCAACTCTTCGCATGAGGTGGCCAAAGTACTGGAGCTTCAGTTTTAGCATCATTCCTTCCAAAGAAATCCCAGGGTTGATCTCCTTCAGAATGGACTGGTTGGATCTCCTTGCAGTCCAAGGGACTCTCAAGAGTCTTCTCCAACACCACAGTTCAAAAGCATCAATTCTTTCAGGTCAGGTGGTCTGGTATTCCCATCTCTTTCAGAATTTTCCACAGTTTATTGTGATCCACACAGTCAAAGGCTTTGGCATAGTCAATAAAGCAGAAATAGATGTTTTTCTGGAACTCTCTTGCTTTTTCCATGATCCAGCGGATGTTGGCAATTTGATCTCTGGTTCCTCTGCCTTTTCTAAAACCAGCTTGAACATCAGGGAGTGCTCAGTAAATGTTATTAAAGCAATGTTCATGTGAACAGTGACATCACAGGGAGTTTTGTTAGCCCAGTGGACAATAAAAAGTGTGCCTGAAGACTTTTTATGGTGACAAACAGCAGTGAGAATTTAAGCTGGTATTCTGGATGGCCTACAGATGAGTATACTGACCATATTTGCCAGTGGAAGGACATTGGCTTAATAGGTAAAGGAAAGACTAGGTAAGAGAATGTTTGATGTTTCAAGAGTCAACAGCACAGCTTCCATTCCACCACCCCTAGATAGCCAGTTAGACCATTTAAAATCAGAATCTGAGGTTTTGTGACCTGTTTTGTCATCATCAATTCTGGAAAGGCTGTATTCCCAGGGTACCATCCCACCTAGTACCACCATCCTATTGGAGCCTGCTGACACAAGGCAAGGAATTTGGCATACAAGGTGGCTTGTCTTTGTTCTAGCTACAGGCTTTTGTTACTGAAGATGTGGTGGTGTGGGCGAGACCCACACAGGAATAATGTTAGAGAGGAGTTCCTGAATAATTTGGCCAGGATGTCAACACTGCTTAAAAACCAAGGTATTATTCCCAGGTCTGTATGTAATCTAATTTAGAACTAGACATTCTGTCTTGTACTTTGCCTGAGGCCTGCTCTAAGTCACCTGGGAAGTTTCCTCAAGACCTATAGGAACCAGCATGCAGGCCCACAAGCTGCTGCTTGAGTTTAAACCAACATCAGTGTCTTCCAGAGGGGCCCCCCTCCCTCCTGCCCCCCGCAGATCGCTTCTCTTTTTTGTCATAATTAGCACACACTGTTTCTCCCCTGACACACCACAGGCATAAATATGAGCTTTAGTATTTCCCTTGTGTAATGGTGTTTCTTATGATACTCCCTAAACACAGTAAGGAAACTACCAGCCTGGGAAATGTGAGAAGCCCTTTTCTTACCCTTCCAATCAGCCTGAAGGTTAGAGATTTAAGCATTTCCCTAATCACCTTGTTCTTTTTTTCAAGGAACTAGTTCATGCAATTGGAAGATCAGTCACTTGATTTCCTTGTGGACGCTTTGCTGTTCCTCATTCCTTTGCCACCCTCAATGCCCCTAACTAAATTGTGAGCCATTTGTCAGGGGAGGGATCACTCAAAGATTTTGTGGGGTCACCTCCTATGGTTGCACAGATTGTATATTGCCCAAATGAAGGGTGGGGGTGTCAATTGCATAGAATACAATGGGATGGCCATTTCTGAAGTGGAGCAGTGCACAATTTGCACAGTCAAGTATGACAGTAAATATATGGACCAGCTGCAGCATCATTCATAGCCGGGAGGATTCCCAAAACTTAAAGCATATAGTCTCTTCAGGACAGAGAAGTAGATCAGTTTAGCATCTTTGTAATTAAATATTAGTGAAGGCTCTTGAGAGAATTTTTCCACTGGTTTCGTTTTGTTTAGCTCAAGTTTACTATCAATTGTATAACCAATGAAATCTTCACTATAATTGGATGCCAAATTAACGGTTCACCTGTAAAATGTGTATTACTTCATTTTGGGGTCATCCTCATTCTTGATGTTATTTCAATCCTAGAAGGGCCTACTATGCATCAGGCTCTGTTCACACAGAGACAACAGTGAACAAGAAGGCAAACTCTATTTCATGTTGCTACTCTTGTCTTGCTTTTTCTTTCTCATCTACTCTAATCTATGATTTCTTGCTATACCATAACCACTTAAATCCTTTTTAGATCAAGACAGTGTAAAAAATAAGTGAATACTGTAAATGTTTAGTACCTGACAATAAACATTTACGAAGGAAAACTGACACAACTGAAAATAGAGATAGACAATTCAGCAATAATATTTGAAAACTTCAGTAATCCACTTCTAATAATAGCTAGAACAACTAGGGAGAAGATTAACATGAAAATAGAGGGTCTGAATTAACTGTAAGCCAACTAGACCTAATAGATATGGATAGAACACTCCACCCACCACCAGAAAAATACACATTCAAATAAACATGGAACATTCTCCAGAATAGATCATATGCTACAGCATTAAGCAAATCTCAATACATTTAAAGGACTGAAATAAGGCAAAGTATGTTCTTCAACTACAGTGGAGTGAAATTAGCAATCAATAACAGAAAGAAATTTGGGAAATGCACAATTATAAGGAATTAAACCACACATTTCTAAATAACCAATGAGTCCAAGAAATCACAAGAGAAATTAGAAAGTCCTTAGAGATGAATGAAAATAAAGCCATTACATACCAAAACTTATTAGCTGTTAACTAAAATAAGTAAATAACCACTCTTAGCAAAAGGAAAAGGAAATGGCAACCCACGCCGGTATTCTTGCCTAGAGAATCCCGTGGATGGAGGAGCCTGGTAGGTTACGGTCCATGGGGTCACTAAGAGTCGGACACGACTGAGCAACTTCACTGTCACTTTTCACTTTCATGTATTGGAGAAGGAAATGGCAACCCACTTAGGTATTCTTGTCTGAAGAATCCCAGGGACAGAGGAGTCTAGTGGGCTGCTGTCTATGGAGCTGCACAGAGTCGGACATGACTGAAGCGACTTAGCAGCAGCAGCAGCAGCAGCATTTCTTAATATCATTTTAGAGAATAAATGAAAAACTATTCTTTTATAGTTTCAAGTTCTAGGCAGAAAGCCTCAGTACTTGCCATATTAGTGCTAAATTAATATTTGTTGAATGAATCAATCCATCAGTTGCATTCTAGTGACTAGAAGGTAAACTAAGGAATCGGGAGTATATCTCATGTTAGATTCCTACTTGACTAACCTTTTCCTCTGACTTAGTGTTTTGCATAAGCCATTTACTTTTTAAAAGCTTGTATAAATTCCCATCCTCTTCACTCTTTCCCTTTCTTCCCCATTAGGTCTTCTGCATTACTCTGCGATTTAAACTTCCTACTCAAGTTCTTAGCACAGAAACTTTTTTTTTGTTCTCCTGTGAAGCTAGGGATTGGACCACTGCCTGATTGTTAAACCCAGTCCACCACCTGCTTCTGTATGACCTGCATTAAGGATAGGTTTTACATTTTTTAATAGTTGAAAAAAATCAAAAGAAGAATATCTTGTATTTCATGTGAAAATAATAAGAAATTCAAATTTCAATGTCCGTCAACAAAGCTTTATTGGAACGTAGCCACACCAATTTGTCCAGTATTGTCTATGACTGTGTTCATGATACAATGGCAAAGTGGAGTAGCTGTGACAGAAATCTTGTCACAAAGCCTCAAATATTTATTAGCCCATATTACTATTATTTTGTGTATTCCTGTTCTTAAGCTTTTGTATTTAGCATATTCATGACTTGCTGTGCCTTTCCCTCTTTCCATCATGACTAATCCTTATTCTCATTCAAAAACCTTTCTCCTCAATCCTTACCTTATTATCACACCTGATTACACACTTCTCTTCCCCAACTCTTGGCATTGTTTCATATAGGCCAACACAACTATAATTAACTTGAGGTTTTTATATTTAAAAACATCTTGAATATGTGTTTCTTATCTTCTCTATCTCATTGTGAAGACTCTAAGGTTCTTCTATGTCCTGTATTTCCCTCCACACACAGAGCAGTGCTCAAGTTTAGTTGTCGACAGATCTGAGTTTGCATTTTGGTTCCACAGCACCTTAGCTGAGCAAGTGATGTATATTTCTTGAATCTCTTCATTTGCTTAGGGTTTATCTATGAAGGTTACAGAGATGATGTAGGAAAAGGTCCAAGACCCAGGAGGTGCTCCACTGCTGCTGCTGCTGCTGCTGCTGCTAAGTCGCTTCAGTCGTGTCCGACTCTGGCAACCCCATAGATAGCAGCCCACCAGGCTCCGCCGTCCCTGGGATTCTCCGGGCAAGAACACTGGAGTGGGTTGCCATTTCTTTCTCCAATACATGAAAGTGAAAAGTGAAAGTGAAGTCGCTCAGTCATGTCCAACTCTTAGGGACCCCATGGACTGCAGTGCACCAGGCTCCTCTGTCCATGAGATTTTCGGTAGTAATTATCAGTGGTTAATTTCTTTATTTGCAATAGCAAGACAATACCTTTGCCCTTAAGGACACTCATAGTGATGTAGTGAGAATTAAAAGAAATAGTAAGTCAGTAGAAATGGCAATGCATTGTTCAGCTGGAGCCCTGAAAAGATTAACTGGAGGTATTCAATGAGATATTAGACCAGTGAGACTTTGTTTAAAATTTAACAAACCCTTCTTGGTTACTCATTGAGCTCAGTACTACCTCAGACAGGCCTCAGGTGAAAGACAGAAGACTATATCATGGAGATTTTTGTTCAAATTGGGGTTCAGTTCAGTGGCTCAGTCATGTCCGACTCTGCGACCCCATGAACTGCAGCACGCCAGGCCTCCCTATCCAATTGGGGTAGGGGTGGGGAAACAGACATGAGCTGTGTTCTTACTTGTCCATAATCTTTCTCTTCTCTCTCAGGATGGATGATTCAGAACCAGCAGTTCACATAAAAAGTATTGCACATGGAAAGTATTACTGCTATTCTGTGGGGAAATAAGCTTCTAAGTGCAGCAATATGAAATTAATAACGTTCTGTGTGGAAACTCTCTTGACAACACCTCGAGATAAAGCCAAAGCCTGCAATTTTTACAGCCTTGGATTATCTTTTCTGTCTGCTTGGCTGGCAGCAGGCATGGATCGGTGAGTCAGAAATTCAGTTTTCCCCTTCACTGTACAGTTTGCTTGCCAACTGCAGACCTTATACAGCGGTGACTCAATTCCTCAATTCCCCAGCTCACCCAGCCATTGAATCAACACACATCACCTCAGTTTACTTACAAAAGGCTTCTTTTTTTTTTTGCCACACCATGCTCCTTTTATGGGAGTTTAGTTCCAAAGATCAAACCTGGGTCCTCGGCAGTGAAAGCATGCAGTCCTAACCCCTGGATCTACAGGGAGTTCCCAGTTTACTTACAAAGGGCTTTGGGGAAACTCAGAGGAAAAAAAAAATCTTAATGGTTAACACAAAACATCTTCATTCAGGACATCAGAAAAAGAGTAGGAAAGGGAGATTGGAAGCTAAATATCAACTTTTTTTTTTCTTTTGAGAGAAAATATTCCTGTGAGAAAACCCAGTATTTATCTTATGATAAATATGTATGTCCACATGCAGGGAGTATATATTAATAGCTGTTGAAGGGGAAAGTAATTTAGGAAAGAAATAAATGGGAAGGACAGCAACTTCTTTTCCACAAAAGCCACAAAAGTGCTGCAGACACACATGAAGATGGCAGCTGTTGCTCCAATAGCCATATGTTTCAGCACAGACATCTTTTTTTATTCCTTCTTTCATGTAAATTTAGAAAATCCGGGCAAAGAAGTCTGGATTTCTACTTTCCATTGATGAGATTTTTTTAAAAATTTCAAATTAGACTCTTTTTTCCCCCTTATATAAGACCACAAGGTAGGATTATGTTTGGATTGATTCACTGTACATCATTACATTTGAAAGTTGTTTTTCCAGATAAAAAAGAACATTTGTGGGACAGACTAAGGAGCAGACCGCTTGGAAACACTCAGATTGGCATTTTGCTGGATCTGTTCACTCTCCCACAGTGAAAATTTGTGAGACCAGTGCTTGGAAATAGGAACTGACTTCTTGGAGTTTGGATACTGCCAAGAGGCACAAGAGACGCAGGTTCAATCCCTGGATTGGGGAGATCCACTGGAGAAGGGAATGGCAACCCACTCCAGTATTGCTGGCCTGGGAAATCCCATGGACAGAGGAGCCTGGTGGGCTACAGTTCACAGGAGTAGCAAGAGTCAGACACGACTGAGCACACAAACAACACACATGTGCATACCCACACACACACACAAATTGGAAGTGAGGAAGAGAAATATACAGAATTTTTGTTGATTATGACTGGTTCCTACATACAGAGACCTCAGGGTAGGCTCAAAACACACAGTTGTGGTTTAAAATATGTAGTTACCTAAATTTGAATATTAGAAGATCAAACAATAGTGATAGTAGTGCCAACTCTAGACTGCCAACTTGGAAAGGCAATCAAGAAATAGGAATAACAACAAGCTTCAGAGATCAAGTATTTTTCTGTGTTGGCCATGTGGGTAGAAGCAATTCCAGATGGCTGCGTATGATCGAAACAGCAGACCTCAAATGCCTGTTCCAGGATCAATAACTATACTGTGCTAGATGCTACGGGAGATACCAAAATATTTCAAAGATAAATAGTGTCATCTTTAGAAAGTTTATCATTTGATTGTATGATAATGGTTAAGAAGCTAGCTTGATGAGTTTATAACCCAACTTTACCCCTTACCAGCTCTGTGTTCTTGAGTAAAATATCTCATGTCTTCAGGCATAACTCCCCCCATCTGTGAAACATCAATAATTGTATCTCCTATATGGCCTTTCCGCTGCCTCCTTTCCGTTCTTCCACAAGGCAACCTCTCACTTTCCTCACCATCTTTGCATATATGTTCCTCTTCCCTGGAAAGCTCTTCACAAGTCTACATCTTTGAAGTTTTGCCTTTCATGACACATCCTCAGAGAGCTTTGGTTCAGAAAACATCGTGTCTATATCCACAGAGGCTGTTAAAACACTAAAGGACTACATAAAAATAGTGGATGCTATTATGATCACCCAGGGATCAAAAAGTTTTCCAGGATTTAGGATCAGCAAACCTTTTCTATAAAGGGCCAGATAGTAAGTAATTTAGGATTTGCGAGCCATAGTAAACAAACGGGAGCGGCTGTGTTCCAAATAAAACAATTTATGGACACAGAAAGGTGAATTTCACATGCTTTCCACAGTCATTGAACCGGATTTAGCCTCTGCCCTGTAGTAAACTGACCCCTAGTCTACGGAGGATGGCAACAGGAAGTGGATAAGAACTGAGATACTGCACCCAGATAGATACTAGGGGTCAGCTGGGTGCTGTGGGAGACTGTCGATCTCCCTGGGCACCAACGACCTCTAAAATGAGGCTGTGGCCTCTGTCTGGGGTGTGTGAGGAGGGTTCAAAGTAGCACGCAGAGAAAGCTTGGTGCTTAGAACCAGGCACCCATCACCAGCGTCGCCCTCTCTGCGGTGACCTGCAACCTGTTTTGGAAGGAACCGATTCCGACGCCTCAGCCTCGGGGAGCGGAACGACGGGCGGAGCCCACGGCGGGCAGCAGCTCCGCGGGCCGAGGCCGGGCCTGACGGGCCGGGCTGCGCGAGTCGGGGGCGGGGCGGCGGCGCAGCGTCGTCGTCGTTGTCCCCGCCTCCTCCCCAGGGGCCGCGTCTGAGCCTCGGCGGCGGCGGCGGCGGCGGCGGCGCTCACTACCCGAGGAGAGCGGCTGGCCTGGTAGCGGCGGCGGCCACCGAGACCCCCCCGAGGCGCGTCCCAGTCGGCCTCCCGACGCCCCCAGGCCGCAGCGCCCGCGCCCCTTCAGCTCGCTCGCTCTCCCTCCTTCCCTGCAGCCGGCTGCGCCATGGCGTTGGCGTTGGCGGCTCTGGCGGCGGTGGAGCCAGCCTGCGGCAACCGGTACCAGCAGGTGAGCAGCGCCCAAATGCCCTCCTCCCCCGACCCCGGCCCGGCCCTGCCCGCTGGCCGCTTCAGGCCTCCTCTCCGGCCCCGCCTGTAGCCAACTCGACGCCGCGGCTTGGCAGGCCGCGCTGGGCCTGGGCCGGCCGGGCGGGCCCCGGGCTCGGATTCGAGGCGGCCGCGGCCCGGGACCGTCCTTCCGCGACGCGGGGCGGGAGTCGGAAGGTGGAAAAACCTCCGCCCTGCAGTGTTTCCCGCATTTCCCACGGCGGGCGGGTCGCCGGGTCAGAAGCCGAGACCCTCCGGAGGCTTTGACCTGAGGGCATTCAGTTTGCCTTTTTCCACCTTGAATTTGATGTCACTGGAAAAGAGAGAGAAAATAAACCAAACAAACCAAGAACGTGAAATGTAAAGGAAATTAGGTGGAGAGAAGATTAAAATCGCTGCTGTTGCTGCCGACAGCTCTCTGCAGTGAGATGCGATTGATTACTCAGGGTTTCAGAGCCTAGTCTGCTCGGCAAAATCCATTCCCCTCGCCTGCGTTTAAAGACAGAAGTCAAAATGATAGAGGGACAAGTCCCAGTTCGCAGTAGATTTGGAAAACGCGATGTTTAACTAGAGATGCCCCTAAAATGTCGAACCTACGTAACGTTGCAGGCTGCAGGGCGTGTGCCCGCTGTGTGTTTTCCAAGCTTGGAAATGACGTTTAAAGAAATTGAATAGCATAGCTGGGGAGAAAATGTATAGGAGATGGGTGGATTATTATCTCGGGTATGATTTCTTAATTGAAGCCCTAGGGGAAAAAGCTGCTTGTTTTACTCGCCTGTCTGTAGTCTGATTTCCCTTGGAAATTCGAGGGAGACATTTTGCAGGGTTTTTCGAGGTATTTAAGACATCGTAATTGTGGGAATTGATCCAGGTGGCTAACTGATGTTGACTGGAACCGCATGTATCTGCGTGCATTTTTTTCAGGTGCTTTCAGTTTAATTTGCATATAAATGGAATTGTGCTTTTATGAAATTAAGTGTCCTATCATAGATGATCTACAGTTTTATGTTTTATAAGTGAGGAAAACCAGTATGATTAAAACATCTAGATTAATCCTGGTGGGGCCAGTTGCTGGGTTTTTTTTTTTGCTATCATCAGCTCTGTGTTGTAATTTCCTCCCTCCTACAAGCCTGACTCCTCATATGACTAATTTTAAGAATTTAGCTTTTTGGTTTCATAAGCACGCTCAAATTGTGGCAATGCAGTCTAGTCCTTAGTTCTCTCGCAGCCTGGGCTACGTGCTTTTTTGTATGACCTTGGGCAAGGCCCTGGGTTCCTCTCTGCTTTAGTAAAATACGAATGACAGGTATCACTTAACTGTCACCGAGGTGTTCACAGATCACTGTATCCCATATTGTGATCTAGTTCATTCTTTCATCCTGCCTAGGATAAAGCAAACAAGCAAAAAGCTGAGGCTTTTCTTTGTACTGCCATCTTCTTGAGCTATTAGGTAATGTTGACATACTGCTAGAAACAACAAAAAAATGAAGTATTAAAATTACGTATTTCTTGGTGTAGTGGTTAATAGCTTTAAATATGCAAAATTGAGGTATCTTAAGGACAGGCCATCTTTTTTACTATAAAAAAAAATCATTGTTTTGAAGAAATCTTCAAAAAAAGAATGAAAGAACTGACATTCCTAGAAAATTTGCAAAATATGAAAGCCAAAAAAAAAAAACAAACAAAACCAAAACCCCACACCAAAAACCTATCACCTATAGATAACCAAAGTTAATATTTTGTGTATCTTTGTGTACTTACAGCTGTGTAAATATACACAAGGGTAGATCAGTGTATGTGTCCAGATAAGGAAAGTTAATATTGATTGAGCATTTACTCTGTGCCAGTCATGGTACTAAGTACTTTACATCCATTATTTCACTTAATCCTCACAGAACCCCTTTGAGACAGTGTTTGATGTTGTATAGATGACGTTAAATGACGAAGTCAAGACTCTATAGAGGCTCAGTAACTTGATCAAGGTCACCGCTTCTAAGTAGTGATTACAAGGGTAAATACACACTCAACTACTTAAACACAGGCTTATGGCCCAAATATAAGCATGTACATTAGCAGATATATACATACACATTTGTATTCTCTTATGCACCCATACATACATACACAGGCACATCTTTGTACATACGTGCAGTTTTATGGGCCCCTGATGATACTTTCACATACTTTGTGCATATGTGTACATGTATGTTTACACACCCACATGTTCTGAAACACATTTGCCTTCTCAAGTTGGCATGTGTGTGTACTGAGCACATATATGTAGAAAGGCAGACACTATAGCTGTATAATGAGATGGGTTCATATTTTAACATCTGCATAGCATGCAATTACGGCTAGACTGTAATTAATCAGTTGTCTATTGGTCTTTAAGGGTGTTTATAATTTTTTTCAGTCACATACATCTTCAGCTATTTCCTTAGTATAAATTTCTAGTGAGTGGACATGCTTGGTTAGAGAATATACACATTTAAAAGGCTTTCGAATTATGGAATGTTGTTGAATTGTCTAGGCAGCCTGATAGCATGGTACTTTTTGGTTGTCACAAAGGGACCTCTGACTTCTATTTGATATGGTTAGTCAAATTGAGCTGGTCTTCTAATGAAGTAAATGTAGGAGAAAACTATGATTCATTCATAACTGCAAACAGTGGTTTTGCTTTTATGGTCTTTTGATTGGAAGAGCAATATGTCCCTAATTGGAATTTAGCATCACCCCAGACTACACAGATATTTTGGGCTCATAAATTTCCTGTGGCTTTATTTTTTTCTCCTTTTGCGATTTGAAACGTGAGCTTGTGTGTCCATACATTCTGAAGCGCTGTTTCAGAAAGCTCTAGGGAGGCCTAGTGTTGAAAACCTTGTTGTGTGCTGCCCTCTCTGAGGCCATTTACCCTGTTCATCCATTCCAAGCTACCTTTGCCTCACTGTAGTAGATCATGGGCTATATCGTGCATTTTCCCAAATACTTACTTCCTGAAATGTTTTGAGATTGGATTTAAAACCAGTGAAAGTAGGCAATGATGACACTGCTGTATCTGCTTAAAAACAGGCTGCAGAATGTTTGTTTTAGATGACTCCCTGCCTGCTAAATAAGTGAATTGCTTGTGGCATCACTAATAAGTTTATATTGTAGTCTGCTGGCATTGTAGATCAGATTTGGGTAAGTTCTTTCAGGATTGTGAAGGAAGGTTTTGAGAAATGAGGGAAAGAATTTCATTTCGGGCAGGCCAAACATTTTGCATGTTCAAGTGTTAGATGACGTCAGGATTCTAGAGGAAGGAGTGAATGGTGCCCCTGTGGCTCTTTTTTTAATTTTTATTTTGTTTAGTATAATCACGTTGTTGTGCAGCCTTCATTTCACCACCATCATTTCCAGAAAATCCTTACCCCTTAAACAGTAACTGTCTTATTTCCCCCTCCCCAGGCCCCTGACAGCCACCATTCTGCTTTCCATCAGTGAATTTGATTACTCTGAGTACCTCATATTGGTGGAGTAATACAATATTTATCCTTTTGTGACTGGCTTATTTCACTTAGCATAATGTCCTCAAGGTCCATCCACATTGTGTCATGTGTCAGAATTTCATTCCATTTTAAAGCTAAATAATACCCTTTGTATGTGTATACTATATTTTATTTCATCTGTCAATACATTTTAGCCATTGTGAATAATGCTGCTGTGAATAATGGGTAAATAAGTTTCAAAAGAGTCCAAGCTTTGAATTCTTTTAGATATATACGCAGAAGTGGAATTGTTGGTTTATATGGTATTGCTCCCCTGGTAGCTCAGCAGGTAAAGAATCCACCTTCAATGCTGGAGACCCCAGTTTGTCCCTGGTTCAGGAAGATCCCCTGGAGAAGGGATAGGCTACCCACTCCACTTTACTTGGACTTCCTTGGTGGCTCAGATGGTAAAGAATCCGCCTGCAACGTGGGAGACCCGGGTTCGATCCCTGGGTTGGGAGGATCCACTGGAGAAGGAAAAGGCTACCCTCTCCTGTTTTCTGGCCCAGAGAATTCCATGGACTCTATAGTCCATGGGATCACAAAGAGCCGGACTTGACTGAGTGACTTTCACTTTCACTATGGTATTGCTATTTTATTATTTGAGAAACTGCCATACTGTTTTCCATAGCAATGCACGGTTTTATATTCCCACCAGGAATGCATAAGAATTGCAGTTTTGTCACATCCTCATCAACACGTATGCCTTCTGTTTGTGTTTTGTTTTGATAAAGCCTGGGTGTGAAGTGCCGTCTCACAATGATTCTGGTCTGCATTTCTGCATTTCCCTAATGATTAGTGAAGCTGAGCGTCTTTTATGTGCATGTTGGCCATTTGTGCATATTGGAGAGATGTGTAGTCAGATCCTTTGCCAATTTTTGAATTGGCAAATTCAGACATTCAAATTTTTTAATTGTTTGCTTTTTGTTATTGAGTTGTAGGTGTAATTTCTTTCTTTATTAAAATTGTAATTGGTTTAGTACTGTGTTAGTTTAAGGTGTATAACATAGTGGTTTGGTATTTTCTTAGATTATAGTCCATTATAGATTATTACAAGATAATTCCCTGTATATGTATGTTCTTGTTGCTTATTTATTTTACATATAGTAGTTTGTATCTATTAATCTAACACCCCTAGTTGGTGCTTCCTTCCCTTTCCCCTTTGGTAACTACAAATTTGTT
Source organism: Aepyceros melampus (assembly GCA_006408695.1). NCBI lineage: Eukaryota > Metazoa > Chordata > Mammalia > Artiodactyla > Bovidae > Aepyceros > Aepyceros melampus. Next base: position 203,542 of record SJXQ01007338.1, on the reverse strand, counting down.
TTCTAAATCTGTGAGTCTGTTCGTTTTGCATATATATTCGTTTGTAGTATTTTTCAGATTCCACATGTAAGTGATATACAGTATTTGTCTTTATCTGACTTACTTCACTAAGCATATTATTCTCTAGGTTCACCTACTTGCTACAGATGGCAGTATTTCATTCTTTTTTGTGGTGGAATAATATTCCATTGTGTGTATATATTAAGAAGGTGCAGGGTGTGTGTGTTTGTATCTCACATTTTCTTAATCCAATTGTTGATGAGCACTTGGGTTGCTTCTAGGAGTAATTTGTTAGTATTTATTTATATTTTCAACTTTTTACTTTGAAAAATTTCAAGCATATAGAAAAACTTAGTGTAATAAAACTTATGCACCCATCACTCAGCTTCAACAATCAACAAATAGTTAACTTTTTCATTCATACTATTATTTTGTAGCAAATTCTAGAGATCACATCGTTTCATCCATAAATATTTTTGTGTATAACTCTAAAAGGCAATGGTATGATATTTTAAGCAGATATTATCACATCAGGAAATACATCATGAAAGCACTTTTTATAATTTTTCATGAATGCAGAACCAGGATTTGTGAGTGACAGGAGCTTCACTATCTGTTGTATCTGACTCTCAGTGAAGTGCTCTAGGAAAATCTAGCATTGTCTAAACTGATGCCACCCATTGGTTTCCCTGCATATAACTTCAAATTACTTTATCCTGAACACCCGAATACTACATTACATTAAATTAGATTATAAAATAACCCTACCATGAGAGTAATATTGTATTTTGCTAACTAAAAGAAGACTTAGAGAAATTCAAGTGACATTCTCTGATTTACTTGTTCTTAGGGCTTTAAAATGGTTACTTTGATTTCTTAATGATCTACTCATATTTGAACAGTATAACTGTTTAGTGGAACCATATTCTTGTAGTAATGGATAATGCTCATTTAGATAAAACAACTTTTAACACTTTATTTAGAGATTAATGGAAAGAATCAACTTGGTGATCTCATCCTTATTCCCAAGTTACTTTTGCCAATATACCAGGCAGTTGGTGAATATCATATATTGAATCTGTTGAATTTTATACAGTCCAGTTGTAATTAATTGCTTCTCATGGCTGTGTAGGTGGATATGTAGTGTATGTTGTTGCCTTCACCAGATGAGTGTTAACAGACTTCACTTTGCATGTCCTGCTGTTACAATTAGACTGACACTTTTTTCCCTGAATACCACAATTTAAAGTTTTAGATACTAGCTCTCAGTATTGATCAAATTTAAGAACATTTCTAGTGAAATATTTTCCTAACTGTATTATATATTTCTCCCCTAGCAGTTTAGTATAATCTTTGACAGTTTTCCTTTTAAATTTGTGTATTGCAGTATTATCAGTTGGTAGTTAATCAGTGGCTTGAATGTGATTTGGAGGTCTTTCTGGAGATTGGATAGTTTATGAATAGAAACATAAAGGTTGATGGGACTTCCCTGGTGGTCCAGTGGTTGAGAATCTGCCTTTCAGTGCAGGGGACATGGGTGGGATCCCTGGTTGGGGAACTAAGATCCTACATGTTGTAGAGTAACTTAGCCTGCACACCGAAACTACTGAGCCTGCAGGCTATACAACTAGAGCCCTTAGGCTACAACGAAAGATCTCCCATGATGCAGCGAGGATACCTCTTCCCGCAACTAAGACATGCTGCAGCCAAATAAACAAAGTACACAGGTTTAAGGAGTGGTTTCTGTTAATAACAGTTTCATTTTATTTGTCTTCAATACTTAAATGTGGCAATAACGTTGAATATTTCTTGTTACAGAATAGCACACAGAGTCTTTCCTGGGTCGGGAAATTCCCCTGGAAAAGGAAATGGCAATCCACTCTAGCACTCTTGCCTGGAAAATCCCATGGACGGAGGAGCCTGATAGGCTACAGTCCATGGGCTCGCAAAGAGTCGGACACGACTGAGCGACTTCACTTCACTTCACTTCAGTCTTCATATTCTAGAGTCAAATAGTATCTTGTAAAGGAAAGCTTGACTTCCCTCCCATTCTTTTCCCCAGAGGCGTCACTGCTTTTCAAGTTTGGTGTGTGTTCTTTAGGATTTTTTCCTTTCCTTAAAAAAAAATGTTAAAAATATTTTAAAAAAAAACTTTACTTTTTGTAACATTTTTAGATTTTCAGAAACGTTAAAGGTAGTATAGTTTCTGTATACACCAGACCCAGTTTTCCCACTAACATATTAGTATGGTGCATTTGTTGACAGTTAATGAACCAATATTGATATGTTGTTATTAACTAAAGTGCATACTTTATTAAGATTTTCAGTTTATGTCTTTTTTTCTGTTTCAAGAGTCTGTACAGATTCCACATTACATTAGGTCATCATATCTCCATAGATTTCTCTTGGTTGTGACAGTTTCTTAAGGTTTCCTTGTTTTTGATGACCGTTATATTTTTAAGGACTATTAGTCAGTTATTTGTAGGATGTCCTTTCTTTGGGATTTGTTAGATGCTTTTCTAATGATTAGATTTGGGGAGGAAGCCACACAAAGATAAACTGCTGTTTTCATCACATCATATCAAGAATGCATACTGTCAACAGTATGTCAGCATACTATCAACAACTTATCTCGGTTGATGTTGACCTTGATCACCTGACTAAAGAAGTGTTTGTCAAATCTCTCCATATAAAATGACTCCACCTTCCCCCTCCCCTTTTGTACTGTGCTTTTTGGAAGGAAGTCACTGTGTTCACTATGTACAGCTTTACTTAAGGATTGGGGAGTTAAGTTCCACCACCTCACTGAGGGTAATGTGTCTGCTTCTAAGTCACTTCAGTTGTGTCCAACTCTGTGCAACCCCGTAGACAGCAGCCCACCAGGCTCCCCCATCCCTGGGATTCTCCAGGCAAGAACACTGGAGTGAGTTGCCATTTCCTTCTCCAGTGCATGAAAGCGAAAAGTGAAAGTGAAGTGACTCAGTCATTTCCGACTCTCAGCGACCCCATGGACTGCAGCCTAGCAGGCTCCTCCACCCATGGGATTTTCCAGGCAAGAGTACTGCAGTGGGGTGCCATTGTCTTCTCTACATTAAGTTATTTGGAATTTTTCTGCATGGGACATTTGTCTCTTCTTCATTGCTTTATTTATTCATTGTTACTGGTATGGGCTCATTAATGTTATTCTTTGAGTTATAAACCAGCACTATTTTGTTAGGTTGTTCTAGCTTTTGCCATTGGGATCTCCTTCAGTTGATACTTATATCCCTTTGACAGAGCTCCATCCTTGTGGTTTTTAAAGCACTTCTTAACTTTTTGGCACCAGACTTACCATGTATAGTTCCTGAGCCATCCTGGAATCAGCTGTTTCTCCAAAGAACCCTGGTTCCTTTTATTGGAGAATGATGTTAGAAACCACGGTCTGTGTTCATTGCACCTGAAGACTGCTGCTTTTTTTGTTCTCTTTCCTTGCTTTTCATCCTTCCCTTACTCTTAGTAACCAGCACAGTTTTTTTGCATAAAGTAAGTATTCATTAAATACCTATTGAATGACTTCAATCCCTGAGAATGTATTATGGTATGTAATATTAATTACATTAATTAAGAGAATAAGATAATGGATAAATGGCATCATTTTGAGATAGAAGAGATCATCTCTTCCGGAGACTTGCAGGAAGCTTCTGAGAAGATGGAGCTTGAGCTTGGCCTTGAAGGACGGGTAAGAGGTAGGTGGGGAGACCAGGACTTGGGAGAAGAGGGTAGAGGTGGACTCTCATGATTTGTTGTTTCCCGGGGAACTTGTTTCACTTGCTAGAAGAATCACTTGTCACCTTTTCTGGCCAGGAACCCTCTTCTTTCTCTACCTGGAATGCTGCCTTCTTCCCAGTGACCCTCTCAGTTTAGGTAGTCTGTCCTAAGGGGAGTTTGAGTTCCTCCCCTCTCCCTCAGTTTGGTTAGATTCCCCTTTCATGACACATTTTATAACCACATTTTAAACCTTTTTTCTGTTTATTAGGTTGATACAAAAGTAATTGTAATTTTGCATTGTTGGACTTTGCTATTTGATATTGGAATACATTCTTAAATGTGATTGTTATAAATCATTTTAATGTACATTTTGCACTTTATATTTTTTTGCTAATGATATTAGTTGCTGTTTATTTTGTATTCATTTTAGACTAGGAAAATGATGTTAGACAAAATGCAAATTCGAGCTGTTTTCTTATATGGGTTCAAAATGAGTCATAAAGTATTGGAGACAACTTGCAACATCAGCAACATATTTGACCCACAAACTGATAATGAATATGCAGTGCAGTGGTGGTTCAAGAAGTTTTGCAAAGGAGATGAGAGCCTTGAAGATGAGAAGCATAGTTTCCAGCCATTGGAAGTTGACAACGACCAACTGAGAGCAAACATTGACGCTGATCCTCTTTCACCTACACGAGAAGTTGCCGAGCTCAGTGTTGACCATTCTATGGTTGTTCAACGTTTGAAGCCAATTGGGAAGGTGAAAAAGCTTGATAAGTGGGTGCCTCATGAGCTGATTGAAAATTTAAAAATCGTCCCTTTGAAGTCTTGTCTTCTCTTATTGTACACAACAGCAGCAAACCATTTCTCTATCAGATTGTGACTTGTGATGGAAAGGGATTTTATGCAACCAGTGATAAGCAGTTCAGTGGTTGGACCTCGAAGAAGCTTCAAAGCAATTCCCAAAGCCAAACCTGCCCCCCAAGAAGGTCATGGTCACTGTTCCGTGGTCTGCTGCCGGTGTGATCCACTACAGCTTTCTGAATCCCAGCGAAACCATTACTCTGAGAAGTATGCTTAGCCAGTCGATGAAATGCACCAAAAAGTACAGTGCCTGCAACCAGCATTGGTCAGCGGGTGCTGGGCCCAGTTGTACTGCATGACAATGCCTGACTGCATGTTGCACAGCCAATGCCCCAAAAATTGAGTGAATAGGGCTACGAGATTTTGCCTCATCTGCCGTATTCACCTGACCTCTTGTCAGCTGACTACCACTTCTTCAAGCATCTTGACAATTTTTTAGCAGAGAAAATGCTTCCACAAACAGCAGGAGGTAGAAAATGCTTTCCGAGAGTTTGTCAAGTCCCAAAGCACAGATTTTTATGCTACATGAATAAACTTATTTCTCATTGACAAAAATGTGCTGATTATAATGGTTCCTATTTTGATTAATAAAGATGTGTTTGAACTTAGTTTTCAGTTCAGTCATTCAGTCATGTCCAACTCTTTATGACCCCATGGATTGTAGCATGCCAGGCTTCCCTGTCCATCACCAACTCCCGGAGCTTGCTCAAACTCATGTCCATTGAGTTGGTGATGCCATCCAACCTTCTAATCCTCTGTCGTCCCCTTATTCTCCTGCCTTCAATCTTTCCCAGCATCAGGGTCTTTTCCAGTGAATCAGTTCTTCACATCAGGTGGCCAAAGTATTGGAGTTTTGGCTTCAGCATTAGTCCTTCCAATGAATATTCAGAACTGATTTCCTTTAGGATTGACTGGTTTGATCTCTTTGCAGTCCAAGGGGCCTCTAGAGTCTTCTCCATCGCCACAGTTCAAAAGCATCAATTGTTCAGCACTCAGCTTTGTTTATAGTCCAACTCCCACATCCATACATGACTACTGAATAAACCATAGCTTTGATTAGATGGATCTTTGTTGGCAAAGTAATGTCTCTGGTGTTTAATATGCTGTCTAGGTTTGTCATAGTTATTATAACTATATAGAACTTAGTTATAATAATTTAAAATTCACAGTCCCAAGCTGCAGTTACATTTGTGTGTGTCTGATTCTTTGCGACCCCGTGGATGTAGCACAACAGGCTCCCTTGTCCATAGGTTTTTTCCAGGCAAGAATATAGCCCTGTAGTTACATTTGCACCAACCTAAATATTTTGTTTTCATATCTTATATACAGTTATTCTTACAGATATTACAGGCTTGTTACCAAAAATAGCAGTCTCCTGCTTGCTTTTGCCTGATTCTTAGCTCTTTCTTTTGCTGTTTTGTTATTATTTGTGAAGGTAAAAAACATAAGATATTACTTCTTGATTTCAGTTTTCAGCATTTTAAAAATTGACCACTAGGAGATTTAAGGGTTTACCTCTCGTTTACCACAACTGCATATGCTCCCATTTCCTGTCTCTATATCTTTCTAGTATAGTTATATCCATATTGTAGTTAGATCAATATTCAGTATTTACAGTAATTTAAAATAATAAATAATGTTCACAGCTGAGATATATTGTATGCTGTGATTAGTTTTACTTGCTTAACAGTACCTTATTTTCCCTAAAGTTAACCACAATTTTTTTTTGTTTGCCTAATTTTCTGGGTATATATCATAAGTTGCTTATAGCATGAATCATCCTCAGATTCTCACTTAATCTTAATTTTTTGAAATGTTCAAACACATCAGGTATTTTATTGATTTCATTGTTGGGTAGGGGGTGTGTGGCTCTTTTTTGGATTGTTTTTGGCTGCATGCAGGTATTAGTTCCCCAACTAGGGATCAGATCCAGGCCTATGTGATGGAAGCATGGAGTCTTAACTACTGGATTGCAAGGGAAGTCCCTCTTTCCTGTTTTTTTGACCTGTACTGTAAGACTGCTTTCAAGGTCTGCTGTTTAGTTGTCATCCTAAGATTTCCTTTTCCAGTTTTTAAAATTGAAGCCCCTTGCCTTGATTCACACTTTTCCCCCCCTTGATTTATTGTCTCATTTCTATAGAACACACTCTTTAGTACTTTTCTGAGAAAGAATGCATGAGATAAACTTTTTTGTTGTTGTTGTTGAGACTTTGAACATCTAAGAATTTTTTGTTTTCAGTCTGACCCTTACCTTGATTTCTAGGCTTTTAGGTTAAAAACAGTTTCCTTTAGAATTTTGAAGCCATTTGTTCCATTGCCTTCTGGGTTCCACTATTAGGAACACTGAAGCCAGTTGTGACATCCGATTCTTTAAATGTGGCCTACTTTCTGTTTTTCTGGAAGTCTTTAGGAACTTCTTTTGTTCGCAGTGTTGTTAAATTTCACTGTGTTGTACCTTGGTATAGATCTGTGTATGTCCATCGTGCCAGGCACTGAGTGAGCCCTTTTGGTCTAAAAGCTGATGTTCTTCACTGGGAAATTTTAAAAAGTATTCGGTTGACTTTTTTTTCTCTGCTTTTTTTCCCCCCTTTCTCTCTTTGGATCTTGACTCTTTTATACTGATTCTTAAAATTTTTTTAATCTCATATTTTTCACCTTTTTCTCAGCTTTCTATGAGATAGTCTCAATTTTCTAACTCTTAGATAAAATTTTAATATTTCTAAAAAGTTTTCAAAACTCTTGAATTGCTCCCCCCCACCCCCACCCCGCTTTTTTTTTTTTTAGTAGCAGGAAATGGCAGCTCACTCCAGTACTCTTACCTGGAGAATCCCATGGACAGAGAAGCCTGCCAGGCCACAGCCCATGGGATCACAAAGAGTCGGACACGACAGTGTCTGAGGACAGAGAATGGAGTTCAACATATAGTAGATGCTCAGTAAATGTTAGAATCTTTCCTTTAGTAGCATACTGTCCATGTTTTATGGTTTTAATTTTTTTCTCTTGTTTCTCTGAAATTATTGAAATTTTTTACTTTTTAAAGTTTATGCTTTCCTGCATAATTCTTTCCTCTGTGTTGCACTTATTCTCCTTGCTTTGGTCTTTTATGATCTTTGAGTTAGAAGTAGGTGATCTTTGCCTGCTTGGTTAAAAATAGACAGTTGGTAGAGTGATTTGGAAGCTCACTATGGTTGATGGAGCTTCTTGACAGGCCTTATTACCTTTTAATCTAACTAGATTGTTTCTTTGAGTGACAGTGTTTTTCTGTTGTCTTCTTGGGCTGGTCAGTTTCCCCAGAGCTTAGGCCTGGCTTCTAATATTCTAAGAGCTGATTGGCAGAGGTAGACTAGGAGATCTCAAGGTTTAGTACCTAAGTCTCTCACTTAATCACTCCTTTCTGACAATCCATTCTTTCTCCAAATCTCTGGTGTCTCCAGTTCAGACTTCTACTGCCTCACACCGTATAAACCTCCAGTCTCTTAATGGGGATTCTGGGAGCTGTGTGTGTTTAACTGGGTCCAACTTCTCTTTCTGCTTTTAAATCTCATTTTCACTTTTACTTTCTCTGGTACCTGCCACCACCAGTTCTTAAGCCTTGAGAGGGTACAGTGCAAGAGAGGTTGCTTTCCTGCTTTCTGGTTTAGGATTCAGGTTTCTTGGGTCTGCTATGTAAGTTCTCACCTATCCTGCTTCTAACTTGCAGGATTTTATTGCTGCTTCCCCTCCTGTTAGTAAAGTTTTGTTAAATTTGAGGCAAAAAAGAAATTTAAAAATGACTATCATTTACATTTGAGAGGGTTTTGGAAGGGATTGTAATGTAATGTAATGTAATGTAAAGTCACTCAGTCGTGTCTGACTCTTTGTGACCCCATGGACTGCAGCCTACCAGGCTCCTCAGTCCATGAGATTCTCCAAGCAAGAATACTGGAGTGGTTTGCCATTTCCTTATAAAGGGGCTTCTTTGGTGGCTCAGATGGTAAAGAACCTGCCTGCAGTGCAGGAAATGCAGGTTTGATCCCTGGGTCGGGAAGATCCCCTGGCGGAGGAAATGGCAACCCACTTCGGTATTCTTGGAGAATCCAATGGACAGAAGAGCCTGGCGAGCTACAGTCCATGGGGTTGCAGAGTTGGACATGACTGAGCGACTAACACTTGCACTTTTTTTGAAGGGATAATATGCAGATCTGTGTGTTCAATTTTTAACTGGAACCTTATGATTGTAATTACTTCTTGTGATTATCTTTTCTTTGATAAGTTTTTTATTTAATCAGGTCAAAAGCATCAGTCATGCCTGATAAAGTCTTTGAGTGATGTTGATTATAAAATGCAAGCAGTTACATACTTGCATAGTAGAACATTCTTTGATGAGGTAAAAGGAAAGATATGAAATGCTTGATGCATTTCCCTCTTGGTTCTCATTGTTCTTCCAAGAGAAGGGAAACTCCAGATGAGGCCTAAATTACAGCAAACTCTTTTCCCATCCATAATCTCTGCCCCATTGTGCTCTCCTCTAAGCATCATCATCTGATAATAAGCAAGCATAACTGAGAGAACTCTGGTAGCTCATGGAGCCAGCAGAGCCAGGAAGGCTACAGTTAGCACGAGTCTCTGGATTCTGGACATGTCTGTCACTTTCAGGGTTTGTATATTTGACTATACTCTTGATATACCAATTGGTTGTTTTTAGAACAAGACTTTCTAGGAATTACAGTGTGATCAATTAAAATACCAATTTTCATTCATATGTACCACAAACATTTATTGAATACCTAGTTGTACCCAATACACTATGCCAAATATTTTATTTCCAAAGATTGGAGAGGTTATTTCTCCTTTGTTTCTTATTTTTGTTGCATGCATGCTAAGTCGCTTCAGTCATGTATGACTCTTGGCGACCCTATGGACCACAACCTGCTAGGCTCCTCTGTCCATGGGATTCTCCAGGCAAAAACACTGGAGTGGTTTACCATGCCCTCCTCCAGGGGATCTTCCCGACTCAGGGATCAAACCTGTGTCTCCTGCATTGCAGGTGGATTTTTTTTTACTGCTGAGTCACCTGGGAAGCCCCATATGGCTTAATACCTAGCTTTATATTTATTTGGTGATTTGTAAAGTAATATGAATACTTTTAAATAAATGCAAACTAGTAAGTTAAGATGGCATTAAGATTAGCTGCCATTTCTTTAGGTAAGTTTCTGTTAAAGCTACACCTTCATGCCTGATTTAGTCAGCATGTGCTAATGAAGTATGCATGCTATGCCACTCCCTGTTCAGTGCTGGGGTGAATACAGTAGTGAACCGTGCAAAGGTCCAGTCTGCAGAGGGCTCACAGTCTACTCTATTAACTGTTAATCAAGCAAGAGTGCATGTTCCTGTGGTGAGGCTCTGACAGCCGGTGTTTACAGAAAAATAAAGGTTTATTTCAAGCAAGAAGAACTGGGCAGCTCATGATCAAAAGATCCAAACTCCCTGATGGCTTTCAGGCATGGCTTTTTAAAGATAGGTATTAGGTAGGAGGGTGGTAGGATATGTATGTGATTAGATCCTGGACCTCCTTCTGATTGGTTGGTGGTGAGATAACAGTGATATTTTGGGAATCTCAACCTTCTTGTTTCAACTGGTTTGGGGTCTACTACCACAAACTCTAATGTCATAGTCATGAAACTCTACTAGTTTCTGCAGAACAGCTCAAAGGTATGCATCAGATTGTTATCTGTATTCCTTCAGGAGGAACTAGGAGCCTTGTGACTATTCTAATCATTAAATGCTTGAGTCTGGTCTTTGGAACTTTGGGAACATCTGAGAGACTAAAACCTTTCTACAAACACGAAACAGGACACAGAGAGGGGCTTTTGTATTTAGAAAGGCCCCACCGGGTCCTGTTTTGTTCCATCCCCCGCCCCTTTTTTTTGATAGCCCTCAATTCTGAGAGGAATAGGGGCAGGACAACAAATGAAATAAAGTTTAGGAGAGGTTAATCATAAACTGAGCAGAGGCACTCAGTTTTAGAGGGACTCAGTTTCATAAATCCTCTGCTAGTCTCCTTTTCTCAAGCTTTCTGGAATTGTTTGTGTGATTTATCTGCAGAAACATGCACAAATCATTAGTGTGTATTGTAGCTCAGTGAATTTTCACAAGCTAAACATGCACATTAGCTAGTACCCAGTTCAAGCAGCAGCATTACCAGCACTCCAAAAGCTCATTTCAAGTGCCCTTCCAGTTGTGCCCCTACCCAGGGTAACGACTCAACTGACAGATTAGATTTGCCTGGTTTTGATCTTTATTACATAAAGTGTAGTCATACAATAAAAGCTCTTGTGTCTGGTTTCTCTTGTCAACATAATTATGTTTATGAGATTCACCTGTGATATTATGTTGTTAGGGTTTGTTCATTCATATGACTGTGTGATATTCCATGGTGTGAAGTTAACATGATTTAGTAACCCATTCTAATGTTAATGGGCATTTGAGTAGTCTTCAGTATTATGAATATTGTTTCTTTGAATACTCTGATACATCTTTTGGTGAATGTATGTGTTTCTGTTGGGATATATAACTAGAGTAGAATTGCTAGGCCATAGAGTATATATGAATTCATCTTTAGTAGATATTGCTAAACACTTTTCTAAAGTGGTTTTACAAATTTACATTCCAAGTTTGAGAGTTCTGGTTATATATGTGTGTGTATAAAATCTTAATGGAGACCGAAATGTTCTGTATGCCAGGTCCAGAATCCTTTCAGTTCTGTTGTGAGTTTATAAATAGGAACAAATAATTTTAAAAAATTGTTCTTGAAATCTAAATAGATGCCAGTTATAATCCATATTCTGTTGGGACAAAGTTTTTTTCATAAAGCATTGCTTAATATATTAAATGATGAATGATTAAGAGTTCATTTTTTATTTCATGATGGTATTTTAGAGCTTTAACTTATCTTAGAAGACAAAATGAGGATTTTAAAAACACAAAAGAATGTTTACCATTCACAGGCTAGATTTTATATAAATTATTTTAAAATGTGTGCTTAGTTGCTCAGCCATCTCCAACTGTTTGCGATCTCATGGCTTATAGCCCGCCAGGCTCCTCTGTCCATGGGGATTCTCCAGGCAGGAATACTGGAGTGGGTTGCCATGCCCTCCTCCAGGGGATCTTCCCAATCTGGGGATCCAACTCAGCTCTCCCACATTGCAGGTGTATTCTTTACTGTCTGAGCCACCAGGGAAGCCCATCTTAAAATGACTCTTGTCTAATTCCTATTTTCATACTGTTTATTCTGTAAGCAAAAGATGAACTGTCCTGTCAAAGGCAAGAACAGGCCAGGAGCTTAGTCTCAAATTCAGCTTATCTTTACTGGGATTTTAATACCTTCTCCAAATAGGTTCTGGAGCTCTGAACTAAAAACCGAGTTTTCATATGGAACTAAAAAATGGAGAAGAGGTAAGACTCAAGACATAGATTGGATGCCACTTAAAGGATATTAGGTTCAGAGGTAGAGGGGCTTACCTAATTGAAAGCTGTGTGATTGTTCCTTATTTCCCCAATCTTTATGAAATCATGAAGAGTGATAAGGAGTAGGGGGCACTTATCACTAACCTGGAAGGCTCTTAGCTGTAGACTTTGCCTAAGCTAGGTGACCGGAAACATTGGGCACCATTTACTTGAGAGGGTCTTGATGAAGCCATCAGTGGTGAAAATATTTCAGTTGGATGTAAGATGTGGATCCCCGGGGTTGGCAGGTTGATGGCAGTTTTCTGGTGCCTCCCAGAAATCTCACAGTGCCACTATCCTAGCCATAGTTGGCTAGTTTAGTGCCTTAATGAATGAGGAGTTATTTCTCCCAGTGCCTTGGCTTCCTAAGAAAGTTGAAGGGACTTGCAGGTGGCCCTGTGTTTGGGAATCTGCCTTGTAATGTAGAGGACTTGGCTCGATCCCTGGTCAGTGAACTAAGATCCCACATTAGGCAGAGCAGCTAGACCCGTGCCCCACAGCTGCTGAGCAGGCACACTCTGAAACCTATGCGCCACAAGTAGAGAGAGTCCATGCACTGCAGCGAAGATCCTGTGTGCTTTAGCTAAATTAATTAATTTAAGAAAAGAATTGTTAAAAAAAAAAAAAAAGCTGAAGTTGGAGATGAGTGGCTACCATCTTGCCTTCCTCTTTTCTCTCTCCATGGTATGCCTTCACGTGTTACTTGGACCTCAGGTGAAAAATAGAAGAAAAGCCATTGAATTGATGATCATAGTTTGTAGCATTTGCTCTCATTTCTAAGGACTAACATAAATATTGACTTGGAATATTTTCTCTCCTTCCAAGCCAAATTGTATTCATCTGTTGTATTTATACATGTTAATGGTGATAACCACGAAATCTTTAAATAGAAGCTTAACAAACTGGTGGCCATTCTAAGGAAATTTACTGTGGTATTCTTTCCATGTTATTGCCATTGTCTTATTTAAAGCATTATCCTAATTTGCTTTTCCTTTGCTTTGGTGAATTTTGATTTTTTAATTGTGTTTTTATTTTCCTAGTAAGAGGATTTGCATTTTGTCTTTTCCCTCTGCCATTAAATATGTTATGGATAGTCTAGATCTGGTGGTGGTTTGTTTTTTAAATTATCTTTAGGTAAACAACAGAAAAAAATAATGATGTTTATTCTTCGCTCTTAAGAGATTGTTAGTCAAACTCTCTTTTAATTTCTTGATCCTAATGTTCTTCTTTTCAGGGAAGGAAAATATTAAGGGATTTTTTAAAAGTGTGATTAGTTTGCAACTCAGTGTGTTGTTTTCTTTTATTATTTTTATCCATTCACTTATAGGTGTACTGTGTTAAACCCTGAAGATATTGATGGGATAAGGACCCACCCCCTCCCATTAAGGGACATAGACATTGATTTAGCAAGGAAGTACTCATTTGAAATAGTTGATTTTCAGAGTCCTTTTAAATAAATTATACATTATATAGGTTTGCAGTTTTAATATTAGAAAATACTCTTCCTTTTTTTGAGTTGTAATCCACATGCCATATAGTTCATCTTAATGGAAGAAGGAAATGGCAGCCCACTCCTGTATTCTTGCCTGGAGAATCCCAGGGACAGGGGAGCGTGGTGGGCTGCCCGTCTATGGGGTCGCACAGAGTCGGCCATGAATGAAGTGACTTAGCAGCAGGTCGATGATTTTTACCGTATTCACAGGTTTTGTCATTGTTGCTGCTGTCTAATTCCAGAACATTTGAACCACCCCCAAAAGAAACAGTGTACTAGCAGTCAGTAACTCCACTTTTCCATTCCCTAGCACTTGGCATCCGCCAGCCTTTCTGTCTCTGTTATATTTGCCTTTTCTGGAGAATTATATAAATGGAGTCATACACTATGTGGTGTTTTGTGATTGGCTCCTTTCTCTTACATAATGTTTTCAAGGTTTCAGGTTTTAGAATGTATCAATGCTTCATCATTTTTGTTTCTTGTTTTTTTTTGTTTGTTTGTTTTGGTTAGGATTATTTATTTCTGTCCATCCTTTTGAAAGTGTGTGTGTTAGTCTCTCAGTCGTGTACGACTTGTTGCAACCCCGTAGTCTGTAGCCACCCCACCCCCAACCCCGCAATCTACTCTGTCCATGGAATTTTTCCAGGCAAGAATTTTGGAATGGGTTGCCATTTCCTTCTACAAGGATCTTCCCAACCCAGGGATTGCACCTGGGTGTCTTGCATTGCAGGCAGATTCTTTACCATCTGAGCTACCAGGTAAGCCCTTCGTTTTGAATGGATATACCAGATTTTATTTATCCTCCAGTACTTTGGCCACCTCATGCGAAGAGTTGACTCATTGGAAAAGACCCTGATGCTGGGAGGGATTGGGGGCAGGAGGAGAAGGGGACAACCGAGGATGAGATGGCTGGATGGCATCACTGACTCAATGGACGTGAGTCTGAGTGAACTCTGGGAGTTGGTGATGGACAGGGAGGCCTGGCGTGCTGGGATTCACGGGGTCGCAAAGAGTCGGACACGACTGAGCGACTGAACTAACTATTCATCATTTGATGAATAATTTGACTATTATAAATAATGCTGCTATGAACATTTATATATGTTTTTCTGTGAAGATATATTTTCAGTTCTCTTGAATATATGTCTTGGAGTGGAATTTGCTGGATCCTTTTTTAATTCTGTGTTTAACTTTATTTTGAGAAACCACCAAACTATTTTCCATCTTGTGTATGAGTGTTCTAATTTCTCTGCATATTCAGCACCACTTGATTTTGATTTTTTTTCCTTTTGTTTATGGCCATATGCTTGGGTGCAGTGTGATATCTTTGTGGCTTTGATTTGCATTTCTTGATGACTAATAATGTTGACATCTCATGTATACTGGCTATATATCTTCTTCTGAGAAATGTCTGTTAAAATTAGATGGTCTTTTAATTATTAGGCTTCCCTGGTGGCTCAGAGGCTAAAGCGTCTGCCTGGAATGCAGGAGACCCGAGTTCAATCCCTGGGTCGGGAAGATTCCCTGGAGAAGGAAATGGCAACCCACTCCAGTACTCTTGCCTGGAAGAATCCCATGGAGGGGGGGAGCCTGGTAGGCTACAGTCCATGGGGTCGCAAAGAGTCGGACACGACTGAGCGACTTCACTTTCACTTTCACTTTAATTATTGAATTTTGTTGTCAAAATTACTTTATATAAATATCATCCCCTAGTTAATAGTAAGTTAGTAGAAAACTGTTCTTGAATGTATAGAATTTGGTGGTGGTGGAATAATTTGTAGTCAGTATATTATATACAAATATACGATCTGCAAACTGGTGGTTGCCAGAGGGGAGGTGGATTGGGGGGCAGGTGGATTGGAAATAGATGAAGGTGATTAAGGGGTACAGAGTTCAAGTCATGAGGATGTAAAGATATATAGCATAGGGAATACAGTCAGTAGTAGTATAACAGCTTTGAATGGTGACAGGTGGTAGCTAGATATCAGTGATCGTTTTGAAATGTATATGAATATTGAATTACTATAAAGTGTACCTGAAACTAATACATGATGTTGAATGTCAATTATACTTCAATTTTTAAAAAAGAACTATAGTCTATATATAGTAGAAAATTTTTAGTTCTCATAAACTTTGGCTGTTTCCGAACAACAGAGTAAAATAGCACTCCCAGTGGTTTACCTAGAGAAATGTGCTTTTACTTTCTGGTAATTATACTGTCTCATTTGTTGGGATTTAAAGAGTATGCAAAAATAGTGGGTTGACCATTAGAGGTTTAAAATATTGCATTTTAAGGTAAATGTTTTAGAAATTAACACTAAAATTAGAAGTGTAAATAGCATTTAAAGCTAAAGTTTAGGATTTTCTGCGACTGTTACTACTTAAAGAAGATATCTAAACTTACCAGAATTTTCTTGCTGTTTAAATAGGATTCACCCAAGAAAAAAATGAGTCACGAAAATACGTAACTTTATGGGTTTATTGGATAAGCTCAGCATTATTTTCCATATACTTGTTATGTTTGCGTGAATTATGAGGTATACTTTGATAGCTCTTCTCATGGATTTATGAGTTTTGGAGTTGATCTTCTCTTTGATGTTAAATAGAATTTTTTTAAATTGATCTTCCATTCTTAGTAGAGAGAATCCAAGAATGACTTTATGTGCCTTTAGGTACTGCCATCCTGTACAGTTGTAAATGTTGACCTTAGTTTGGCCTAATCTAAGTCCTTGTTCTTCGGTTGCTTAAAAACAGCTCATTTCTAAATTGAAGCTCATCTTTAAAACTACTGGGATTTCCCTGATGGCTCAGATGATAAAGAATCTGCCTGTAATGCAAGAGACCTGGGTTTGATCCCTGGGTTGAGAAAGTCCCCTAGAGAAGGAAATGGCAACCAACCCCAGTATTCTTGTCTGGAGGATTCCATGGACAGACCACTGGGTCATAAAGAGGTGGACATGAGTGAGCTACCAACACTTGCTTCAGAACTGCTTTTGGGAGGGTAGCGAGAAGCCTTTTTACTGTGGCGGGAGCTCAAATAATTTAAACTTGTAAGGTTTGTGTCTTTAAACTTGTTAATTGAAGTTTGCTTCTGTTAGAACTTGAGTTATGTATGATTTCTTTATGGGAGATTCTGTTGTTTAACTAAAACACTGTGTATTTATTTCTAATAGGAACAGTGTGGGTAGGATACAGAGAAAGGTAATAACAAGGAAAAACATCCTTTATTTTAGTTATGCTGAATTTCACAGGCTTAACATACAGGACAAAACATTTCAGCACCTGTTGGTAGGTTTTTTTTGTTTTTTTTTTTTAACTGAGAGATTGAAGGTAAAAGGAGAAGGGGGTTGCAGAGGATAGTTAGATAGAATCACCAACTCAATGGACATGAATTTGAGCAAACTCTGAAAGATAGTGGAGAGCAGAGGAGCTTGGCGTGCTACAGCCCACAGGGTCTTGAAGAGTTGGACACGACTTAACAAGTGACAACAATCAAGGCTAAGAAGTACCTAGAAGACTGTGCCATGTATATAAACTGAGGACGTGGAAGAATTTTAGGGATCTTCTGGGGAGCCATAATAGAGTCTGCTCATGGTATGGGGAGCCATAATAGAGTCTGCTCATGGTATAAGGAGGAATGCAAGTAATCAAGAAATAGGAGTGAGAGCACTGTCAGGAGTGTGGTGAAGAGAAGGACCATCTGAAGTTTCACATGATTCAATTATTCCTTGATCAGCAGTGAAGACGCAGTTTTGTACTCAGTACTTTATATGACATGTATAGGTAATTGTATAACCAACGGAAAACCACAGTTTAAATCTTATTTGGAGATAAGTAAAATTGATGATAATTGTTTAAAAAAAAATTATGTGACAGAAAAGAATCCAGAGCCCAA
Organism: Aepyceros melampus; assembly: GCA_006408695.1. Taxonomy (NCBI): domain Eukaryota; kingdom Metazoa; phylum Chordata; class Mammalia; order Artiodactyla; family Bovidae; genus Aepyceros; species Aepyceros melampus. The sequence goes on along the minus strand of SJXQ01007338.1, from coordinate 186,056 downwards.
AAGGTATTTATTAACTGTCACATTTATATAATTAACCACCCTCCCCTGCAGGAGCATAGTGCAGGGAGAGGGCAGAAGTCCCACCACTTTTCAAACTTGTCTCTCCATAACCCCTACAAAGGAGTCCGTAACAGGTAGGTTGTAATCAGGCTTCCACTGACCCAGTTGCCAGAAGAAACTGGGCATCAGTGGCAGCCTCAAATTGACAATGACACTTATTCTCAGAGAGCCCTGGGAGAGTCTGAGGATCCCTGAGCCCCAGGGATATGTTAGGGAGGACTGCATAGGAAAAGTTTCCAAGGACAGAAAAGGAGAACCTTAAGAACACATTATGGAACCATGTAACCAGTCTCACAGCTTTATAGATAAGGCCTGCTTGAGTTCTAGTGAAGTATTTTCCAGTCCCCCCACAATCCCTTTTAGTGAGTGTGTGGCTTGTTTGGCTGGCAGAACCAAATTAATGGCAGTAGGTGCCCCCAAAGTGTAAAAAGATGTACACCTAGGGATTCTGTTGTATAGCATGTTATTATTCACACTCTGGTGGTCACTGAATACTTCTTGAAGGTGATTGCCTCTTTCCCTCCAACATTGTAGTGTTTTATTTTAAACACCTTCTTGATGGAGCCTAAATTTATCACCAGCGTTATAGAAGTCAGAGTTGCATACTCTGTACAGTGAGGTCTTGAGATTTTCCTAATACGTCGAGCCTCCTTAATCATAGTAGGTATCTTTTTGTTGGTTGTTTTTTCAGCTAGAAATAATATTAGTATGATTGATTACTAATAATTACTTATATTTATTAATTACTGATTCAAAAGTGTTGAATTTTAATGGAATAAAAAATTTTACCTGGAAATGTTTCTTTTTTCCTCATTAAAGAGAAAATGGGGGTTTCTGACTCAATTGGAATTTCTTTGCTCTGTTATCTGTTACCCTGGTGTGGGATGATCAAATTTCACATTTCCAGGTTGCTAGGAGATAAGCAACCTATCTTGCAGATACAGGTGTTAAAACTCCTTTATGCTTTATTTCTTAGAATTGTCATGCTTTCTTTCTAAAATCTTAAGTATGCAGAGGTAACGGGATTATTTGACCAACCTTAAGAAATAGAAAAAAAATCAAATCAGAAATGAGAAACTAGGTTTAAATAAAGAACATGACTGGCTATAGTAAATTAAGACAACATTCTTAAAACTCTTATTTGCCTTTGCTTTTACTGCTGACTTTTGCTGCTTTTTGCAGCTTTGCTTTTACTGAGGGTTTTTTTTTTTTGTTTTTTTGTTTTTTTTTTTTGCATTTTCTGCAGTGCACAAGAATGGTAAGTTGGGAGTAAACTGAGAATGCTTGTCTGGAGGTATGCAGATGTTAAAACTGTTCCAAGTGAACCTGGCCCCAGCATCTCTATTTGAATAATTTACTGATTTGGCCTCCCAGAAACATTCAGATTTACTGTAGCTGTTTTGCCCAGAAGCTCCCAGGTGGCTCAGTGTTAAAGAATCTCCCTGTCAATGCAGGAGATGCGGGTTTGATCCCTGGGTTGGGAAGATCTCCTGGAGAAGGAAATGGCAACACACTCCGGTATTCTTGCCTGTAGAATCCCATGGACAGAGAAGCCTGGCAGTCTACAGTCCATAGGTCACAGAAAGTCAGATACGATTGAGCATACATGCATACACCACTTCTGAAAAGAAACTTCATCTTTCATTACAATGCAATTATTTTGGGAATGCCTTAAGTTTAATGTTAGATAACTGGTGTTCAAAAAAATGTGCCCAGATGGTAGATGTTGATGAAAATTTGGCAGAATTCAATTGAAATTGAATGCTTTGCAATAAATATTACCCTCCCAGGTAACACTAGTGGTAAAGAACCTTCCTGCCAACAGAGGAGACTCGGGTTTGATCCCTGAGTCAGGAAAATCCCCTGGAGGAGAAAATGACAACCCACTGCAGTATTCTTGCTTGAGAAATCATGTGGACAGAGGAGCGTGGTGGGCCACAGTCTATGGGGTCGCAGAGAGTCAGACGTGACTGAAGCAACTTAAAATGCACACATGCTTTGCAGTATTAATCAGAAAGGTTTTGTTTGCTTCTAATTTTGAATAGCGTGGGAATTGGAGACAGATCTTTCAGGTTTAATATCTGCTTCATGTGATGACAGGTCAGCCTTTCTCTTCTTAGATTTCAATTCAAGATAGAGTTCTTTGCATCAGTTGGTTTAGAAGAATTTGTATTTTACCATTGGCTCAGTTGGCTCTATGTGTCTTTTTTAAAAAATTTTTTTAAGATATGGGCCGTTTTAAAATAATTTTATTTATTGTTTTATTTTTGGCTGCACTTTGTCTTCGTTGCTGCCTGCTGGCTTTATTTGCAGCTTGTGGGGCTGCTGCTTGTGGTGGTTTCTCCTGCTACAGACCACAGGATCTAGGGGTGCAGGCTTCAGCAGTTGTGGCGCACGGCCTCAGTTGTCTGCGGCATGTGGAATCTTCCCAGTCTAGGGGTCGAACTCGTGTTCCCTGAATTGGCAGGCAGATTCCTATCCACTGTACCACCAGGGAAGTCCAACTCTATGTAGCTTAATGGTATACATCTGGTACCCAGACCCCCAAGTCAGTTACACTGATAAATACTATGTTAGTACTTTACAGATTGACTCTCTTCTTAACCAGTTAATCTTTTATTTTTATCTTTTTAATTTTTAAAAAAATTCTTTTATAAAATATAGACACAGAAAACTGAATAAATCACATATATTTATGTAGCATTTACTAAACATGAATGAAGTTGACATCCACAAAACCAACAGCCAGATCAGGAAACAGTACTTCATCACCTCTGAAGCATATTCTCATCTGCCCACCAGTAGTAGACTGACTCTCAGCCAGTTCGTCTTTTAAATGAGCTGTATTCTGTTGTCACAGTGGAAAATTAAATCGCTTGTCTTTGTTTATGAAGATGAATTGGGTAGACTGTCTAGATTGGTAGTGGCAGAAAGACACTTTGAGTGTCAGTTATGTAAAGTAACTGGAGCTATAGATTTGGCCAGTGAGAAAGTTACTGATACAGAAGAGGAAAATGTATGGACAGAGATTATATGTAGAATTTTATGTTTTTGTAAATATCTCAATTAAGATATTATCTTTGTGCAAAATGAGTAAACCTTGTTTATAATGTGATTTGTCTTTGTCTTAACAGATTTTTATTATTCTAACTGGAAAAATTATGCAAGTATAGATGTTCATTACAAAACATTAGAACATATGTATACACAAGGAAAAAAATCTCTGATGCATCTCCTGAGATAAACAGTGTAAACTGTAGATGTTTATCATAGACCTGCTTTCCATCACATAACTGTCTTTCAAAACCAACTTATGTGATTCATATGGTTTGATAGGAGAAGGCAATGGCAACCCACTCCAGCACTCTTGCCTGAAGAACCCCAGGGACGTGGGAGCCAGGCGGGCTGCCGTCTATGGGGTCACACAGTCAGATACGACTGAAGCGCCATAGCAGCAGCAGCAGCAGCAGCAGCAGCATGATTTGATAAATTTAGCTTTTTTTATGTAGCAGTACAACACAAATCTTTCTGTTCATCGAATTTTCTTCATTTTCATTTTTGTGGTTACTTAGTAATCCTTTGTGAGGTGAACTATGATTTATTTAATAAGTCCCCTATGTTGGTATTTAGGTTGTTCCTGAATAGCATTTTATTTACTACCTTATTTGTCTCTTTCCGATAATTTCCTTAGGATAAATCCTGGGAGTAGACTACTTCGTAAAGGATCTGCCCATTTAAACACTTTTGAAACCCACTGCCAAATAGCTTTCCAGAAAAGCTATCCAGTTTTCAGGTTTTCCTCTAATTGCCTTTATGCTTGCATTAAAATGTGAAATTTTTATTTAGTTGCAGAATGAAGAAGAGCCTGGAGAACCTGAACAAGCTGCAGGGGATGCTCCTCCACCTTACAGCAGCATCTCTGCGGAGAGTGCAGGTAGGTAACAGGGTGAGATGCCTGCTGAGCTCTTGAAATGCATTAGCCAGAGACTGTTGGCTACTAAGTATTTGCTGGTGTTTGTATTTGCTTCAGCTTTCTGTAAGAAGTCTAACATTATTTTTAGTTTGTAGCCCGAGGTGAAAAAAACTCATGTTACTGTTCTGAAAAACAGATAAAAGCCCCATTCCAATGTGGCTTTTTTATGGAACTTAATTTCATTCCAACAGACTCTTAATATAAGGATAGAATTCAGAAACCAAGTGATCACCTGTTTTTTTCTCTTGTTCTTTTTATAGTTTTCTTGTTAATTGTTCTGCTCTTTGATTCTAGTACCTATGACCTGGAATATAATATGTTCAATTTCTTTTATGATAAATCCTTAATTAAAAAAAGCTAGAAGTCTCCCAACTTTTTCATTTTCTTCCTCATAGTTCAGACCCTCCTTAATTAATTTTTTTATTTCCATCCTATGCCAGATTATCTTTATAATTTTCACACACATGTTTAAAGAGATGGAGAAGAATAAAGAAAATTGTGATAGTTTAGGACTTTTGGTAATTAGATCTTTGTGATACCAGTTCTGCTTTAATTGCTGAAAACTGACCAGTTTTGATGGAACCTCTTCCATATTCTCTGAAACAGAACTGTGGCAGAGTGGCAAGTACGTGACTGATGATTAGAAATAGAGTGGTGCACACACATTGTAGGGGGAAAACGTCAAAAATCATTGTTCTGTATATTCAGTTTACCTCTTTTAATTTGTGGTGTATAAATTGTGGTAAACAAATACTGGATTTTTGTTTTGAATGTACTAAATTAGAAAAAAATTGTCATTTAACTTTTCATGGAAACTTAAAATTTTATGTGAGGTGTCTATATTGATGGATTCAATTTTTAAAAAATCCTTTGAAATGGGGAAGTAAAAATATTCTTGATTTCCCTCAACTTAAGGTAGTAAGGAGAGTTCCCTGGTAGCCTATTGGTTAGGATTTCAGGCTTTCACTGCCGTTGCCTGGGTTCAATCCCTGATTGAAGAACTGAGGTCCTGCAAACTGTGTGGTGTGGCCAAAAAAAACTTTCCTTAAAGTGGTAGGTATCAGTTTGTTCCTATAATCAGAATTACTATGGCTACGGGCAATTCAGATTGTACCCATCAATTTGTAATAACGATTTTTAGTATGATTTAATTTAAAAAGTTTTAAGGAAATTATATATGCATGTATATATGTGCATATGTTAAAGTAGTTATTTTGACATAGAGAAAAACAAGTTTCTTGAATTGGATTAGGTGGCAGCTTTAGTTTCAATAATACATTTTCCTTATTTTATTCTAAAAGCTTTGATATTTTATTTTTCTCATTTAGATAGGTCTGCATTCTATCTGGAATTGTTTTTTTCTGTACAGTATGAGGTAGTGGTCGAGATTGTTTTTCCTTATGGATATCCATTTGGTCCCACACCATTTATTGAAGAGACTGTTTTTCCTTTACTGCAGTGTCCCCTTTGTCATGAATTAGGTGACCATATATGTGTATGAGTATTTCTGGACTCAATACTTTCTTTGGTCTCTTTATTCACCTTTGTGCCTATACTCCAGTCTTAATTCCAGAGCTTTATAATCTTGATATCTGGTAATTAGGTCCTTTAATCTTTTTGTTGTTCAAAATTGCTTTGGTACTTCTTGGCTTTTGTATTTTCATTTACAGTTCAGAATCAGCTTGCCAGTTCCATAAAATGGGAAGAAGTAAACAAAAACACTGCTGGAAGTTGGGATTGCACTGAATCTGTTTATTAATTTGAAGATAATTAGCATCTTTATAATATTATGTCTTCCAGTCTGTGTTAAATCCCTCCCATTTATTAAGATTTTCTTTAATTTCTCTGATTAATATTTTGTGGGTTTCAATATAGAGACCTTGTATCTTGTTTCTTACATATTTTTTTCTTGCATCTTTTTAATTAGATTTATTCGTAGGTATTTGGTTTGTTTTGGTGCTGTTGTAAATGGTCCATGTATAATTTTATTTTCTGTTTGTTACTGATATATGAAAATATAATTGATAGTTTATATTAACTGTGTGTTCAGAGACTTTCCTAAATTCATATATTAATTCTAATTATTTGTTTGTAGATACCCTTGGATTTTCTACATATGTAATTATGTCTTCCATGATTAAGGATAGACTTAATAGACTTAATCTTTTCCAATCCTTTTGTCTTGTATTCTCTTTTCTTGCCATACTGCATCAGCTAGTATTCAGTTCAGTTCAGTTCAGTCACTCAGCCGTGTCTGACTCTCTGCGACCCCATGAATTGCAGCACGCCAGGCCTCCCTGTCCATCACCAACTCCCTGCATTCACTCAAACTCACGTCCATCGAGTCGGTGATGCCATCCAGCCATCTCATCCTCGGTCGTCCCCTTCTCCTCCTGCCCCCAATCCCTCCCAGCATCAGGGTCTTTTCCAATGAGTCAACTCTTCACATGAGGTGGCCAAAATACTGGAGTTTCAGCTTTAGCATCATTCCCTCCAAAGAAACCCCAGGGCTGATCTCCTTCAGAATGGACTGGTTGGATCTCCTTGCAGTCCAAGGGACTCTCAAGAGTCTTCTCCAACACCACAGTTCAAAAGCATCAATTCTTCAGTTGGTGCAAACGTAGTTGCAATTTCAGACCGTGAATTTTAAATCATTATAACTAGGCTCAAGCACATCTTTATTAATCAAAATAGGAACCATTACAATCAACAATTTTTGCCAACGAGAAGTTTGTTTATTCCTGTAGCATAAAAATCCTTGCCTCTTTTTTGGAAAGCATTTTCTGCTTCCTACTGATTGTGGAAGCATTTTCCCTGCAAAAAATTGTGAAGATGCTTGAAGAAGTGATAGTTGTTTGGGAAGAGGTCAGGTGAATATGGCGGATGAGGCAAAACTTCATAGCCCAGTTCATTCAGCTTTTGAAGTGTTGGTTTTGTGATGTGCTGTTGGGCATTGTTGTGAAGAATTGAGCCCTTTCTGTTGACCAATGCTGGCTGCAGGCCTTGAAGTTTTCGGTGCATCTCATCCATTTGCTGAGCATACTTCTCAGATGTATTGGTTTTTCCGGAATTCAGAAAGCTGTATTGGATCAGGGACCAAACAGTAACCATGAGCTTTTTTTGGTGCAGATTTGGCTTTTGGAAATGCTTTGGAGCTTATTCTTGGTCCAGCCACTGAGCTGGTCATTGCTGGTTGTCACATAAAATCTACTTTTCATGGTACATCACAATCTGAGAAATGATTTGTTGTTGTATACAGTAAGAGAAGACGACACTTCAAAATGACAATTTTTTGATTTGCAGTCCACTCATGAGGCACTCACTGAGTTTCCTCACCTTTCTAATTTGCTTCAAATGCTAAACAACTGTAGAATGGTGCATGTTGAGTTCTTGTGCAACTTCTCGTGTAGTTTTAAGAGGATCAGCTTTGATGATCCTCTCAGTTGGTCGTTGTCAACTTCCGACGGCCATCCACTGCTCTCATCTTCTAGGCTCTGGTCTTCTTTGCACAATTTCTTGAACCATCACCATATTGTATGTTCATTAGCAGTTCCTGGGCTGAATGCATTGTTGATATCATGAATTGTCTGTGCTGCTTTACAACTTAAATAAGAAAATCTCTCGAATTTGCTTTTTGTCTAAAATCATTTCTATGGAAATGAATATAAATGAGTCTAAAATGAATATAAAATACACAGCAAGTAATAAATCATTATAAAAAAATGAGAAATGCAGTGAAAATGATGTATTAACATGACTACATTTATTTAAGAATGTATTGCAGTGTCAAGGGCTTCCCTTGTGACTCAGCTGGTAAAGAATCCGCCTGCATTGCGGGAGAGCTGGGTTCAGTCCCTGGGTTGGGAATATCTCCTAGAGAAGGGAAAGGCTCCCCACTCTAGTATTCTGGCCTGGAGTATTCTGGCCTATGAATTCAGGCCATGGGTTTGCAAAGAATGGGACACGGCTAAACGACTTTCACTTTCCAGTATCAAATGGCAAAGTCCAACCATGGAAAACTGCAATTACTTTTGCACCAACCTGATAGTACTTCTAAGATAATGTTTGAATTGAAGTGCTAATAGTAGGCCATTTTTGTCAGATTTTCTAATCTTAGGGGAGAAAGCTTTTAATAACTTACCGTTAATTATGATATTTACTCTAGATTTTTCATAGAGATTTGTGAAAAGTTTAAGGAATCAGTTTTAGGTATTTTATCAGTCCTTTCTTCTGCCCATGTGAAAACAATAAATTTTTCTCCTTATTTTTGGTTAATGAGGTGAATTCTATTGATTGATAATTTCAGTAATATACTACAGTAAAATTGGAAGTTAATTGTAGTTAAGCAAGGTGGAGAAAAAATGTTAATCTTGAAGCATAGGAATTTTTTCAAAATTCTTAAGTTTTTAAAAAAAAATGTGTAGAAAATTTAATCCATTTGTAAATAGATCTGTTCTAATAATACATATTGAATCTATTATAATAGAAGTCAGTGAAAATGAAGATGTAAATTTAAAAAGAGGGGATGCAAGATATCACTCAATAACAATTCTCTAACTGAACCTGTGATTGCCTTAGGCATGTCATAGGAAACAATCCATGGTAAAAATAATGTGAAAGAATCAAAGTGCAAAAATCTATGAAATTAATTTTAACCTTGTTTTCAAGTTTATTTTGATGTTTATAAGTAGGAGGAAACCATGGTACAGATTTCCAAACACACAGGTGAATTATTTTTAGCTTACACTTTACCTTAGCTGTTATTAATATTGTATGTTTTTGTGAACACACCACATGTGTGCTGAGTTGCTTCAGTCATATCCAACTCTTTGGGACCCCATGGACTGTAGCCCAACAGGTTCCTCTGTCCATGGTATTCTGCAGGCAAGAATACTGGAGTGGGTTGCTGTGCCCTCCTACAGGGGATCTTCCTCACCCAGGGATCAAACCTATGTCTCTTATGTCTCCTGCATTAGCTTTTACCACTAATGCCACCTGAGAAGCCACCACATAATGAGCCAGAAAAAGTGTTCAAAAGCACTTGGCAGGGAAAGTAAAGTGAATCTGGAATTTAAATCATTGAAAAGCCAATAAATTTAAAAATTATTCCCAATCCCATGTTCATCTTTAAGCATCTTTTGATTCAGTTATTCTATATGTAATGCTTGAGGAGGGCTTCTCTGGTGGCTGAGTGGTAAAGAACCCACCTGCCAATTCTGAAGAGGTGGGTTTGATCCCTGGGTCAGGAAGATCCCCTGGAGAAGGAAATGGCAACCCACTCCAGTATTCTTGCCTGGGAAATCCCGCAGACAGAGGAGCCTAGTGGGTTACAGTCCATGGGGTCGCAGAGTCGGACTTAGCGACTAAAACAACAGCAAAAGTTTAGAGGAATGGTTAGTTTTTATTTGCTAGAGTTAGCAGAAATCCTTTTTCCTCATTTCAGCTAATCACTGGATAATTGTGACTTCCTTTTTATTTTGTAGCATATTTTGACTACAAAGACGAATCTGGGTTTCCAAAGCCCCCATCTTACAATGTGGCTACCACACTGCCCAGTTATGATGAAGCTGAGAGAACCAAAGCTGAAGCCACTATCCCTTTGGTTCCTGGAAGAGTAAGTCCAACTTAAACTTTGTTATTTGGTACTAGTTTATGGCAATTAAGTTCTTTACATTATCAACTTTGTGATATTACTTAGATTAAATTGATTAGTAAAAGTACAACTAATCTTTAAAATCAGATACGTTTTTCTTTTGGGATAATAGACTCTTATCTTTTCTGAAGATGATGGAGGTAAACGGTATAAAAGAGCAGAAAAATCACTAGTCAAACCAGCTCATTTCCCCTGTATCTCTACTACTACCCTCACTTTCTCAAGTCTCCTTTCATGGCTGAAACATCTTGGAGCAGAGCTGGTATATTTTGCCTTGATTCTGCACACTTAATATTTTGGTGTTAAGTAGATAGCTGCTTAGGAATTTGTGGAGAGAGTGAGTAAGTGCAGCTTCATAACAGTAAACTCAGAGAGGCTCTAACAATGATCTGGTTGAACCCTATGCCACCAGCAGTCCAGATGATGCCATCTGTGGAGGCATAATGAATTCAGATTCCATTTGGCCTGATGTTACTTGTTGGGAGTGGAGGTGGGATGTAATGAAAACCAGTGGAGAATTTTGGGCACTCATGATTGATAATGTCAGACCTATAAGTGATACAATTGTGGTTCCACACGTATTCATTCAGGTTGAAGCTGGTGCAAGTGGGACCTTGGGTCTGATACTGAGAGAAAGGAGAGCAGGATCCAGTCCCTGGAAATGGGGCAGTCAGGGCTCCAGACCCTAGGCCTGGCAGAAAGCTAGAGTAAGATATAAGAATAAGAGTATAAGTTCAGTCTGGGCAGTGCAATGACACAAGGCCCAGACGTTCAGGCCTTAGGATGGTAGACTGTTTGCAGGTCACATCTTCCATGAGGGGTAACACTCCTAAAACCACTGCTTGGCAGAAGTTACAGTTCATAAGCATAGTCTAGGCTGATTCTGCATGGTGACATGCATTCACTTCTTACAGGTGCAAGGAAGAACCCTCCTGGAGCTCATCGTCTAAAGAGAAAACAGTGTTTATATAGTTAACATGTATTGGAAGCAAACAACACGGTTGACACTGTGTTTCATGCTTTTATATATAGTACATATTATTTTCAGTCCTCAGAATAACCTTGCAAGATAGAGATTATATTATCTCCATTTTACAGATGCAAAAATTGAGACCCAGAGAGATTAAAAATTGCCCAAAGTCATATACTAATAAGTAGCATAAGTGAGTCAAGCCCAGACATTTTAGACTCCAAAGTCCTTGTATCTACTCTCTAGATCTTTTGAATCATGGTAACTGTTGCATAGAAATAGACCAGGAGATTAGTGTGGCTTAATCACAGAACTGTTTTATTTGACAAATATACACATTTAAGAACTTCTTAAGGGGTTTTATTATTCAACAAATATGTGTGGAACACTTTTATATATAATTTGCTATGTATTTTGCAGTGGATAGATAGAAGGCTTTGTATAAAGCAATGCTCCTGCCATACAAGAGCTTAAAGTCCAACTGGGGAACAGGCCCACAAAGACCTGTATCTAAGGGGCAGCACAAGAGCAGTGAGCATTAAGAATTGTGACTTTAACCTTGTGATCATGGGGAAGATGGGATTTGAAGTGGGCCCTAAGTTTTGATGGAGAAGAACATTCCAGAGGGGAAAGCTCGGAAAGCAGATGTGATTCAGCCAGGTACAGAGCAGTTTCTGTGGTTGTAGTGATTGGTGTTGCTTCAGCAAAGAGTTTGGCCAGAACTGTAGGTCGTAGAATCTTCTGAATGCTAGACTGAGACATTTAGACTTTACATGTAGGTCACACTGAATCCTTCAAAGTTTTTAAGCGTGGGTATGATAAGACAAGTATAGTGTTTTAGAAACATTAACCTGGCGACAATTTTAGGAGGAATTCTGGGATACCAAGATAGAAAGAATGGTTAGAAGGCATTTATAGTATTACTAGGCATTACTTCCATGTATTTTGGTAGTTTAATTTGAATAGTTATGCACAAAACAGTTTATCTTCTTTTATTTTATTTATTTTTGACTGTGCTTGGTCCTCGTTGCTGTGCCGGCTTGTCTCTAGTTGTCATGAGCGGGGACTGCTCTCTATAGCAGTGCACAGGCTTCTCATTGCAGTGGCTTCTCTTGTTGCAGAGCATGGGCTCTAGAACACACGGGCTTTGGTAGCTGTGGCCCATGAGCTCAGTAGTTGCAGCACCTGGGCTCTAGAGCTAGACTCAGTAGTTTGGGTGCATGGGCTTAGTTGCTCTGCAGTTTGTGGACTCTTCCCAGATCAGCACCAGAACCCATGTCCCCTGGATTGGCAGGCAGATTCTTTACCACTGAGCCACCAGGGATGCCCACAAAACAGTTACTTTCTATTTTGGCAAAGCCTGTTCTTCCCGCTAATATGAATTCAGAATACTAGGTATTTCTTATTTTAAAAAATATGAAAGAACCCATTCTTGTATAAGTTTCAAACATTAGAGGAAAGATAGTAAATTAGATGAAGCTGCTACTTCCACTTCTTCTTTGGTTCCCATTCTTCAGGGGAATGAGTTAACAGCTTATTAGGAATGTCCCAGTCCCTTTTCTGTGTAGGGCAAGTTTTGGTTCTCCCTAAAGTTTTCTTTATTTATTTTTCATTTGAGGAACCCCTCATTGGACTGTGTACAAGTCTACCACTTTAAATGTGTATTCTTTTTTTTTCAATATTTCAGCACATACCTACAATTAGTTGAAAAGGTAGGGGACTTTCCTGGTGGTCCAGTGGCTAAAAATCCTCGTCCCAATGCAGAGTACACAGCTTCAGTCCTTGGTCTGAGAAGAGCCATGTGGTGCAGGCAAACTAAGACTGTGCACCAGTTGCTGAAGCTGCGCACACTGACATTCGTGCTCAAGAGAAGCAGCAAGAGAAACCACTGCAGGGATAAACACATGCATCTCAATGACAGTAGCCCTTGCTCGCCACAACTAGAGAAAAGCACGTGTGTAACATCGAAGGCCAAGCACAGCCATAAATAAATAAATTTTAAAAATTAAAAAAAAAGAAAAAGAACTGTCAGCTCCAGAACTATTTGTTTATACTGGTATATAGGTCTGAAACAACCTCACTTCCAATCTTATTGGCAGAGAGAATCCTTTCCATCCTAACCAGAAAACAGTGTTGCAAATTTTTTTGATGTCTTTCGTTTGCCTTGAAATAATTTATTATGAACTTACCTTTTCTTTTCATTTAGGATGAGGAGTTTGCAGTCGGGAGGAGTTTGATGATCCTGATCAGATGAGGATAGGAAACGATGGGATTTTCATGTTAACTTTCTTCAGTAAGTATATACACACAGCAGAGCCCCTTCCTGCAAACCAGAGTGCTTTAGATTATGAGTGAATATGACTGAATTAAAAGAACTAATTGAGCTAATATTTTAATAATTGTATGTATTTGATGCTTTTTACTGACATTCAAAGCACAGTACACTTTCATCTTAATTTCCTGTCTCTGTCTTCAATTTCTGTGAATATCTATGGAAAATATAATTAAAGCAGTTATGGGGGATGCTACATTTTTCCTTGAGCTGAGCTTCATTCTTCTGATCTTCAGAACCCCTGAAGCATTCCTCCTACTCATTCTTGACCTGTAAAATAGGAAGTAAATGCCTTTGTCTGATGAATTCTGTTTTGCACACTTCTATTTTCCAACACATCAAAGTCAGCCTCATTTTTCCCCCTTGATGTTATTTTGCGTTTAACTTTCCATATGCCTGACTTGGGAGTGAGCAACCATTTCAGATTAAAAAGATATGAAGGAAATGCAGTGCTTTTAGAGGTAACGCATTATGTAACCTGTCAAAGTTTACAGAAGCAAGAGGATGAATGACTTGAATCAGATTATTTAGGGGCATTAATTTAATGTTCAAATAATGTTTAATTACTCAGCTATAACACATACAGAAAGGGTGCAAGTCATAAGTATGAAGTTTGGTGATATTAAGTTATTCCTTAAAGTGTATAGCAGTAGCTGTAATAATAAAACACCTGATATTTAGAGATTGTGCTTTCTTGTTTGCTTTTGGGAGGAAGACAGAGGATGGCCATTTTGGGGAAATGAGGTAAGAGTTGTGGAGGGTGGACTCGGCTTGTTTATCCTTGAGAAAGCCATTTAAGCAGAAGTAAATCCAGAGTTCACCCTTAGAACTCTTGCTCCTTGGATATCAGGATGTGTCTGACCTGCCTCTTTTCTTCTCTTGGCTTTTACAGTGGCATTCCTCTTTAACTGATTGGGTTCTTCCTGTCTTTTTGCCTGACCACTTCAGCTGCAGGAAGGTATGGGGCCATTTCAGGATTTGGTCTCTCTCTAATTAAGTGGATCCTGATTGTGAGGGTAAGTTAAGTTGTACACCAGCAGTGATAGTCTCTGGAGAAGAATGAGTGGAATAATTTTGAATATTTGACTTTGGAATTATCTCAGCATTTAAAATGATTTTTTGTTTGTCTTTGTCTGGTTTTAGGAAATTGAACCTAGATCAGTTGTAGTTGGTTCATGCACACACGTTTTGTAGTCAAATCTACAAAATATTGGTGGCCCTAGGACATCTATCCTTGTTCAGCTGCTTTCTCTGTTTTTAATGTTTATAATGTACTACATGTATTTATTCTGAAATTAGTTGTTTTTATAATAAGAGTCTATTAACTTTCTGCTATCTCATCAAAAACAGACATTCCTCTCGTTAATGCTGCTGAAGTTTGAGTCCTTCTTCTCTCTTCCCCTCTATTCTTTTCTCCCTCCTTCCTCCCTCTCAACCTTCCTCTCTTCCAAAATTGGTTGTAAGTAGCATCATTGGTTATGCCAGGATATTTGGAGAGCCAGAACTGTTCAACAAGTCCTACTCCAATAGGGGCCTTTATCTCTAAATTAAATAAGAGAGATCTTAAGTGATGTAGGAGTTATCAGTTAGTTAGAATTGCATGAAGTAATTTAAGTTGTAAAAGATCTAGTTTCTTAAAGTGTCCTCTGATTTCAGATAGTTTACTACAATTGTTAACTTTATAATGTAAAATCAAGGTGTTTATCATAAACTGGCATTATTAACTAACGGGTGTTGACTGAGCCATGAAGTTTTCCAAAGTTGTTTATTCTAAGGCAGTTAACATTTTTAGAATTCCAAGTTCCTTTGAGAATCTGATAAAAATTATGGGCTTTTCTCCTAGAAAATTAACATATACTCTTCTAAAACATGGTCTTTAGGTTACAAACTCAAGCCATAAAGAAGTTTTTCATTCCTTCTCTAAATCTTACTATCAAGAAATAAAACTATTTGAATGCTCAAACTGTGCTAAACTCTAGACTGGGTTAAAGTCTTCAACAGAAAGCAAGGTCACAGTAGTTACCAATCTTTTTATTTTTACTAAATTTTTAAAAGAATTAATTCTTTTATCAGTTAGGATGGTCTTTGGAGTAACAGAACATGTAGCTCAAAAATGGCTTGGAAAACATTGGGGAAATTTTATTTCTAGAGAAAATAAGTCCTGACATGGAGGTCAATTATGTTTCACTGATAATCAAGGACAGCCAACAGGTGGCTCAACCTGTTGGTGTAGCTGGCCATGGCAGTTTCAGGCATCACATCAGAAACACAACAGTGCTCAGCAGAAGAAAGGAAACTGTTTCCTCTCCCTTTCTTTTTAAGAGCTAAGAAGCTTTCCTAGCAGCCCTTAGTTCCCACTGGCCACAATAGTATCGTGTGCTATATAGTCCTGGCAAAGGAATGGGAGTATCATGTACATGGTAAAGCTTCCAAGGTCAAGGCAGGGCTGAAAGGGCAGGAACAAAATCAAGGATCATTAGAGAGGAGACCAAATATAGTTGAGTTTGCCACTGTGTGAGCAAAATAAAAGTATCATCAAGACATATTTCTGGGGCTTTCCTGGTGGCTCAGTGGTAAAGAATCCGCGTGCCAATGCAGAAGACACAGATTTGATCCCTGATCCAGGAAGATCCCACATGCCATAGAGCAGCTAAGCCCATGTGCCACAACTAATGAGTCTGTGCTCTAGAGCCAGGGGGATTCAACTACTGAGCCCACAGGCCACCAGCTACTGAAGCCTGTGTGCCCTCGAGCCTGTGCTTCGCAACAAGGGAAGCCACGACAGTGAGAAGCCCGTGCGCTGAAACTGGAGAGCAGCCCCAGCTCTCACAACTAGAGAAAAGCCTGCACAGCAGCAAAGACCCAGCAAGGCCAAAAATAAATAAAATTTATTTTTAAAAAAGACATATTTCTAAAAGATGAAAAATATTTTAAAAAAAAACAGGTTTGAGCACTTCAAAACAAGGACTATGTAAAGCTGAAAGCTACCATGTTTCAAGATTGCTTTTTCATGAAAGGAAGTATATTAGCAAATATTGTAATCATTTCAAATCTGTACTATATAAAATACTTTGACTAAAATTTTAGAAATTTTTGTAGGCACTAAATGAGCAACAGCATTTGTGTACAAGGTAAGATCTTGTGTTTTGTAAACTCTTAAGCTAAAATGTGAAATAATATCTGCAGAGGTTCTCTAAAGTATTTTGCTTTATTTTTCAGTTTTCTACTTACTTTCCTGGATATTTTGATGGTCAGTACTGGCTCTGGTGGGTGTTCCTGGTTCTAGGTAAGTGCTTTTAAAAAACAAAGGAGAGAAAAGATTATGTTAAATTTTAGAAGTAAAATTACTTTTATTAAACCTTCATCTCACTTACTATACAGTAATATATTAGTGATAATAAGTATAATTTTAAAAATACGTCAAAGGTTAGGCTGTTATCACTATCAGAGTAACATACATATTCATAGAAGGTCTCTTGGTGGTGGTAAATTTTTCCTAACCCATCCATACACACTTCTCACATTTTCCATGTAGCCAGAGGGGCGTACCAATAAGATGACTTTTTATATAGTCCTTAGATTTTTTTTCCCCCTTGTGAGTTATTGCCACAGAGGGTTCACAAGCTCAACCCCAAACTGCTTATAGGTATACTGTTACCTACTGAACTACTCATGGGTGTATGTGGCCTATCTTCAGTTGAATATATCAGTAGAAAACGGAAAATATATTGTCTTGGATAACTTGTAGAAGAACCACCATTGGCTGTCCAGAATTCTTTAGTTTGCTCTTGATGAGAATAAGATTTTTTTTAAAACACACCGGCCATTTCAGGTAGTTGGTCTTAAGATTGTACTTAGTCATGTAACTTTCTTCCAAGACATCTTAAAGAAATGAGCAGTGTGGTGAATACTGTTGGCTTCCTCATTCTTTGTAGAGAAAATTTGTATGATACAATAGCAGACCATCATCATTGCTGCATTCTGCAAGAAAATAGAAGGGGCATCTTGTGGCTCTTAGGGTATAATTGTCTCACTCTGCTTCTGTGGCGTCATTTTCTCCCTCTGTCTCAGGCCTTTTTGTTATCTCCTCAATTTGGATCTTTGGTTCCCAGGGTTGCTATGGGTCTGGCTAGCACAGTGTAGAGCCCATGACCAAAAGCTGCTTAATATATTCAAGGCCTGCCTGCTTTGCCTTGGGTAACAGAGTCATGCACTGATGACTCTAAATTTTACTTGGTGAATACAAGTCATTCATGATGCCATCCCCTACCTCTCCAGTAGCATCATTTTATTCTACTGTTAGTCACAGCATTCCAAGGAAAGAGACAATGATTTTTACCTCGTCTCCTGATTACTGAGAAACTTAATAATTTAGAAAAACAACCTACAGGAGAGTTACTTTAGAGAAGTAGTAGTTCCTTGACTTGCTTATTCTCCAGACTGTATCTTTAAGAGAAAGTCTGACTCCTCATCTACTCCCAAGCCTAAAGTCCAGGCAAATCCTGAATAAGCCAAAAAAGAGCCATTAAGCATAATTTTGGGTTGATTGTTGACAACATAGATAATTTTTAAAAATCTAATAGGCTGATTTCCTTCCTATATTTAAAAGTTTCATGGGAGATGAGTTTATAATACTTTGTAATTGGTCATTCTTGCTGTCTTCCTGCTTAGTGGTAAGCAAAAAATGGTGAGACTTCAGATGTACTTCATACATTTGGATCCAATGTTTGAGTCATTTTTGGAACTCCTTGCAGAGAGAATCTTTTGTTGTTGTTACTGTATTTTTTTTTTTTTAAGGGGGGATGGTTTCCTGCAAAGACCAGGTCTATACAGAGTTCTTGAGCTGGCAGCTCATAAGCTACATCTAGCCTGTAGTTGTGACTTGTATGTTCCATAGTTATTTTCAGAAGTTATTTTTTTAGTTGTCATCATAAGTGGACTTCCCTGGTGGCGCAAGTGATTAAAAAAAACCTGCCTGTCAATGTAGAAGACATAAGAGTGTGGGTTCGATCCCTGGGTCAGGAAAATCTCCTGGAGGAGGGGATGGCAACCCACTCTAGTATTCTTGCCTGGAGAATCCCATGGACAGAGGAGCCTGATGGGCTACAGTGCGTAGGGCTGCAGAGTTAGGCATGACTGAAGCGATTTAACACACACACTTAGCGCACACACATCATGTAAAAACCAAGAACTTTCACATAAAATACCTGATTTTTTTTTTTTTTTACATTTTAAAAATAGAAATATCTAGCAAAACTGACCTATATTCCCACATCACACCCATCCTTTGACTGGAGTTAGGTTGTATTGTCACTGATTTTGATGCCAAACAGGGTAGTTTTCACTGTGCTCAGTGCTGATGACTCTTGGTTGCTGCCAGAAATAATTTCTGACTGAGTGCAAAGCATCTGCCACTGCTTGAGTATATTTTCAAATATATCCAAAAGAAAGTTATTGCTCAGAGCCCGTAAGATGGAAGGAGGGTAGGAAATGGGGAATGGCTACTTAATGGGTACAGATAGTTTTAGGGACGATAAATAATTCTGAAATTGGGTTATAGTTTTAACTACTAAAAGCCAGTGAATTGTACACATTAAATGGGTAAGCTTTGTGATATGTAAATTATATCTCCATAAAGCCGTTTGAAAAAATGTGTCTGGACCAGGGGCCATCCCTGGAGGAAGAGGGCCAGCAGTGTGTGAGCTACCACTGGAGGGAGCTCATCATCTTCCCTGCTGACTCCTAAATTAAGAATAGAGAAATAGAATTTAGAGTTGAGACAGAATTCTTGTAAAGGTAAGGACAGCCTGACATCTAGTGGACAGCATGTGTACTGTTGACAGAAAAAAAAGAAGCCCTAACAAGGATGACATTTTTTTATTTGAGTAAAACACTGTTTATAACCTCTCTGTTTTTAGTGTTAATTATCTTGGAATACTTTTTTGGAACTCAGAAAGTAGGTTTTGGAATCCCTGGCTGTCCATTGGTTAGGACTCCATACACTTTTACTGCTTACGGTATGGTTTGGTCCCTGGTTGAGGAACTAAGATCCTGGGGTGGGTAAGGAGAGTAGGTTTTGATGATGCTTCTCAGTGAGGCTTCCAAAAGTAAATGATGTAAATGTTTGGCCCCATTTGTCTTTTGTTTTCTTTTAGACCAATTAGATTCTGAATGTGCAAAAGAGACTTTTTTTGGCTCTTGAGATTATATGTTCTCATTGAGAAATAGAAAACTTGGTATAAAATCAAATCCTTTGAAATTTTTAGAGGCAATTATGTTTTGATAGCTTTTCTGATAACAGAAAAATGAAGTATTTGGTATCGGAAGGGATATTTCTGGGGATTGGGCTTAATATGTGAATTATAAACTCATTCTTTACTTTTCTTTTTTAAATTAGGCTTTCTCCTGTTTCTCAGAGGATTTATCAATTATGCAAAAGTTCGGAAGATGCCAGAAAATTTCTCAAATCTCCCCAGGACCAGAGTTCTCTTTATTTATTAAAGGTATTAAAGAAAAAAACTGTATTCCAGTCCCAGTGTAATCATGTGATGCATGGGTAGACGATTATTCACATTTAGAGTGGAATATACAACCTGTGGTAGGGGATACAGAGACAGTAAGGAAGCCATAGTCTTTGCCTTTTAGTTTCTAGTTGAGTAAGGAGTGTTTCTATGAAAAAACTATCTTAAAAGGCAGGAGACAACATTATCTCATGTTTGGACAATGCAGAAGAGACTTGACTAGGACTCGGGGTCCTTAATCTTTGAATCATGAATCCTGAAGCCACTGTTTGGGTTGTACTAGTTCCAGAGGTAAGTAGTGAGAAGGAACCTTTCAGGCCTAATCACTAAGCTTTGTTTTGTGGGCCCCCTAAACCCAGAGCTGGGAGAGTCCACAGTACTTGAGGAACTTCTTTTGGCTACTGACAAGCCTACCAAGGCTTCCATGTCCTAAAATCAATGAGGGACTTTCCTGGGCTTTTTCTTCAGGTTCACATCCTGATGTTACCATTCTGGTGGGAGGGTCAAACCCAAGGAAAGGAAGGGGAAAAAGGGCCTTTTCCCTGCCTACAACAGGAGGACTAAGCCTTGCCAAGGCTATTTGGTTCCCCCATGGTTTTCCCCAGAGGCTGGCTCCATCTTGCATCACCAGCTGCAAAAAGGAGGAGACAGGGAATCTTGAGAAAGAGTATTCCAGAGAGAGGTCTCTAGTGACAAGATCTGATGGGCTCCTTGGAACTGATTCTTTGTTCCTTAAGACTGTTGAGGACAGGTAGAGCCAGGCGATGGTACCCTATTCCAGTACTTTTGCCTGGAAAACGCCATGGACGGAGGAGCCTGGTACGCCGCAGTCCATGGGGTGGCGAAGAGTCGGACATGACTGAGCGACTTCACTTTCACGCATTGGAGAAGGAAATGGCAACCCACTCCGGTGTTCTTGCCTGGAGAATCCCAGGGACGGGGGAGCCTGGTGGGCTGCCGTCTATGGGGTCGCACAGAGTTGGACACGACTGAAGCGACTTAGCAGCAGCAGCAACAGCAGAGCCAGGCTAGTTGAAGACATCGGGCAAGGACTTGTGAAGATTGTAACACTGGAGATAAGCCTTAAGATAAACCTAGAAAGTGTAATATGGAAAATGTTGGGTGGGGAAGCCTTTCAGAGTCACCTGAGGCAGTGTTGAATAGGAAGAGAGGTAGGAAAGTACACAGCTGGCTCAAAGGAAGCAGTTTGTAACATAAAGGAGGGTTGAGGATTAAGGCTGGAAAGTCAAGCTGAGAGCATTCTCAAATATCTTGAGCACTAAGCCCATTTGCAATGGAACCTTCGAACTCACAGAGCAGCCCTTTAAACCCAGTCACGTATTGGCTCAACATAAGGCTGATTCCTTGTGAGCCTGTATTTGCTGTTGGGTTATTTCATGGTTTTTGTAAGTAATCATATGCTAAGAGTGGGGTTTTCAATTTTGAAGATTTGTTGTGGTCTTAGGATGCAGAATAGCATTCTCAGTTTTGAAGATTTCATGGTAGTCTCAGAATATATGCTTCTAGAAAAGAAAATATCTATCTATTTAATTTGCCAGGTTGTGAGAGGTGGTTGAAAGTTTAAGCAACAGAATAATATGATAATTTAAGTGAAATAAAAATTTTTTCAAGCATGGCATAATAGTAATAACTAATATTTGTCAACTTTTCAGTATGTCAGATACTGAATTAAGCATTATACATGTACCTGTGCATATACACATACAATGTGCTTGTATAAGCAACAAAAGGTTATTAGTGACAGATAAGCTCAGATACATACATGGTAGAGTATATTCATACGGCATTCTTATAAAAGTTAAAGCATGTAAAGAACCTAGGTTCTTTTGGTTAAAGTCAGTTTCTTCAAAACAGTGTGTACTTTTATTTGAGAGACAGTTTTAGTCTTTAAGATTACCACTTATATTTATGACTGGTTTTTTTTTCCCCAAGAAAAGGAATGTTTTATTACATGTTTAAAATGTTCTGAGAGGTGGTGTGTCCTGAATTTGAATTGGGTTGCACAGTCTGGGTGCAGTTGGACATTGACACACTCGCCTGGGCCCTAACCCCTATGCTGTTCTGTGTCACATCCTAACTTTAAGAGGCTTGTCAGATGTTTTGTGTGGTTTTAGTAGTTTATGTAGTTGGCATTGTCATCTTTTTTCTCCTCTGTGTGTCTGATTATAATTTATAGTTACTTCTGATCCTTAGCTTTAACTCTTACCTACCATAGGTTCAAAGTTAAGTCTTTGGAGTAGTCACAATTCTCCTGATGTTGAGCTTCTGAACCCACCTCCACATTTCCCCTCATCCACTGGTGCCCACAAATACCCTGAGAGGACAGATCCCTCCCTCCCTCTCTGCCTTCCTTCCTTCACAGATTCTGTAGGTCTGGTGTATTGGTGGCTTTGAATTTCTAAATGACTGAGGCCACACCTCTGTCTGGTCACTTCATTCTTCTGGGGAAGGCAACTTTGGCTTCATTAGGGGATGCATATCTTCTTTATCTTGCATCTAATACCGGACAGGTTGATGTGACAATGGAAGTTGAGAGAAAGCCTGACTTTGCAGTTTTCCTGTATTGTTAGGGACTTTGAGGATTTTTTTGTTTGTAAAATTTGTTGTTGTTGTTTTGACTTCCTAAAATTTCTGAAGTGTTTTATGGGTATATTCTAAATGTAAAACAACGCATCTTTAGTGTTATGATTTGAAGTAGGCAGCCCTTAGTTAAGCAGTAATGCCACTGAAGCTGTGAAGGGTTATTATAGACCTGGTACTCTCTGTGTTTTGGAGTCAGAATCATTACCGTGCTTTCTTTAGGAGCTGTCGGAAACTTAGAGGTGTTTCAGTGGAGGGCATAATGGGGTTTCGTTGCTTTCCTGTCTGACTTTGATATCCTAGTTGATTTGAAATCATCCCTGACATGCCTAGAGGACTCAGAACTCTAAATTAGGGGTTTAGAGACTTAGAGCAGCATTTAGAATTTTAATGACTTCCTTACTAATTTTCAGTATCCCCAGAAGGAATCCACAAAGCTATAATATCCCATGGGACTGAATTTCCTTTATTCATTGACACAGGTAGGAACTGTCCATCCAGAACCAAAAATATAATGTTTTCTTTGTCTAGTTCAGAGGAAATTTAGTTTAGTTTGAAGATGTGGTAGAAAACCATCGTGTAAGATATGCAGATTTTCTTTCACTTAGACCTCTTACTTTCTTTAATGGAGGTTTCACTGGTTGAAAGCTAGCTGTGGGGTTACTTTTGCCAGAAAGCCACAGATAGGAAATTGCTAAAATAACTTTGTGTAGATAAAAATAATTCAATTCCCATGCTAAGGTCTGGCATTGTACTAGAAAAATGTATAAGAATAGTGACTTTTCTATTTAGACTGCCCAAAATATAGTGCACACACACACACGACTACCCCAAATACAGGATATAATAGTGGGACACACACGAACCTTGAAATGCCCTCAGAAGCCCCTTCTCACCAGCCACAGTCGGTGTTATAAGAGCTGAGCACTGAAGCTCATACACTGCTGTCACAGGGTAGCTCTCGGTTTCCCTTCTGGAGTTCATTTAGCATTATAAAGGAAATCTGGTTTCCTGCCTGACAGCCAGAAAAGCCAAAAGGCAGTGCTAGAGCCAGGCATCGTGGCATCAAGAGGCTTGTGACTATGAGGAAGCAGGAAAAACAACATGTTCCTTCTATGCTGCATGAAAAAGAAACAGAAACCTTTTAGAAACATCTTTATCTGAAATGGTCAAAAATATAAAGTGTCCATACTTTATCTTATTTACCAGTTAACTGGGAAATAAATTTTCATCAAGTTCCACTTCTTCTGATGCTGCCAGATAATTGAGGAGTTAGCTGTAGATAGTAACTATAAGGTGGTAACACAGTTAACCTGATACCTAACACTATTCCAAAAGTACTTATATATAAAGTATAATGGATCTTAAATTTATTACCTTAACTACTTCTGAAATAGGAGAGGAAGAAAGTTTATAAGCCCTGACAGCATTAATGAGATGGGGCCCTTCATAATTAGATAGTGATTGCTGTGATCTGGTGAGTTATACATTCTAGCCATCAGATATCTTACCTTTTTTGCATATGATGATAAATGTTTTCATTTTCTTTTTTTCTATAATCTTCCTCCTCTTCCTTAATACATCTTTATTTCCAATTCACCTCAAGTTAGTTTCACTTATTTGGTCTGTGTAAAGTAGCAAGACAGAAAATATTGCCCGTGGAATTTTTGCTTAAAAAAAAATCACACAGAGTCCAAGAAGAAATTGTGTAGGCTATTGGATTCCCTTGTTTCTTAAGTGATCTGATCTAAAGTTTAGTGGTGATATTCACAGTCCCTAAAACGTGTCTCTTTTCCAGTTTACATTCCATCATTGTTTCTGGAACAACTTGTGGATCAAATTGATCTCAACAGGCCTCTGAGTCGTAGAGAACAGTGAATTGCCTCTATAGCAATCTTTTTCGTTTGGAGTTTGTTTGGTGAATGAGATCACCCACTAGTAGACCTATCTAGGACCTTTCAATGGATTTTTTTTTAATAGTGGAGAATAGTTGATTTACAGTGTTGTATATTTTCAGATGTTACTACAAAGCGATTCAGTTACACATACACATATATCTATTATTTTTCCGATTACTTTCCCATATAGGATATTGCAGAATGTTGAATGGTGTTCCTTTTGCTATACGGTAGGTAGGACCTCTTCGTGGATTATTTAGTGTCTTTAGGTGGCTCTGACTGTGAGGGGTCTGCTAAAGCTGACTTACCTCCATGCGCGTAGCGTGAGCTGAGTGCCTGGTAGTTATCTGGACTGTATCTCATGTTCTTGCAGAACTCTAGTGTTTTGACCTAATAGTAATTATATATCAACTTTTATTTATTAATGGTAACTGATAAAACTGAATTTACCTAGACTTGTAATGAGTCTCACTAGCCTCATTGAAGAAATCTCTATTTGTCATATGCCTACCAGACAGATTTTATTTTTGGTTCTATTTGGCTTCAGGAATCTTTATATTCTTGTGTCTTTGTCCTTGGACATTCTGAAATCTCCCTAAAGAAGAGTTGATCTTATATCAGTATCATTGGTTTGCTTCAGATCAAAACACCAAGTGAATTTGGAGTTTGGGAAAATATTAATGTTCAAAAAGAATATGTTGATTTCTTCCAGAGTTGTACCTTCTCTGCATCTTGGCAACTTTTTAAAGATGTATGCAGTAATCTAATCGGTCTGTAAAAGGGCTGCTTGTGGCTTTTACAGTAATTTTGAAAGATGAAAGGGCCTACGTATGAGTCTGTCCAACTTTCACTTGGTGTAGGGTACCACAACATAGTTTCTCAGTAAGCTTTTGTTAAGTGTTAATGTATCTCTTAGAGTATTTTTTTTTTTTTTGGCACTAATACAGGGAGTTATTTGTATTTTTTCCATGAGAACCAAAGCAGTTTATATGCCAATACAAAAATTCATCAAAGTGTTATGAAAATTGCATTTATAATAGATGGACATCATTTTGAGAGTATTTATTTCAGTCATGTAAATTGGTTTATAAAATTGGGGCTGCATACACTTATTTTGTCTACCAGAGATACCTCCCCAAAATACAGCAACTTTTTTCCCCCTAATTATTGGGAAGAAGTACCTCTGGTTCCTGTGCATTTACAGATGTTTTCTAACTTTGCTGTGCTCCAAGGATAGCATGGCATCACTGGCATCATTATTGGAAATCTTTCATGTGAGATCTGGCAGAACTGGCAGGGTAAACAGCTTCAAGTGTGTTTGGAAATTACCTACGCCATTTGGATTCTGCTGTCTCTTTGTCCCCAAGTTTCAGTCATTGCCATTGGTGTTAAGTGTGGGATGAAGTGCTCCTTGAATTCTGTCCTTGTGTTAGGTTTAGAGAGATCCCTGACCTCATGGGATTTAGAGAAAGCATTTAAGTCTTTCCTAGTTCTGAAGACCTTGATAACTTTAAGAACCAAAAATGTAATGTTTTTTTAATATTATGATGTCAGTGTATAGTAATCTTAAAGCTATGTTAAAATGTACTTCTCATGTCTCCAAACATCCTGCCTTCTTTTGTGACTACATCCTTCTTTTAGCCAAAATAACAACCTAACCAGAGTTCCAATATTCAATATCCTTCTCTGGCAGATGTTTTCTGGCGAAGGCCTTCCTGCATTTATGAATTCTCTCCCAAGAAGCAAGAGAACACCTGCAGGAAGTGAATCAAGATGCGGAACACAGAGGAATCATCACCTGCTTTAAAAAAATAAAGTACTGTTGACAAAGATCATTTCTCTCTATTTGTTCCTAGGTGTAAAATTTTAATAGTTAATGCAAAATTCTGTAATCATTGAATCATTAGTGGTTAATGTTTGAAAAAGCTCTCGCAGTCAAGTCTGTGATGTATTAATAATGCCTTATCTATTGTTTGTAGTCATTTTAAATAGCATGAGCCTTGTCCCTGTAGTCAGTAGGGGGCAATCTTGCTTTTATTCATCCTCCATCTCAAAATGAATTTGGAATTAAATATTTTAGTGTAAGATATGTATAATGCTGGCCATTTAAAAAGGGGGTTTTCTCAAAAGTAAAAACTTTTGTTATGACTGCATTCTGCACATAATCCATTTTGCTGTTAAAATTAATCTAGAAATTTATTTAATTGTACTGTGAACACCTGGAAGCAAAATCATAGTGCAAAATACATTTAAAGTGTGGTCAAGAATATGTTCTTAATTGGTAAAAAATAAGCATTAATTTCTTATAGTCTGTATTCTAATTTTGCAGTACCTTATTCTGTGTTGTGTACCTAAGGGATTGTAAAGGTGTTGTCACTGTATAAAATAGAAAGGACAAGGGCAAATGCAGCATAATTACTAATAAATCGCAATTCTCGACACTTTCTATATGATTGGAATCCCTGCCCCCTTTTTTCTTTTTCTTTTGTCTCCTGATGATTAGGCCAGGGGCTAGGAGTAGAGGGGATTAGGTACTAGGAGCAAAGAAAGAATTAGCTTGGAACTTTTGAGATGATCCCTAACATACTGTACTACTTGCTTTTACAATGTGTTAGCCGAGACCAATGTGTTATAAATGTAGAGTGTTGTGCTTTCTGCCAAGTGGTAATTCACCCTGGTTTGCTATGTTAAAGCTGTAAATACAACAGAACATTAATAAACGTCTCTTGTGTAGCAATTTTTGCTGTGAATTACTGTTTAATTTCTTGGTTTGCACTTAGGCAGTTTTTTCTAATCTTCATTCATATAATACATACAGTCATTCAATAAACACAAAAACTGGTCTTGGGCCAGTTTTTTTCTTTTTTAGTACGGGATGTTACTTTCACATCATATTCAGTATATTCCTAAAAATGTATTAGTTATTCAAAAGACGATGGGCTAAAATAAGGGAGGAGGGAGGAGTTGTAGAGATTGTAAGTCATTCTGGAATTCCAATTATGCTTCATTTTTAGACATAATCTTAGATAATTTATTTCCAATGTTTTCTGCATGTTCCCTGCATTTGCCCTTTTTCTCAGTTGAACAGTCAACTGGTTTAAGTCCTGTGAGCAAGTGCCCAGATGAAGCTAAAGCTTTTTCCTTCCTCCTGATTTTCTATTCTTGTCTCAGTTGTGTAAATTTAGAAACCAGTAGTTTTTATAATATCAGTTGTTTGGGTTTTTTCCCCTCCACTTAATATATAAGATGGTTAAATAACTGCACAAACCAGCACTAGCATGGTATGATAGCTGCAAATGTTCATTTATTTGCTGCATGTGAACATCCAGGATCAGCTTAGGAAGTGAGTGTTCAGGGGTATCAGTAGGTAATGCATAGAAGTGTGCATTATTTGAAAGCCAAACAGGAAAACTGAGTGCCTCCTGGAACAATGTTTCAAAGACTACTTATTCTAATTCATTTATTGATTACAGTAAGTATAACTCATGTATTGATTACAGTAAGTATAACATTGATTACAGTAAGTAATAATATAACACTATGTTCTTGTTTACAAGTTATATTTTATAATAGATACAGTCTTGAAAGTCTCTGAAGATTTTTTTTTAATATTTTGAATTAGATTGTACCAAACATAAACTTTGGAGGAGTTTATAGCCTGTCATGTACTAACAGTCTGAATAAATTTGGACATTGCAACAGAGCTATTTAAATTATCTTACAGGACAAAATAGAGGGGCCCTAGATCACATTAACTAAGACATTGTAGTTTTGCTTTGTGTTTACTCTTTAGGTCTTATGCCTTATTTGACTTTGTGTATTTGAGGGCTGAAATATTTGGAATTCTTATTTCTGCATATTTCTGCAAAGTCCTTAAGATTTTGTTACACATAAACCTAAGGTTGGTATGCTTTAAAATTAATTAGGATGGTGATTTCTCTCTCTTGTAAATATTCTAAAAATTCAAGTCTTTGCAGATACATAAGTTACCTGGGGTCCTCACTGTTAGGGTGGAAATGTTTGTTTTGCAGTATTTTTATTTTTCTCCCTCTTTTCTGTCTCCCTTTGGTGGGTTCATTATTAAGAATAACCCTTTCAGATAAAGGAGAAGTGTTTAAATTATTTGAGAGAGAATAGCACAAGGTTATGGAATAAATTGGCTTTGACCTTGGGCTGAGGGACAGCAGGGGCTCATCTATACTTCAGAGGTCCTTCTTGTCTCTGACTTACTGTTGCCAATTGGAATGATGCAAACAAAGTTATCTGACTTGAGCTGTGTCCCGCTGTGGGTAATTAGTAACCCAGATGAAACTTCTTTTGGCCCTCATTATATTCTTACACTATATTTAGAGGTAGAAAGAACTCCTGAAAGGGAGTTTCAGGGCCTAATGATAGTAAGCAGTTGCCTGCGGTGTCAGGGTTCTAGGTGAGAATCAGGAAACATACACCCAATAAATGGAGTGCTGCCCTCAGCTTTGAGTCCAACTCTACCACCTCTTACAGATGTCTGACCTAATTGAGGGGTTGGATAGTCCATACTGAAAAACCACCTGTTCCTAATACTAGTAAACACCGATAATCAAATCTTAAAACATGCCAAGAATAGATACAGAACTGTACATTTATGTAAAATACGAGAGGATAATTTATGAAAAAGTAATGTGGGTCCTACTACCTACCTGAATCTGTTTTTTTGTGAAACCTTAATGATGAATACAGGAAAACCATAAGATGTAGCTTAATTTTCAACTTTGGCTGATGTTTTTTAGCTAGTTAGATTTTCACCTTTTCAGGCTTTCTGAAGATAATTTGAGGGATGATGAGAGGTGTGAGGTGAAGTCGCTCAGTCATGTCCGACTCTTTGCAACCCCGTGGACTGTAACCTACTAGGCTTCTCAGTCCATGGGATTCTCCAGGCAAGAATACTGGAGTGGATTGCCATTTCCTTCTCCAGAGGATCTTCCCAACCCAGGGATCAAACCCGGGTCTCCCGCATTGGAGGCAGACGCTTTAACCTCTGAGCCACCGGGGACTCCAATGAGAGGTGTAGCAAAATACAAATATGTTTCTGTAGATGGTTTGTGTGTTTAAAAAAATACTTGCTTTGCACGTTATTAAACCTAAATAGCAGTTACAGTCTCTAAGGCCGATAAGGTGAGATAAGTGAGAGCATTTGGTGCACCACCAGTACTAAAGGTAAGTACTGGAGGTGTAACCTGTGACAGTGTGTGGTTGTCCCCATTTAGAGCACCCACAAAAAGTGCTGTTGGACAGGGAACTTCTGAGTATTGGTTCTCTGTATGTTCTGCTGCTGAAATGCAGGACATCTCAAAGAAAGACACCAAAATTCTTCAAGGGAAGGGTAAGTTCAGGTCGAGAATAAAGGACTTTCAGGAGGAAAGGAGTTACAGAAACTGATTTTGTGTTCTGAAAAGGGACTCTTTGATAACCCAGTTCCTTTCTTACGTACAGCTTTATGACCTATAGAAAGAACCTACTCTTTGGACAGCCTAAGTGGAGAGCTTTCCTCCTTGAGGACAGTTTCTCTGTCTAGAAATTTGAAATAGTCCCATCTGTTTCATGGCATTTTGGTCTCCTCAGCTCTCCAGTTAGTCTCAGATTTTGTCACTTGTAGTATAGATACATTACTTCAGTTTTGATACCTCTTTTTGCTTAAAAGTCTGTTTTATTTACCAAAAAGCATTGCATTCTGATTTTGAGAGTTTTAATTCAGTTGGCAGATTTGTAAGATGTAAACTTAAAGGCAAATCTATTGAACCTGAATATAGAATATGTTAAATAATGAGAATCATCTATGTTTATGCAGGATTTCATCCAGGTCAGAAACTGGGATGTAGTTTTGTGAAATAGACATCTCCCAACCCTGCTTTGTATGTTGTTCATTCTACTCTAAAAGTGATTCGTTTTTATCAGTTTTGTGAGAAATGAAATACTTCACAGACTTTTTCTCATCTTAATGTGATTGTGGGTTTATAGACAACGAAACACGGAGAAAAGTGGTTTCCCTAAATCTTATGGAAAGATTAGTGCGGAACTGCTGAGAAGTCTGTACTCACTGTTATTGATTAGTTATCTGGAAGGTTCACCGGTGGGTCAAAAACCTAAAAAAACAAAAAACTCAGATATAGGGAAGGTAATTTCTCGGCGCAAAGTATTATCAGCTAAACTGTAGAAGTAAGGGAGTGCTGCCCTCTGACTCTGGAACCTAGCCTGACTCTCCTGAGTTCACCCCGCGCTGCACTAATTTTTCACCTTGCCAATTAGGTTGGGCTTTGCATTCACATCCCCTACTGAGAGCTGCTTCCTCCATTTAAGCCAGTCACTTCCTGAGCCAAGGAAAGAGGATTGGGGCAACCTGTTATCATAACTCGGCTAGAGTTACACTTGATGAAACATTCTTCTTTTCATTTGCACGAGAGTCCGAAATGCCTAAAATGTCCCCTTAAGTGAGATTTTAGAAAGAATTTTGCCATCTGCTTCCTGATTCCACATTTTACTTTGACAGGACGTTTCTTAGGCTATATGTGGCAGTCGCTAGGTCTAGATGGCACTCTGGTCGTTTTAGTATGTTGGTTTTTTTCTCTGATTATTGACATTGAGGGGTTTTATACTCATGGGGTTTTTTTTTTTTCCAGTTTGCTTTTTAACTGGGATTAAAGATAAATTACTAAGTGAGCCACTGGATAGATCAATATTCTCACCAATCCTTTTATTCCTACCGTCATTTGGTACTGTGTGTGTAGTTCTTTTAAAAAGTGATTACTGGTGGGCTACAGAAGCAAAAATAGCTTTCTCTTTTTTGAGAGGGTAGGTTTGGCTCAGTGAGTGTCTAACCCTGGATCCTGTAACTATGGTCATGTGTATGAGAAAAGCCCTTTTGGGGATGGTTATATTTGTTTTCCCTGTGGCTATATGTGTGAGATGCATTTTAATCTATATGTAGGTCTCCCAATTATTTTTGTCCTTAAATGCTTCTGTGATTTAGCAGTTCTCTAGATTTAGGTATTAAAACTTAACTTGTTTTTATAATCATCATCCTGTGGAATTTACACGTGGTCAGGCTTGGTTCCTGCTGCAGTTCCACAGAGCTTCCGAATAAGGATAATGGGTAAGTACTCATCTCAAACTTTCACTTTTCATGGAAGAAACCTGAAAAGCATGTATTGTTGTTTAGTCGCTCAATCTTATCTGACTCTTTTGCGACCCCATGAACTGTAGCCCCCAGGCTCCTCTGTGCATGGGATCTTCAGGCAAGAATACTGGAGTGGGTTGCCATTCCTTCTCCAGGAGATCTTCCCAACCCAGGGTTGGAACCCATGTCTCCTGCAGTGGCAGGTGGGTTCTTTATTTCTAAGCCACCAGGGAAGCCCAGAGCATGTATACCTACACTTAAAATTATGAGTTAATTTTTCATTAGGGTATTTTTATGGTATTGACTGTTTAGTAAAATTAAGAGTTATTTTGTCTTCATGTAGGTCTTCTCAAAGCTCATAGCTACCATATTTTCTTTTTATGGCAGCACTATGGGAAGGAATGTGTCGGCAGAGCCATGAGGAAAAGCCATAGGGAAAATAATTTCTGAATATTTGGCTGTCTAAGAATGATTATAGACTCTTCCTTGGAGGTCTTAAAATATAGGGTCAGTCCTTCTCTGGAATGGCTTAAGGGTAAAGGAAAAGGAATGGATTAGCAGGCCCCTGAAAGTCCCCGAGAGCTCCAGAGGTTTGTATGTGGCCCATGTTCGTGACAGATGGAAGAGTAAGTTCGACAGATGTCACGTCTGCTGTTCCCAGGCTATGCTCTCTTTAATGTCGTGACCTTCTGTGAACACTGTCCTAAATAGCCTGCCAGAAGGGAGTGTGTTCAAACTTCTGGGAAACCTAAATTTGTGGCTTTTTACCTGCTGCTACGGTTTAAGGTCCAGTAATCAGAAAATTGTACTTTGTCAGAATCCCAAAACAAGGACTCAAAAAAAGCACACTCTACTTTCCAAATTCATTTTCAACCTTTGCATATTCTGAAGGATTTTAGTTAAGATGGCATTACATAATGTTACCTTTAAGACTCCTTTTCCTAAAGGACCATGGGAGGAAGAAAGAAGATTAGGTGGGTAGGGAAGGCCCTGGAGGAAATGAAGTCTGATTTGTTAAGAGAGGGGACCTGCAGAAGAGTGTAGCAAATCCATTCCTTTTGTTCTTTGCTTCTGCTTTAATCCTTCAAACTCACAGGATAAGATTGCCAACTAATTGCTGGGAGCCCCCTATAAAGAGGATTGGTCTAAATTGAAGAATAAATTTAAAGAGTGACTAAAATTTTTTTTTTAATTCCTCTTTTATTCGAGTCTTTTTTTTTTTTTTAACATATGATTATGTCTCCAAGAAGTGGTTGAATACCTTCTTGAGAGGTTTTCTTTAAAAGAGAAAGAAAGGGAGAAGAAAATGTTTGAAATTTCAAAGACTCTTTCCCTGCCTCCACTGTAGGATTTATGTAAGCGTGTGTTGAACTAAATTCATTAGGCTGTAGTTTAAGAAAAAAAAAAAGACAAATGTGTTTTATGGTGGCATTTTTATACAATTTGCTCACTGGTAGAAGTATGATGACCATTTTAAAATGCAATTTGATCTTTTAGGGGGAGACATTTAAATTCTCTGAGTATACACACTGTACTTAGGACAAATTATTGTGTTTTTACTTTGGTGCCAATCTCAATTGTGTCCTTGTTGGGTGCTTATTTTCAAATAGTACCAGATCCATCCAAAAATAGTATACTAAAAATTGTCATTAAAAACATATCAAGTTTTAACAGCAAGTCATGGATACTTTTACTGCCTTTTATTTATTGCCGGGTGTATTTTATTAGAAGGAAAGGTAAATAAATGTGTTTTGCAGAAAATATGTAGTGCAAATCAGCTTCAGTAGCAGTTATTTTTTAATTTGATGATGGAGCATTTACACACTTAGTTTATTAGTGAACTTCCCATAAAACTTTTAGGAACACAAGGGCAAAGTAGAGGTCATGAGTTTACCCAGGCTGACCTTCTAGAGCACTGCTTTGGTGACATCAGACACCTGAAGGGAAGCCAAGACACTTTCCTGCGTCCTCACATACCAAGTGGCTTTTGGCTTCACCTCCATCTGCGTATTTTATTCCCCTTGGAAAGAATCACAGATGAAATTTAGATAATCACCTGTGTGTTAGAAGTGATAAAGTCCACTTTCTGATAAATATGGTTTCTGTATATTATATATAATTTTGATCTGGATTTTAAATTTGTATTTCTTGTAAACACTTTATTGAGATATGATTGACATACAAAAAGCAGTACATATTGAATGTATACAACTTGATGAGTTTGGAGAATGGTTTACAAGTACACAATAGTGTTAACTATGGGCACTATGTTATACGGTGGATTGGTGGGACTGATGTATAATGGAAACGCTCTGGCTTCTTGAATACAGATGTTTCAGGCCATCATCTGATAAATAGTCATTTCTCTTAGTTGGCCATGATGTGTATGACCTTGTGTTGGCTATGGTGTACCCATAATTTGTGCAAGGGAGCCCCTGGGCACAAGGAGGTTCTGGTGAGGGAGAAGGCAGCTCATAAGACAAAGTGCTTTCCTATACAAGAAATCATGATACATCAGCATCTTCTCTGCCTTATTTGCATAGAGCTGTAAGAAGTTTACTATACTTTTCAAGCTGTGATGACCTGCTCCCAACTTAGTTTTCACCAGAGGAGCACTAAAGATTTTCTTAAAGCCAAATACCCTCCAAGCAGAGACTCTTACCACCTGAGGAGCCAAGAAGGATGGACGGGAAAGCATCTCTGGGCCCTTGTGAAGCAGGACCTGGAAAACCACTGCCAGGGGAGAAGCGCCCTTGATTCCACTTGCTCCCCACTTGCCAGCTGTGTGGTCTTAAGTCATTCGCTTGCCCTATTCAAAGTTAGATTTCCTAGTCTGTGTTCCAGAATCTTTTCTCACAAGGCCACTTTAGTTCTAAACAAGATAATGTAGTTAAAGAGCCAGTCACCAGAAGACAGCTCTTTACAGCTCCCCAGCTAGCTACAGCACTGGATCCAAGGGCAGGACATTAAAAGCCCAGACCTGTTGTTCAAACCTGGGCATTCATTTCCTTTTGAGAACCACATAGCTTTCATAAATTCTGCCTTTCCTTATTCCTTCACTTTGTCAAGGCTGTCATTAGACCATCCCTGATAAATCAGACTGCTCTTTTCCGCCTAGACTCCTGCTGCCCAGATGAGAGTATGACTTACCCTTGCTTCTCTGGTAATACCATCATGTTTTCTGTAGGCCCTTATATTTATATCCATGTTCATTTGATCCTCACAGATTACTATAAAAGGGATCATTGGCAAATGATTTTTCAACACTCAGTCACATCAAAACACTCTATAAATCCAATAAACTCTGATTCTCATTTCCTTTCCTGAGTTCTGTAGGCTGAAATTCTGGCTTCCTTTTTTCTTGGGCCATTTGTATTATGTGACAAGATTTGCCATACACTATCTTTGTGTGGATTTAAGTCTTCAAAGCATCCTTTGAACTCCTTATCCTTCTCTTTATTTCTTTCTGCACTTGCCTTAAATTCTTTGCTACTTTCCCAGCTCTTCACCAGATCTTCTTTACCTGCCGCTCTGCACCTCCCCCTAACAAGGTTTCCAGTACTTTGTGGATCACTCTCCCTGGCTTTACCTTTGCCTGTCCCAAACCCTACAAGTCTCTTCTCTCCCACTGTAGTGAGGGCCATCTCCTTGCCTCCCTCCTCATCTTGCCTGGGCCATGGTGTCTAGTTACTCTCTGTCTTCTTCACCTTCCTGCTGAGCCCCACCCAACCAGATCACATACTTTATTTTCTTTCCTGAATCCCACCAGTTAGCATCCCTGAATGTCCCCAGGTAGATGCTTCCAGCCAATCCACTTCCACCCCATATGCCTGCCTGTTTTCTCCTTTCATGTAGGACCTGGGGAACTTTGCACAGATGAAGCCTTTATGGGCTCACCTCTTCTCCATGCCCCTCTGTGTTAGTTTAGTTTGATCATTAAACAGAAGACATTGGGGTGTCCTCTGGTCACTGTTCCTCCCCTCTGATGCATGGACACAAATGTCTTATGCATGCATCTCTGGAAGACGTGGTCCTGATGGAAAAGCTCCTGGCAGTTGCCTAGCCCTTATCTTCACAATCCTCTCGATGTTCCTGAACCATCTTCCAACAAATACTAGGATTCTGTGTTTTTATTTAGAATTTTATCTTTTAAAAATATCTTTAACCATTAAAAAATCAAATAAAGTGTCTG
This sequence comes from Aepyceros melampus, assembly GCA_006408695.1. Classification (NCBI taxonomy): domain Eukaryota; kingdom Metazoa; phylum Chordata; class Mammalia; order Artiodactyla; family Bovidae; genus Aepyceros; species Aepyceros melampus. The sequence goes on along the minus strand of SJXQ01007338.1, from coordinate 150,703 downwards.
TTGAAATGGTATGCAACCAATACACATTTGTGCTCTCATTTACACCTAAGTGGAATAAGGAAAAACTGAATCTATAAATGAATTTATTCGATAAAAGCAGTATTCTATCTGGTTTATAGATGGGATCTCAATAAGATTTTGTTTAAAAAAATGTTGCATAGCTTAAAAAAAGGGGGGGGGGCTTGAAAACCACTCCACACCCAACACCGTCCCCCCCGCAGCAAATCATCTCTCACTGTGCCTGAAAATATCAGACCTTCATACATTTCCCCACCTTGATCTTACAAGGGCTTCAGAAGATACCCTGATTTTGCAAAAATAACCAACAAATCGAAAATTCAACTCTAACCCCACTACCCACTAAAGGCAACTGTTTGGTTTTGGTTTGGGTTTTTCAGCCTTGCTTTTGTGGCTTTGTCATTTTCACATAGTGTAGTACTAGCCACCAGGATCGTCTGGTGAGATGAGGTCTCTTATTAAGCCATTCTGCTTGTTAGTAATTAAAAAAAAAATTTTTTTTTTTCAGTCTTGCTGCAGTGGAGATTATCTTGCCTTTTCCTGGTTTTCAGCTAGTTCTGATGAATCCTAAAATGTAATGTCTTTAAAGCCAACTTCTAATGCCTCTTCTTTCCACTGTTTCATTCCTAAGGAGACTGACTAGGATTTTGCAACAATTATAACAAAGACTTCCCATAATCTTAGTCTTTCACTCATAGTGTGACCAAAACATTTCCAGTTCTTTGTTCACCCAATATTCACATCCAACTCCTTGGCCGTAAGGATAGAACTTATTGTAAGATTGCTATGTTACAGACACCTATCATAGTTACATAGTCATGGGTACTATTTATGGAGCATTTACCATGTGCTAAGTACCCTGCTTCATTCTTTATACACATTACCTCATTTAATCATCCCAAATCTTTGAGGTGGGTAGTACTATTATCCTCACTTTGTACTTTAGAAAACAGAGGCCCTTTTTAACCAGGAAGGTTAACAGACTTCCACCTTAGAGCTCCAAAGCGGAGAGCCGAGGTTGATTGGGTTGGTGTTGAGTGTGAACTGCTGACAAAGATGAAGCCCCTGTCCTGGGAGTGTACCTGCCCCATTCCTTCTTTTTATTCTCTTGCCCTTTCAGGATCTACACTTACTGTTCCATTGCCCCCAGGCTCCCAGCTGAGCCAACTCCCCTTTGCTGGAGTGGGAGTGGATTCTGGCCTGAAGGTACAGAACATCTGCCGCCCATAACAGTGGCTGACCTTAACCTCAGGCTCCCCGCCTCATTTCCCAGGAGTCTGTAATCCCCCATCTAAGCCAGTGAGGCAGACCTGACCAATGACCTGGGTCTTCCTAGTTACTACTCAAGTGAAGTGATTCCTGCAGGCTCTTAGAGCTAATGCCAGGCAGAAACAGGACAAGCCCTTCACTCTGTCTCTCAGATTACACAGAAGGACATTTTAAGACAGTATTTCAATACTAATTTCTTCTTAATGGCTTACATTTATTTAGCACTTTGTGTATCTAAGTGCTGTTATAGTACTTTTCATGCATAATAATCTTTTAATCCTACAATAATTCAGTAGTAACAGTTCTATTATCCCCATCTTATGCTGAGGGAGGTGGCTCAGAGAAGTTGAATAATTTAGGTAATGTCACACAGCACACAAAGCAAGGATCCAAACCTAGGCACTCTTTTTTTTTTTTGGCTTACAAGTTTTGTTTCTGTTCTTGTTTGTTAAAGTATAGTTGGTTTACAATGTTGTATTAGTTTCAGGTGTACAGCAAAGTGATTCAGTTATATATATTCTATATATATATATATAACATATAATATATATATTACATATATATTCTTTTTCAAATTCTTTTCCCTTACAGGTTACTACAAAATACTGAGTGTAGTTCCATGTTCTATATACATAGGTCCTCGTTGTTTATCTGTTTTATATATAGTAGTGTCTATATGCGGAGAAGGCAATGGCATCCCACTCCAGTACTCTTGCCTGGGAAATCTCATGGATGGAGGAGCCTGGTAGGTTACGGTCCATGAGGCCGCTAAGAGTCAGACACGACTGAGCGACTTCACTTTCACTTTTCACTTTCATGCATTGGAGAAGGAAATGGCAACCCACTCCAGTGTTCTTGCCTGGAGAATCCCAGGGACAGAGGAGCCTGGTGGGCTGCCGTCTATGGGGTCGCACAGAGTTGGACATGACTGATGCGACTTAGCAGCTGCAGCAGCAGCAGGAGCAGCAGCAGTGTGTATATGTTAATCCCAAATTTCTAATTTATCCCTTCCTCTCCTCTTTCCCCTTTGGTAACCATAAATTCGTTTATTATGTTTTGAGTCTATTTCTGTTTTTTTAAATAAGTTCATTTGTATCATTTTTTAAAATTCAGATTTCTCATGGATGGAGGAGCCTGGTAGGTTACGGTCCATGAGGCCGCTAAGAGTCAGACACGACTGAGCGACTTCACTTTCACTTTTCACTTTCATGCATTGGAGAAGGAAATGGCAACCCACTCCAGTGTTCTTGCCTGGAGAATCCCAGGGACAGAGGAGCCTGGTGGGCTGCCGTCTATGGGGTCGCACAGAGTTGGACATGACTGATGCGACTTAGCAGCTGCAGCAGCAGCAGGAGCAGCAGCAGTGTGTATATGTTAATCCCAAATTTCTAATTTATCCCTTCCTCTCCTCTTTCCCCTTTGGTAACCATAAATTCGTTTATTATGTTTTGAGTCTATTTCTGTTTTTTTAAATAAGTTCATTTGTATCATTTTTTAAAATTCAGATTCCACATCAAACCTAGCCGCTCTTGGCCACTAATCAATACATCTTCAACCTTCCTGCTTCGTTTTTTCTGAAAGTAATCCATGTTGATTATGGAAACATTTCCAATCTGATTTTGTAAACTTTGCCTTCTGTCATTAATACTAAATCTGAGATACATTTTTAGCTTCTTAAAATGTCACTAATTCAAATGTGTAGAGGTGTGAATCTTCATGGGAAGAGCATATAATCTTTGGACTGCTAAGAATAATCCTGTTTTCATGTCAGAGAAGGCTGTTTGAAGCTGCCCAACTGAAATATATATTGAGCTATTTGTGAGAAATTGTAGTTCATGGAGTTGCGAAGAGTCAGACACAACTTAATGACTGAAAAACAACAACAACAAATGTCTTCATTTAGATTTGAGAACTGATTACTGAAAACAAATTATATCAACAAGTCTTCTGTTATTAGTCTCATTCTTTTACATTGAACTTTATTTTTTATACTGATATTTAGGTTAAAATATGATATTTAAGTTAAAATCTGTTGCAAACTTGAAAAGACACAATCCATAATATTTTATTTTCCTTTAACAGACTTTTCCAAGAGCTTTATAAATACTATAACCAATGCTTATCAAACTGTAACTGGCATATGCATTGCCTGGGGATCTTGTTAAAGTGCAGATTCTGACTTAGAAGTTTGGGTCTGAGGATCAAGCTTCTGCATTTATAACAAGCTCCCAGATGATGCCCAAACTACCCATCCAGAAGAACTCTACTTGGAGGAGGAGTGAGGCTCTTATCGTCTTAATATTCAAGAAAGAAATTCAAACTCAGAATGTGAATTTACAAGATTTTTTTGCTAAATAAACCAAAATTCAAACAGCTGTGATAAACAGCTGCTGTCCTTTAGCTCCATAGCATCTGATTTTCTTGAAGTTTCTCTGGGCTTAACCTTGACTCCTTTTTTAACTGATATTAGGGCACTTGGGGAAACTCACCAGCTTCCCACTCCTTGCTTCTTTGTGAGATAAGTCAGTCATCTCTTACCCCCTGGTGTGATGTGGGTAAGTCATGGCTTGAACTAGCTCATCTATGTCCTGCTTGAAGGATCTGCAGTGAATTTTCTGGAAAACATTTTCTCAATCTCAGTTGTTCAGAGATGGCTGTGAGAGGGGCAGGGGGCAGAGAGAAAGATTTGGAGCCCTAGGATTGAAGATCAGCATGGTCCTCCCTGTGTGCACTTGTCTGATAAAGAGCAGGAAAAGCTTTGCCTCTCTCCCACCCCCACTCCGCCTACTCTGAGCCTTGGCCATGTCCAGAATGGACTCCGGATGGCAGTTGCAGATGCTCAGAGCACAAAGGGTTTCTTGTTTGCGCAGGGGTCTATCAGTGTTTAAATAGAACTGGCGGAAGCACAGGCACACCATATCAGCAGCTTATCAGGGCCCCTGGTTTTCCATGTACATTTGCTGGTCTCTTGAGTTTACTCAGCTCCATTAGCACCAAGTTAAAAAATTGCAAGGCCAGGTTGTACTGCACTGAGATAGGGTGGGGAGAACAAGCCAGTTACTGAGTGTAGAGGGGTGTGTAGGTCCTTGAGATCTTATTTGCATTCTGCAGAGAGTAAACCTGTGGTAGGCTTTGTGTTAAGAGGCAGGCAGAGAGAACCAAAATCCAGTTTAGGAATGCATCCAGAAAATGGGATTGTTGCAGGAAGGCGGACCCCTTCCTGGGCCCAAAACTGGGCTCTTGTCTAACACTCAGAAATGAACTGTCCGAGGAGGCACATGTGCTGAAAAAGCAAGAGATTTTATTGGGAAAGGGCACCCAGGTGGAGAGCAGTAGGGTAAGGGAACCCAGGAGAACTCTCTGCCGCGTGGCTCGCAGTCTTCGGGTTTTATGGTGATGGGATTTGTTTCCGGGTGGTCTTTGGCCAATCATTCTAATTCAGAGTCTTTCCTGGTGGCACACGCATCGCTCAGCCAAGATGGATGCTAGCGAGAGGGATTCTGGGAAGTGAACGGACACGCAATGTCTCCTTTAGACCTTTCCCAAACTCTTCCGGTTGGTGGTGGCTTATTAGTTCCGTATTTCTTATCAGGATCTCCTGTCAAAAACAACTCATGCAAATGGTTACTATGGTGCCTGGCCAGGGTGGGTGGTTTCAATCAGTGTGCTTCCCCTAACAGAATGATGCCAGGCCTCCCTGGGGCAGAAGTAGTGGCGGTAGCTCTTGTAATCCAGCTCTCCGTCTTAGCTGACCAGGCCTGCAGTCAGCTCAGGAAATGGCTAAAGGAGGTGTCAGCCGTGAATACCCCAGAATTTATGCAGTTTGGGCATTTGCATGTGTGTCTGCATGCATATTTCTCTGGGAGCAGATCCATGACCCAAAGGGCTAAATGTTCCTGTACTATTTGTGTTGCATCTTCCTGGAAGGAACTCTTCAGCACAGATTGCTGAGTAGTCTGCTTTAGCAATGAGTACTTTACATTTATAATCCTTACTCCTACTTTTGAAGTTCTTGCTATATGCCAGGTGCTGTGCTAAAGACTTAAGTAATATTACCTCATTTAATGCTCAGAACAATCTAATCAGAAACGAATGTTCATTTCTGTTTTACAGATGAAGAAACTGTTGCTTAAAGAGCTTAAAGAGTTGGAATTAGTCCCAGGTCACAGAGCTAACCTAATGAGAGAGCTAGCATCTGAAACTTGGCTTTCTGATTCCATAGCTCTTAGCATCATGGAAAGCTGTTTCTAATCTGAGCTTTTCATATACTTTGGTTAATTTGTCAATTAACCAAAGCTGGCACAGAATGGTCCCAAACTTTGGTCATTTAAAAATCGGCTTCATGGGATTTTTGTTTTATTTCTATATCACCTATGTTGTTAAATTAGTATTTAGTTTAATTTTTTAAATTATTACTCACTTTGTTACCACTTAGCCTCATCCTAAGCAACATTCATGAAACAACCACTGATGTACTAATTTCATTTTTCTCAAATTCACACTAAAATAAATACATAACCATTAAAATGAAACATGTTATGCCCCACCTAACGTCATTTAAGGTACCCTTAGGGTATGGGTCCTACACTTGAAACAATCCTGATGTAAGATGTCAAAGCTGTGTGTTCTGTTGCTGCAGAATTGCTAAACTAAACTAGCCTTTCCACTAAACTTTCCACTGAACTAAAATAGTCTTTCCACTCCCACCCTGGGCAGCCTTTCCCGCCCAGGCCCACCTCTTGGAGCATGGTGCTGGGAGCCTCAGAAGTGGCTGGGTTGACTCCAGGGAAGACGCTCTTCTGTGTCTTTCAGGGCCTGTTTTCATTGCTCCAATAAGGCAGAGGTGCCAAGAAAAAGCATATTATACTTAGCTTGCCTTGAGGGGGTTGCAAGATTCCAGAGACTGAGGCAAGAATCTGTACTCAATGCTATATGCTCCTGCTGAAAGGAAACTGTTGGGATCCTGGGGATTATGGAAGAAATAGCCTTGCCAGGGGCAGAATTTGGGTGGTAAGGGGTCCCAGCCTCTAACCAAACCCCATTTGTTCCCATTTCCATTCTAACCAAATGTCCCTCCCCAAATTCCAACCCTCTGGGCCGTAAATTAAAGGGAATTTTGCAGTCCTATTTCTGATATTCTGTGTGCATTTGACCTACAATGTTGTGTCTTTAATACAAGCAGCTAAAGAGTAATTCTTCATTTCCTGACTTGACTGTTGTGCCAAAAGTGTGCTAAGACCCTCAGTAATGGAGCATCCCCATTTCCGTCCCCCGCCTCCTTCCAATAAAGTTGCAGTTTATGTGTTAAACTTCCCGGTCTTGGATTTTTAGCAACTTTGTCATTTGGCAATCCCTTCAATGGGCAAGTAAAACAAAAGAGGGCCTGCGGTGGGTGGAGGGTGGTGGATTCTGGCAGTCTTATCTTCTTTCACCGGCCTGGAGAAGTCACAGTGGGAAAGGTTCTTTTTGGGGACCAGTTGGTTCCGGTCTCTCAGACTAGACGCACCTGTACTGGAAGTGACATTGGTCTCTGCGCCGCAGGTGATATGGTACCTTCCAGACAGTTACAGCCTGCCCAGGGTCAGACAGGCTGTTAATATTTCAGTGTCAAGATGTGAAAACGAACCTGCAAGAAAACGAAGAAAAAAAAGTCTGCTTTTGGACTGGGCCTGGGCATTTTGCATTCTGACTGTCTTCATCCTTGTAGTTCAGCAGTAGCTGACTCAGGGTTCTTCTCTGGAAGCTGCCATAGCTCCAGTTCCGCAAACAAAATTCTAGCTCTCCAGGGGTACAGTTCCTCTGCTGACTGTGCCCCAAAATGGCATGGCCTGACCAAGGAGTCCTATGTACAGGGATTTAAAAAATGCCTCTCACTGGCCTCCATCTTCCACCACCGCCCTCCTCTCCACAGGAGCCCGTGGCTGGAGTTTACAGGAACACCAGGCGCACATGGAGCGCTGCCAGTCACAGGAGATTCCGAGGGAGATAAAAAGCACATCTCTGACCACTTCTTTACCAAACAGACCTGAGATGTGTAATTAAAGGCCCGGGACTCTGCTGGAAATAGGTTTAAACTTGAGGTAATCCCTTCTGGCACTTCCTCTTCCTAATAACCATCAACAAAAATCAAACAAATCCACCTGGCTCCAGCCAGTAAGTCTGTAACCAGTAAAGGTCACGGGAGGAGCGATAAGAGAAGAAAGCGGCCACAAACAGCGTTACTGGAAACACATGTCGGGACGTGTTAGAAAGTGACTCCTGCCAGCACCATCCTGGCCCTGAGATGGGCCAGCTCTGCTGTCGAGAAACTCATTCTCTGCCCCTGGAAAGGAACGCCAGTGACACACGCTGGAAGGGAAGGCATGTTTGGGGAGCTCCGCCCAGGCTTCGTCTGTTCTCTCTGTAAGATGTGACTCAGCCACAGAGACTAGAGGTGAGGCAATTCTAAACGTTCTTTTGAAGTTAATTTCTTCCTCTTACCAAAAGTAATGCATGACCGTTATTGAAAATACTGTTGATAAGCAAAAAGAGGAAGAAAATTATTTCCCCCAGTTCCACCACACAGTGACTGCCCTGAGAACATTTTGGTTCATCTCTTTCCAGTATATTTTTGGTTCTTTCATATGTATCTAGATGTGGGATGCATAAACACACAGGCGTGGGAAAGGTTTTGAATAACTTTCAACCTGCTTGACTCTGCAGGTTGAACTTTTTTTTAGCCTGCTTTTAGTTTTAGCCTATCCTGAGCATCTCTTTTCATTGCCTGGCGTCATATCATTTTAAATATGGGTCATATTCCATCACCTGATTGTTTCATAATTTACTTTAATCATCTCCTGTTATTGAATGTTTAGATTGTGTCCCAATTCCCATCCCTCTCCTCCCCAACTCAGGCAATGTTGTGGAAACGTCCCAAATACTGGGATTTGGGCTGAAAGGGCAAGGGGTTGGCTGGTTTGAATCTGCCCAGCTGAGCTCAGCATCTTCTACCTCTGCTTTGAAGGGAAAGAGACTGGTTTCTCAGAGAGAGCTGGACTCTCACCGGGTGGACTGTGCCCAAGGCACCTTGAAGAAAACACAGGGTGACCCTGCAGGAGGAGGTCAAGGGCCAAGTAGGCCCTCCCCAGTGCAGCAAGGCGTTAGCTGCGGAAACCGAGGGTAATCTAGGATGATGTGGCTTGTAGGGTGGGGGTTTGCCAAGGGCAGTGAAATGGAGACCTCTGAGAGCTTGAAAGAATAGGAGGAGTCTTCCTTCCCTTCCTACGGTCCCTTCCTAGGGTCTATTCCAGACTGGGGGTCGTGATGCTAAAATTGCATCCCTTGGGTCACCAGAGAGCTTGGCCCTCAAGGTCGTGCAGACCACCTGCCTACTTGCCGCCCACACATATTCCCTATCTGTCATCTCGGCAGCATGGGATTGCAAGCAGGGAAAACTGCCAAGTCAGGACAAGAGCAGAACAAAACTGGTAGTGAACCACGTATGGAGCCTGAGGCCTGTTAGCATCTCTAGTTTCCAGGAGAGGAACCTCAGGCAGAGAAATGTTGAGTTGCTTGCCCAAAGCCATAGATCAGGGAAAGTGGAGCTGAAGTTCTAGCCCTGGTCAGAAGCCAGAACTTGCCCCAAACCATCATGCAGCACATTAGGAAGCATTCACAAAAGCTTTCTGGCCAAGAGGGTTTAGAGACAGAACATTACAGTTAACAGGGCAAAATGAAGTTGTGAAAAGTGCCCTTGTTCAGTGGTGTTTAAACAACTAGCTTTGCAAAAAAAACTGGTGTTGGGAGCAGGGCAGGGTGGGGGCAGGTCCTGGAAGGAGCCTTGTCAGAACGGTTTTATATGAATTTGTCACAACAGGAAGTAGGACTAATGAGGCTTCACTGAGTGTTGGCATCTTGGGCTAGGATGCAGCTTCAAGTGTTTACTATTTTGAACTGAATCTCTTAGTTCGAATATCTTTGAGCATAAATACATAACGTCAGAATTGTTCCGTCTCAAATTTGAGTATGTTTGAAAAAGTTGGAGTATGACTTTAAATACCAACAAGGACAGAATTCCAGGTTTGTGCTTTTCCAGATTTTCTTCTGCCTTGAAATTTGGCCAGTAACACTAATAATTTTGACGTGATGGACCAAAATGAAAAAAGGCTTTGGAAGGCAAGACTACTTGGCAGTATGTGTGTACTGTAGGATCTAGAAACTGTGTCAGTGAATAGCCTATGGAGAGGAAAACCGGAATCATTACAGCCACGTGGGAGCCTGGAGACTGTGTGTTTTCAGTGCCATACTGGGAAGGAGGGAGGAAAATGTGGCACTGAATGAAATGCCAGCCTACAGAGGCACGGACGTGGAGGGAGGGAGGTTTTCTTGGGAGAAGCTGTTGTTGCTGAGATTTTCATTTGCCCACCCACCACCTCCAACAGAAAGCCCATGGCTCCGGGTCTGGGAGGGGTTACTTGCCTGCTTAGGGGCACTTGGGGAGCCCATGTCCTTGGAGCCTGAGCACCGAGAAGCTGTTTGTCACTCTTCTCCCACCAGATGCCAGAGAACGTGCTGAGGGGAGCAGGCCTGACCCAGGAAATGGTCTTAACAGCGTTGCTCTGCACACAAACAGGGCTTTCTCCCAATTGGGGTGGGAGTGGGGGCTTCTGTTGCTCTCTCTGCCCCCTTTCCCAGGTCTCTGGGCTGGATGGGAGGTAGCTGATCCCATCTGCCTGTGAGTTCCCATCCCTCAAGGAGAATTGGATGGCCTAGCAGCCAGGGGCTGGGGAAAATGGGGACCGAAACTGAAAAGGTACCCACCTACTTAGGGACAGAACAGTCCCCAAAGCTTAGCGCCTGGGGTTGACCTTCAGTTGGAAAAGATTTCTGCAAGGGTCCTTAGCATCTGTGTGTGGCTCTGGCAGAAGTGACAGCATCCCCCTCCATCTGGGGAGAAAATGCAGGGAACCTGGCTCCTTGGAGGGATTCTGGAATGATTGGGATGGGGGCACTAAGACCCAAGCTGGACAGATAAGGTGGGGAATTGGGACCATCTCTGCACGTCTGTCACACTCTTTCCCACCACATTCAGTATTGCCCACACCTCCCAGCATTGCAGGTGTTAAATGTATAGAGATAAGACAAGATCCTGAGCTTAAGAAGCCCATAGCCATCAACTGCTGAGATAAAGATCCTCTAAATACGTCATCACATGCACAGTAGCAAGAGGAACCAAGTGCAAAAGCTGGTGTTGGGGAAGGAGCCTTGCAATGAGGTTGGTTACTCCTTCACGTTTCTCAGTGTTGTCTCCACAAAGGGATTTAAGTGCCTTTAGGACAGAGGCCAGGTTTCTGCCTCTGAGCCTTGCAAGAGCCTAACCCAGTTTAGAGTTCCTAGTAAGTGTGGGGTCAGTGCTTCTAAACTGACCAACCCACCTTGAGCCCTGTAGCAGGAGCGGGGGTGGGGCTGATGTACTTAGAGATGACAGCCCCACAGTCTTTTTAGGGGAGAGGCAGATTAGCTTCCCCATCTGGTGACCTCAGGCTCTGCTTTCATGAAATGCCTGTTTAAAGTCTATTGCACATCAGCTGAGCTGCTCTGGGGAAGTTACTTAACAGTCTCTCAGACTGTTTCCCTCTCTGTGAGTGGAGAACGATGCTGACCTCACAGAATCAGTGCCCAGCAGTGGTGGACACTCCAGGCCGGGCTTCCCTGGCCTCCAGCTCTGAGTCTCTTTCTCTTCTTTCATCAGGCACTGGTCTGTCTAGAACCGCCCTTCTCCCCTCGACTCTGAGCTGGATTCTCTGGAGGTCCAGAAAGGGATTCATCCTGGAAGTTTGCTTTTAATGAAAAGAGGAAGATATTTTTTAAAAAAAATTGCTTTGCCCTCCTGTTGGCTTTTTGAAAGATGAGAGGTCTAACTAGGAGTAAAGACCAGGGGACAGTGGGAGTTTGCTGCCAGCAAACAGTTTGTGAGGTGAGACTTGGGTCCCATGTTGAATGCTGTCTAGCTCCCCCCAATCCTGCGCGTCCACTGGCCATCCCTACCTGAACCAGCTGTGTCATTGGTGTTGCAAAAGGTGATGTCCTGATTTTTCTGTTGTTGTTCCTTCTACATTGATTGCCTAGACTCTATAAAAAAAAGCTCTCCCTCGTTGCGTGGGACTATCTGATTACCCTAAAGTACAGTGCCTTCTGAAAAGATGGTGTAAATGCTAGATTCTTTGCTTTTCATGACCAGTTTTCAAAGTAAGGAGTTGAGGACATCTTTGGAGCTGAGGATTGAATGTGATGAAAGGTTAGCATTTTCTCTTCCTTCATTTTCTCCATGTTCACCTGTAATCCCTCAAGTTTTCAGAAATGGGCTAGAAGTACCACATGGGGCTGACAGCCCTTCCTCAGCAGTGGACCCACCTCAGCAGTGGACCCACTACTAAGAACTTTCTCCTTCCAGGCGAGGTCCTTGAGTGGGGTCCGGGGAAGGGAGGCGTCCTTCCTGGGTCCTGTGTTTGTTCCATTTTTGGAATGAGCTGGAGAGCCTTTGGAGGGAGCGTAGTATCATTATTTCTCATCTGGAATCTCTTCTTGTGGGAGATCATAGATTTCATCAACCTCTTCCTGAATGTTCAGATGCTTCCAGCCTTTATTTTTGCCCCTTCAAACAATTAACAGTGGGCTCAATGGATATCTATCCATCATTCACCTAATATTTATGGAGTATGTCCTGTGGGCTTCATCCTAGGGCTAACTCCAGAGGAGGTGCCCCTTAAGGCATTCACCTCCAGTTTGGGGGAAAGACATGTATACATTGGAAGTGGAGTAGCCAACAGTGTCAGTCCAAATAGACTTGTAGAAATAAGCACCAGTGGACTGTCTGGCTCGATAGCAATTATTTATTCTGGCTCGATAGCAATTATTTATTGGACACTTCTCCTGTACTAGGCACTTGCCTTTAAAATCCCCGGAGGGTAGGTAGACATAGTCATCCTATATTTCAATGAGGAAACAGGAGCTCAGAGAAGTTACATAATTTACCGAGGGCTTCACAGCTCTTAAATCCAGGAGCTCAGCTTAACCGAAAGTCCATGCTCCACTCACCACATTATGGTTCTGTCTCCAGCAGTTAAAAGAACCAGGAATTTAGAGAAGGTAGGAGACTAACTACAGTTATTAATCATAAGGTATTTGCTAATTTGGAAATTAAAATTTTTCCTTTTTACATGTGATTGTCAAAATAATATTGTGCTAGCAGTGTATTAAATATACTATAATAGTAAAGAAAATATTTGTAGGAAAAAGTATGTTTATAATCTCACCACTTGAATCTAATAAGTGCTTCCAGTCTTTGTTCCTGGGTATTCATACATGATGTTAATCATAGTATCTATGTTATTTCATTTCTTTGCTTGGCTTTATATGCATTATAAACATTTCTATGAAGTCTTTATGATTTTAAATACTGCATAGCATTTCATGGAAGAGATGGAGCATCATTTACTTAGCCAATCTACTCTTTTGGGAATCTAGACACTTTTTAATTTTTGTTATCTGATAAAGGAGGATCTCTGTGCAGTTTTCCTTTTATCATTTTTATGATGTATTTCCTCAGTGAATTCCCAGGAGTTGGTTACCTGCTTCACAGATCTAAGCATTTTGTTGAATTGCTCTTATACACCATTCTTGCTACTAGCAAAGAATGGGGTGCCATTTCTTGCGCAGCCTGATCAGCCCTAGGGAGGTTCTTGTGGTTTACTCTCTGCTGATTTGAAAGGTGTATCATGGTCCTTAGACTTTTTAATGTAATAAATACATTAAATACATTGGATACTTGCCCACCAAGTATTAAAGAGCCTCTTAATGAAAGTGAATGAGGAGAGCGAAAAAGTTGGCTTAAAACTCATCATTCAGAAATCTAAGATCATGGCATCTGGTCTCATCACTTCATGGCGAATAGATGGGGAAACAGTGGAAACAATGACAGACTTTATTTTGGGAGGATCCAGAATCACTGCAGATATTGATTGCAGCCATGAAATTAAAAGATGCTTACTCCTTGGAAGAAAAGTTATGACCAACCTAGACAGCATATTAAAAAGCAGAGACATTATTTTGCCAGGAAAGGTCCATCTAGTCAAAGCTATGGTTTTTCCAGTAGTCACGTATGGATATGAGAGTTGGACTATAAAGGAAGCTGAGTGCCAAAGAATTGATGCTTTAGAACTGTGGTGTTAGAGAAGACTCTTGAGAGTCTCTTGGACTGCAAAGAGATCCAACCAGCCCATCCTAAAGAAAATCAGTCCTTAATAGTCATTGGAAGGACTGATGCTGAAGCTGAAGCTCCAATACTTTGCCCATCTGCTGTGAAGAACTGATTCATTGAAAAAGACCCTGATGCTGGGAAATACTGAAGGCGAGAGGAGAAAGGGATGACAGAGGATGAGATGGTTGGATGGCATCACTGACTCAATGAACATGAGTCTGAGTAAACTCTGGGAGTTAGTGATGGACAGGGAGGTCTGGTGTGCTGCAGTCCATGGGGTTGCAAAGAGTCAGACACGACTGGGCAACTGAACTGAACTGAGTTTTCAACAGTGTGAGCTGGGTTTGAGGAACAAAGATAGAGCGTCAGCCTTCCCAAGCACTCTGGCACCTCAAGGAGCAAAGAGGGAACAAGTACCAGGCCCCGATAAGAGTGGTATATGCAGGGGATCCCTGCCAGGAGCTGTGGCTTTGAGGGAGGGCCTGACCAGCTCAAGAGGACTCTATAGGGAAGAAGCCTGGAGAATAAATCCCTTATCCTCGCTCCACTCTCCTCTCCTGGTGACTGAGCTCAGACCCCTGAGCCCTTTCATCTGTGTTTCCCAAATTGTGAGATGACTTCAAGAGATACACAGATAAAGATTTTTTAAAATTTAGTAGTCATGTGTGAAAATATATACACATACACATTAAATGCTTGTATCTTATCCATGTAAAAGCATATTTATAAAATATTATTTCATAGATGTTTATGTTTGGTATAAGACTAAACTGTATTTAAGTTTAAAAATGGACTTGCTTTGGTGGACTGCATCGAATATAAGAGTACAGGTGCTACAGGGGTGTGGCAAAACTGACTGAATGTGGGGAAACAGGCTCCCCTCCAGGGACTCTTCCACAGCATCTGATTCTTTGATTTTCAGTTTCACACACACTCGTATCTGAGGTGACCATCCTGGGAGGTCAAGGATTCTTGGTCACCAGTGGTCATTGTTCCTGATGTCCCCACATGACAGAGGGCATGCAGGAATACAAGGGAAAGGTTGCTGAGTCGCCACCCCAGAGTTTCCCTCACCTAACTGGGGAGCCAGAAGGAGTGCCCTGTGTCTGCTTGGGCTCATCAAGGCGGGCTGCCCTGAGCGCCCTGGGTCCTGCCCCTGAACCCTGGGCTGCAGTGAGCTCCCACAGTAGAGCCAGGGGGATGGAGAAAAGGGGAGCCAGAAGCTAGGCCCATATTCTGCTCGGGTGGAGGGCAGTTAAGTACCACCCCCTTATTCCAACTCCCACTTCCCTGGAGCATGTTGGTGCACCCCAAAGGGCGATACCCAAAGGGACTCTACCTGGCATCAGTGGCTAGTCTCCCTCCCCTTCTCCATGTGGGAAAGTTGGTTAAAGGGCCTGCTCTCCCTCTCCCCATGCCCACACCCCTCAGAAGGGGCAGTACTGACAGTGACTTCAGTGGCAGAGGCCACTTAGTGCCATCAGTCTTCTCCTTTGTGGGTGTTCTGCCCTGCTCAGTGGAGAAGGAAATGGCAGCCCACTCCAGTACTCCTGCCTAGAGAATTCTGTGGACAGAGGAGCCTGGTGGCTGCTGTCCATGGGGTCACACAGAGTCGGACATGATTGAAGCGACTTAGCAGCAGCAGCTGCTGCCCTGCTCAGAGAATGCCCTTGACATGCACCTCTGTGTAGAGCATCTACAGAAGAAACCAGAGGACTTTAGGTAAAGGCCAGATTACATCATAATTTATTATATATCTTATTATGGTATTCAGAGAAGTGGTTGACTAAAATCTTAGAAGTGGCTATTTCTTTTGGAAAAGTTTGAACAGTGTTTCCAGGTCTGGAGTTAGGCAAACCTGAATTCTGGGGAAGTGTTGCCTGCCCTCAACCATATCGATAGAAGGACCAGACATCCCAGTTTGCCAGGGGGTAGGCCCAGTTTCACCCTGCTTATTTAACTTATATGCAGAATACATCATGAGAAACACTGGACTGGAAGAAACACGAGCTGGAATCAAGATTGCCGGGAGAAATATCAGTAACCTCAGATATGCAGATGACACCACTTTTAATGGCAGAAAATGAAGAGGAACTAAAAAGCCTCTTGATGAGAGTAAAAGAGGAGAGTGAAAAAGTTGGCTTAAAGCTCAACATTTAGAAAACGAAGATCATGGCATCTGGTCCCATCACTTCATGGGAAATAGATGGGGAAATGGTGGAAACAGTGTCAGACTTTATTTTCTGGGGCTCCAAAATCACGGCAGATGGTGACTGCAGCCATGAAATGAAAAGACGCTTACTGCTTGGAAGAAAAGTTATGAGCAACCTAGATAGCATATTCAAAAGCAGAGACATTACTTTGCCGACTAAGGTCTGTCTAGTCAAGGCTATGGTTTTTCCTGTGGTCATGTATGGATGTGAGAGTTGGACTGTGAAGAAGGCTGAGCACCGAAGAATTGATGCTTTTGAACTGTGGTGTTGGAGAAGACTCTTGAGAGTCCCTTGGACTGCAAGGAGATCCAACCAGTCCATCCTAAAGGAGATCAGTCCTGGGTATTCTTTGGAAGGACTGATGCTAAAGCTGAAAGTCCAGTACTTTGGCCACCTCATGCGAAGAGTTGACTCATTGGAAAAGTCTCTGATGCTGGGAGGGATTGGGGGCAGGAGGAGAAGGGGACGACCGAGGATGAGATGGCTGGATGGCATCACTGACTCGATGGACGTGAGTCTGAGTGAACTCCAGGAGTTGATGATGGACAGGGAGGCCTGGCGTGCTGCGATTCATGGGGTCGCATTCCAGTACTTTGGCCACCTCATGCGAAGAGTTGACTCATTGGAAAAGTCTCTGATGCTGGGAGGGATTGGGGGCAGGAGGAGAAGGGGACGACCGAGGATGAGATGGCTGGATGGCATCACTGACTCGATGGACGTGAGTCTGAGTGAACTCCAGGAGTTGATGATGGACAGGGAGGCCTGGCGTGCTGCGATTCATGGGGTCGCAGAGAGTTGGACACGACTGAGTGACTGAACTGAACTGAACTGAGACCCAGTTTATGCCTGTTTGATGCCTTTTATTTAAAAAAGTATGTTGGTTTGAACAATAAATTGTAGCCAGGGACGGCGGCCAGGAGGAGCAACACAATGTCCAAGGAGCTGTGGCTGCACGGGCGAAGGAGGACCTAAAAGAGCTATCCCACGTTGAAGGTCAGGAAGGGTGGTGGTGTGGAGATATCCCTCATACAAGGTAAGGAGCAGAAGAGATACCCCACGCCTGAGGTAAGAGAAACCCAAGTAAGATGGTAGGTGTTGCAAGAGGCATCAGAGGACAGACACACTGAAACCAGACTCACAGAAAACTAGTCAATCTAATCATACTAGGACCACACCCTTGTCTAACTCAGTGAAACTAAGCCATGCCTGTGGGGCAACCCAAGACGGGCGGGTCAAGGTGAAGAGGTCTGACAGAATGTGGTCCACTGGAGAAGGGAATGGCAAACCACTTCAGTATTCTTGCCTTAAGAACCCCATGACCAGTATGAAAAGGCAAAATGATAGGATGCTGAAAGAGGAACTCCCAAGGTCAGTAGGTGCCCAATATGCTACTGGAGATCAGTGGAGAAATAACTCCAGAAAGAATGAAGGGATGAGATGGCTGGATGGCGTCACTGGCTCCATGGGCATGGGTCTGGGTGAACTCCGGGAGTTGGTGATGGACAGGGAGGCCTGGCGTGCTGCGATTCATGGGGTCACAAAGAGTCGGACATGACTGAGCGACTGAACTGAACTGAACTGAAAACAGATATCTCTGACTAGCCTCCAGAAAGAACATTAAATGTGGGGGTTGGAAGGGATTTCCTGTAGTTCTTGTAGTCTGTTGTGTTGCTGGAAGACAGCGAGCAAGCCCCCCAGCCCTTCCATGGAAGAGGAGCCCCGTGCCTCCCTCCCAGGTCCTGGGTCCAGCCCTTTACAGGTGTCTCAGTGGAAAGATGATGCTCAGAGTTTTTTGATAAGAGAGGAAAAGCTGGGATTTCTGAGGAATGGCCTCTTGTTCTGACAGGGACAAAGCCCTTGGCCTTGAAGACAAGCCCAGGAAGTAGACTGCTCTGCTGACTTCCTTGGGATAAAAGCAATGAGGTCATGGAGAGCCCCAGAGGGGAGGCCAGGGAGTGCCCTGCAGGAACCCGCAGGAGCAGGAGGACTGTTGCTGCGGCCCTGGCTGTGGGGCCAGGGCCACCACCACCCAGAGCCCACATGGCCTGGAGCCACCTCAGCCTGGGCGGCACCTGCCCCCGCCAGCACCTGCTGCGGGAGGGAGAGGAGGCGCCGCCGGCACTCCTGGGGCTGGACCCCTGCCTGGCCCTGTCTGGGGAGCAGTCTGCCCAATTCTTTTCTTCTTTTGGCTTCACCCGTATCCCGTTGGTCAGTCCCTTCCCAGAGAGCTGAGAGGGGACCCAGGGCATGTCTCTGGGTCAGGGCAGGGGATTATTTCTCTCTTTTGATATTTGGGGAAGGACGTGTGTGATTTCACTTACTTGCAGGACTTGTGCTGTGCTCGTGCTGTGGGGCAGGCCCGTGACCATGCCAGGAGCTGAAGGTACAGTGGCACTGGCTCTGGACCCGTGCTTGGATTGTCTTGGGTTCGTGGCATGATGCTCAGGGCACAGAGCAGGGTGGGGGTGCTCTTCCTGGGCTGCTAGGGGCAGGGCCGAAGGGAGTGTGGCCAGGGAGGCTCCAGAAAGGAGCAGAATTTGAGTGTGGTCTTGTGTCAGGAAGGAGTTACCAGGCCAAGGAAAGTGCTTGAACACAGGTCTGAGATGTTTGAGGAATGGGTGCAGTTGGGTGGGCTTGGAAGTTGGCACGGGTTGGAGAGATGTGCTGAGAGGTAGGGTGGGAAGGCCCTCTGGGGTCTCAGAGACTGGCTGTGTGGCCTCCAGCAAGTTATTTCACTTCTCTCGGCCTCAGTTTATCTCTGTAATGGGAATAACATAACCTACTTTCATTCTTGTGAGAATGAAAGGATATATTGGATGTAAATCAATCAGCTTGAGGCCGGGCATATAAATGCTCACAAAATATGAATTATTGGCACTGTTCCTGCTGCTAATAAATAATGTAGATTGTTCTTTTCTAAAACATGTGGCTTGAGTCACTGGAGTGAGTGAGCAGTGCTGCCTCCTGAAGCAGGTCTGGATTTGTGCTTTCATTTAGGCATATATATCCTATTAATATCTGGTAGGAGATGCTGATGAAAGAAATCTCACATGGCTGGCTTGCTCCGGGCTCTGCTGCCATCTTACTCTGACAGTTGCATAGGGCCAGCATATGGCTCCTGATGTCAGTAAATGCATTTTTAAATTATTTTTATTCCACAAGTATTTAATGTTAACCTACTATGTGGTGTCAGGTTTTTGGGTTCAATATTTTAGTAAAAGTGTGTGGGTAACAGGTGAAGGGATAAGAGAGAGGAGAGATGAGAACTCAGTTCTTTCCAAAGCTGATTTTATAGAATTAGAAATGAGTTTTTGAGGCTGGAGTTTAACTGCATTTTGTGGCCTTGCACTTCTCAGGTGTCTCAGTTATAAAGAGTCTGCCTGCCAGTGGAGAGACAAAGGAGATACAGCTTGAGTCCCTGGGTCAGGAAGATCCTGTCCCAGGAGAAGGAAATGGCAACCCACTCCACTATTCTTGCTTAGGAAATCCCATGCACACAGGAACCTGATGGGCTACAGTCCTCGGGGTTGCGAAGAGTGGGACCTGACCGAGCGACTGAGCATGCGCGCATATCTAGACACTCAGGGAAGGGGGAATTTCTTTCGACGTGTGCCTTTCATTGGAGTGTGGGTGCCTCAAGAGTAGCCACTTTGGGGACAGATCACTTTTATCCAGTTGGTTGTTCAGCAGATATTTATTGAACACCTGCTGTGTACCAAGCACTGTTCTATGCACTGCTGCTGCTAAGTCGCTTCAGTCGTGTCCGACTCTGTGCGACCCCATAGACGGTAGCCCACCAGGCTCCGCCGTCCCTGGGATTCTCCAGGCAAGAACACTGGAGTGGGTTGCCATTTCCTTCTCCAATGCATGAAAGTGAGAAGTGAAAGTGAAGTCGCTCAGTCGTGTCCGACTCAGCGACCCCATGGACTGCAGCCTACCAGGCTCCTCCGCCCATGGGATTTTCCAGGCAAGCTGTTTAAATGTTCTTTTAGATATGAATGGTTCTTTCAGGATCATAATGATTACTTGTAAATGGTCACTTTTGCTTTAGAAAGAACCAAGCCCATTACCGTCTGCCTGGTCTTGCTCACATAGTCTTGGGAAGAGAAAGGGGGAAAACCAATGGATCTACATTGCTGCTTGTGATTGAGTCAAATGCCACTCAGCGGGTGATGGGTGGGAAAGAGGCTGGAGGAAGAGGAGCTTTAGCTCCTGTTTCTTGCTTTGTGGGTGGAGGGATTCCCTAAAGGACAGCCTCCTCCAGGCTCTCAATTTATACCCTCGGTGAGGGTTGGGGGGAGGAGGTGATCCCCCCTTTAATGGAAGGAGTGCCTACTCACTCCCCCCTCCCCTCCCACACACTTTGAACTCAGTCTCTCAGGAGGGAGTTTATCCTCTTGTGTTTCATGGTAGCACATAGCTGCCTTGGACACATGGAGGAGACTGCTGCTGCTGCTGCTAAGTCGCTTCAGTCGTGTTCGACTCTATGAGACCCCATAGACGGCAGCACACCAGGCTCCTCCGTCCCTGGGATTCTCCAGGCAAGAACACTGGAGTGAGTTGCCATTGCCTTCTTCAATGAATGCATGCATGCTAAGTCGCTTCAGTCGCGTCCGACTCTGTGCGACCCCATGGACAGCAGCCCACCAGGCTCCTCTGTCCCGGGAATTCTCCAGGCAAGAGTACTGGAGTGGGCTGCCATTTCCTTCTCTAGTGGAGGAGACTAAAGGGTAGTAATTCAGCTAATTTAATAGTAGCTGTCACCGTCATGTTTGAGTACTTTTAATATTCCAGACAAACAAGTGCTCTTCACACATTATCTCATTTAATATTCACAACTTTGTCAAATTCATACCATCATCTCCGTCTCACAGACAAGGAAAATTAAGACCAGAAGATGGAGTAAGTAAGCAGTCCCTGGTCACACGCTGTAAACAGAAGAGCTGGAAGTTGAGCCCACTTCTGTTAGGCTTCCCACACCATCCTGGTGGAGGGATTGACTCACTTCTCTCCTGACCCTTTGCTTCTCCCGTCATGCCCTCCCTCCTTCTCTTTCTTAAAGATTCTACAGCTAACAGGCCAGACTTACAAAACCCTGAGGAGCTTTCTCTAGAGTGGGACCACTGATAACACAGCACCCACACTGGGGCTACAAGGGTTAATGCTGGCCTATGCTTCCCAGATGAAGGCCTGGCCTTGGGAGGCAGCTATTAGTCCTCCTTTCTAATTAAAAATCGCCACCACTGGCTTTCCTCCCCTGCTAACTAGAAGACTGTGTGTGTGTGTGTGTGTGTATTTGTGTGCATAGCTCTTTATCTTAGTTTCCTGTTTCATATTTAATTCAGCATTTTTTCCAGTTTGTGGATGTGGAACACGTGTAAGGTTGGGACATGGTATGTTAGTAATCATTCCTGCATCTTGGGACTGGCTTGTTCCCACTGAGTCCAACCAAAGGCTTGTGGATGCTAATCTTCCTGCCTCACAGGAGTTCTTTGTCCTGATCACCCTGGTTTCTAAGGGAACTGACTTTAGGGTGGTGGTTTTGCCTTGCAGATTGCTTTCTGAAAGGTCTGGAGGTTTCTTATGTACAGGAGGGGGATTGCACGGAAGCCCGATTCAGCGGATGAAAGTGGAAGGCTCTGGGAAGGAGAGCGCCTGTCGGTGCTCGGTTGGGTCACGGTGCAATGCAGCCAGCTCTTTGTTTCTTGTCAAGGCGGCATGCAAGTCATGGCAAATATGAAGTGTTCACTTTCTGCCCTTTCCCTGGGGTCTGGGAGCCCCTGCCTTTCTGGATTGGACTCTCAGGCAGGGCTTCCCTTCTCAGCAGCATGGCCTCGTGAACCCCGTTGTGGAGTGTGGGGTGGAGGCCCTAGGAGGTGATGGTGGTTCTGGGAGCTGGAGACCCCCTGCTTTTTCATCAGTGCCTCCTCAGCCAAGCAGTGGGCCTCATGAGACAGATGGCAGTCACGATGGGCCTTGAGTGTCCTGGGGACCCCTCCCAACATCGTGGGTAAGAGTTGGGGTTCAGTGTTGGTGTCCATGGTCTTGCTTGAATGCCCTGTTCTCCCCACTCATAACAGTTCTCATACTGCTAACTTGAGCTTCCCGACTCAACTGGGTGTTTCTGAACCCTGAAATTCTTTGTGTAATTAGCCTCTGATTACTAAAGATTATCCCATGTAAAGAATGGAACCAAAGCAGTTGTAAAATGAGGCTGGGAGTCAGTCTGATCTGGGAAGGACAGAATCTGGGGTCCTTGGAGCCAAAGTGCTTGGGGTCCGAGGCGGAGCCTTGAATTCCTGATGCTGCGCAGTTCAGTGTGGTGGGGATTTTCTGGGGAGGGGTCTGGACTTCTCCAGAACATGAAGCATCACTGATCTAACCACTCCCTCCCTTCAGCAGAGAGTGTGGTGGAGAAGTCTCAGAGGAGCAGGAGACACAGAGGAGCAGTGCCTAAATGCTTTCGGACCTCATGCTTCCAGGTGACTGGATGGCCCCTTGAAAGGGCAGAGGAGATAGAAGTAAACAGTTTGTATTTCTTCACAGACAGGAGTAATCTACTTTTATTATTCACTCTCAGCTTCAGGATATACAGTAAGGAGTCTACAGTATAAAGAATTATAACCAGCCCAGACTCCCTGACTTTGAATCCATTATAAAGTACAAGTTTTTTTTTTTTTTTTAATCACAATAGTCTTATCTTCTGTTTATTTCTAAGCTGAACAGAAATGCCCTAAGCTACACCCCAGCTGTGGAGTTTTTAGACCAAAGGCTACTGTTTTCTTCCTGCAGGAACCCTGGGGTGTTTGGGGGTTAAAAGGCCTGGACCAGCCATGTGTGTTTAAAAAACAAGGCTGATTCCGCAGCCGGCGGCTCCAGGCTGACTCCATCCTGCTGTTAATGGAGGACAGAGGACCACTTATAGCTTCCTCTTCACCCCATAACAAATAGCCCGGTGCTCCCCCAGGCCTTCCTGGCCCCCACCCGCACTGCCCTCCCCGTGGTGGCAGCAACAGGCCTATTCCAGTCTGGTTTCTCGGCAGGCTCTGTGATAAGGCCCTGACTAACCATGTTAGCCCCAAGTGGGCAGGCTGCCTGGCCTCTGTCTGCTCTTTGGCTACTTCACAGCCTCTGGGCAGGGTGGAGTCCCTTGTCCTGTAAAAAAAAGCTTGTTCCAGCTTTGAGCACTGGCTTGTGTGATACCTCTTCTGGGCAGGACTCCTTGACTGCTCTAGCTAGGTAGGCTACCTCTTTGCTACATTCAGTTAACTGATATTTGTTGTGCACCCTTAAAAAAAATTCTGTATCACAGCCTTCAGGTACACAGTTTAGCTGTGTATAGAGCTTCCAGGCACACCGTTTATCATCATCATCCCTTATCATAATTCCCATTTACCAGAATTCACTCTGTCCTCAACTTAGTGCTAAGCATCTTACGTGAAATATTTTATTACAGACTCAGCACGAGAGTCCCATGAAGTTGGCACTGTTGGTATCCCATTTTACAGACATGGAAACTGAGGCATTTTTTTGTATTCTCCTTTCGTAGTTTTTTATCACCCTCTGTGATCCACCATGTGCATATTTGGTTACATGTTTCATATCTGGCTCCCATATTATATCATAAGCTCTGTGAGGGCAGTGTTTTCCCCTTCTGAGGTGCTGGAGAGCTGGCATGACAGTCCAGCACCCAGGAGGTACTTAGTAAGGGCTTACTTGATGGTTGAATGAGATACAGGAGGCCTTCACTTGTCCACAGCCTCACAGCTTGTCCGCAGTGAAGCTGGAACCGGAGCCCAGAGCCGTGAGCGCAGGCACTGTCGGCAGCAGCACCTCTCAGCTGGGTGTCCTCTTCCCCCATCAGACCTTCAGCTCTGTCAGGCAGGGCCCCGGTCTTCCCTGAAAGGGCACCCAGGCTAGACGATAGCCCATGAGGCTCCCTCGTCCCTGGGATTCTCCAGGCAAGAACACTGGAGTGGTTGCCATTTCCTTCTCCAGTGCATGAAGGTGAAAAGAGAAAGTGAAGTCGCTCAGTCATGTCTGATTCTTAGCAACCCCACGGACTGCAGCCTACCAGGCTCCTCCGTCCATGGGATTTTCCAGGCCAGAGTACTGGAGTGGGGTGCCATTGCCTTCTCCAGGAGTGGAACCCGCCTGAGTTCAAATAGTGGTTCTACCACTCAGTTGAGTGACACTTGGAAAGCTGTGTGTCCATTCTGAACCCGAGGGTCCACATTATCTGAAATAGGAAAAATAAGCCTACCCACATGGGTTGTTGTGAGAATTATAAATAATACATGGGTTTCCTGGTTTCATGTAGGTGCTCAGTGAAATGACGGGCAGCATGAAACTGGGCATTTCCTAAACATTCAGGAAGCCAGTGTACTGTGTTGAAAAGACCTAGGAACCTGTTTATCATCTTTTATTAGACTGTACCACTAATACATGAGTACATGCTCATTGCAAGAAACAAACAACTCAGAAATAAAAAGTAGAAATTTCTGTATCCTTCTCTGACCCCAAACCCATCTTTCTCCCCTGAAGGCACTACTATTAATAGTGGTGTGTAGGCACTTACCCAGATAACACATACTGTGCATAAGACTATACTAGGCGTATATAATTGTTCAGAACTTTGTGCTTTTCATTAGCCTGTCTCCAGGGGACGTCCCCCGTCCCTGCTTTCAGGGTGACATCAATCTTCTCAGTGGCCACAGAGCATTCCTGTTGTGCTGGACCACTACTTATGTAACCACTCTTCTATTGATGAGCCGTAAGTTGTCTCCAGTATTTCTGTATGGCAAAGAATATTGGGATATTGGGTTTTTTTTAATCTATTGCTGAGGAACAGAGACCTTAAAACTTAGTGGCTTAAAACAGCTTATTTCCTCAAGTTTCTATGGGTTGAGTGGTTTTTTACCTTACGTGGTAATGTCAAAGGTGGGGGGTCTGACGTGGTCTCACTCACATGGCTGGCGCTGGTGTAGGCTGATGGCTGGGAACTGAGCCAGGCTGGCATCAGAAGCACCTCGGCTCTCCTCTAAGTGGTCTCTACACGTGGCTTGGGTTTCTCACAGCATGGGACTGGGTTCCAGAATGTCACTTCTGCCACATTCTGTTGGTCACCTCCAGTCACAGGACAAGCCCAGACACAGGGGGCAGGAAATAAGCTCTAGCTCTTGACGTGGAAATGGCCTCTGTGCCTGTGCAGTGGGCGGGGAATTGTTGGGGTCCCCTTTTGGGATTGGTTACACATTTACATAGGTTAATTTGTAGAAGGGATTGTTGGCTCAAAGGGCTCGCACATTTCTGATCTGGATAGCTAGAGCAAAGTTGCCTTCAACAAAGCTGTAACCTCATGCACTCTCCTCAGTAAGGAACAAGAATGTTTATTTCTCCGAACTCACTTAGTATTGAATATCATCAATTGTTTTCTTCTTTGTCCATCTGACGGGTGAAAAATTGTATTCTGTTTTTACTATTAATGGTATTGAGCATCTTTTTAGACTTTCATTCTTCTTTCTACTTGGGAGTTCAATTTGGGGATGTGCCCACAAGTGTCCTATCCCTCTGGCACCATCAAGGAAGCAGGGTGATAGTTTGAGAGGCTGAGGGTCAGATATGGCATATAAGGATTCTGATTCTGGGTCTTATCAAATAGCTCTGCTGCCTGTGACCTGCCTTTGAGGGAGAGGGTTTCATGGTGTCAGCGAGAAAATGTTAATCCTGCAGTGTCTTCAGGCTCATCACTGACTTAGATGAGTTTTCAGAAGGTTCTGCAGTTCCTAGTAAGAGAATGTTTTACACTTCACTGGAATTGTGAGACTAGCCCTCAACTCTGAGCCCCTCAGCTGGGCTGAAAAGCCCATCAGTAATGAGGAGGGAGTGGGATACAGGCAGCCAGATCAGGGCAGTAAAACCTCTATTTAATGCCCTCTTGTTACGAGGCTTTTCAGGCTTTTTCCCTCCAGTATTCCCACTTTGCCGCAAAAAGAAGATAAGAAGATGTTGGCGATGATGCCTTTGATGGGTTAGTCTAGGGTTTAATTCAGAGATACTCTCTGGTCAGGATCGCTGCCACTGCGTTTCCAGCGTTGAATCCAAGCTTTGTCTCCTGGACTTTGTACACTAGCATGTTGGGATGGCCTTGGTCCCGACATGACCAAAGAGGCAGAAAACTCCAGCACACACTCTGGCTTAGGCAGGGGAATAAAATACCTTAGTATGGATCACATACTGTGATGTCTAGGGGTAGAGACGGGAATGGACTGGAGTCAGGGCTGAGCCCAGGACTCTATCTCCGGATCTCCTCTGCTCTCCTCTGACTCCTTGTGAGGCATGGGGTGGTTGCCTGGACCCTCATCCTCGGGGTTCTCAGTTCAGAGTACCTGTCTCAGTCTCTGGGTCCCTGGCAGGGCCCCTGTGGCCCAGTGGCTCTGGCTCCTCAGGCCCATTTTCCCATCCCGAATGCCTGCCCCTTGGCCCAGAGAGCCTGGCACAGTGATTGGCAGAGGCAGGGCAGTGTGTTCCACCACAGGCCCCATCTCTTGGAACCTCACCTTGAACCTAGAGGAGTAGAGCCCAAACCAGTGCTGACAGCTGTTCCGTGAAGACAGGAAAGGACCTGGGGGTGTCAGGGACACAAGTCCTCTCCCTGGTGCCTTACACATGGTCACTCATTTAGGATAGAGAACCCACCATGGGAGAAACCTGGGGAGCAACAGCCCAGGTAAAGCCAATTCACTTCATCCCAGGACCAGCAGTGGCAAACAGAACATTGAAGGTAGCCTAGGAATAATTACAAATAATCCCAAAGCCTGGGTTTCATTCCCGGTTATGGTTGGTTTTTTGCCTTCATGGAGTGGGTGAGGATGCGGCCCGATGCTTCTCCTCCTCCAGCCCTCCTGCCCTAAGGGAGGTGACCGAGTGGCCGAAAGGCCCAGATGGGATGGAGGGCAGGAGCTGGTAGAGGGCCTCCTTTCAAAATCCACTTACAGGATGAATATCGTAAAATTGGTTATCTTTATTGCAAACTGTGTGGGTTTAAGTCAGGGGTATATATTTTCTCCAACCACAAACTTAGACAGTTTGGAGAAGTGAAATGTCCTTCTTGGCCCAGCGGGGCGAACAACCCTGGGATGTGTTAACAGTTCCCAACGGGGTTATTAGCTTCCTGTTAATCCCTTTATGGTTTACTATTTTGGTTTTGTTTTGTAGAGAAAATTCAGGTTAAATATTTATTGCAGAGGAAAGGAACACTGCTCCCTCCTCCTCCTGCTTTGTCGTTGCTAGCTGTCTACTAGGCAATAGCATGCAAACAGGAAAGCTCTAAGAGGCGCCAAGTACCCTATGGGAAGAGTCTATGCCTGGGCCCTCTAGTCCGGTGGCCCGCTCACCAGCCCAGAGGTATCTTTTCAAATGAGAGAGTCAAGTCATAGAAAAATGTCCCACATACCCATTACTGAATGATGGCATATTCTTTTGTTTAAAATATTAATAAAGCAACTAGAATTTTCCACAGTAGCAGCTTCAACAGTGCCTCCCCAACCCCCTGCCCTCAGTCTCCCCGAGCTGAGGCCACAGAGCTAATCTGGCCTCAGCTCCAGCCACACTGCCTCCAGCGGGGTCCACACATCTGCATGTTCTCTTCTCAGTGCTCCCCATTCACCAGGCACCATGTTGCAAACAGCTTCCTAGCTCGCTTGATCAAAAAACGGTTTCACTCAGCATTCTTTGACAACCCCTAACCCACTCCTTATTTGCCATGGGGCTCCAGACACCCCACAGTTTCCAAAACTAAAGCTCATCCTCAAAGGTGAAGATTCATCACCACCAAAACTGCACCATGAGATAGTTGGATGGCATCGCTGACGCAGTGGACATGAGTTTGAGCAAACTCTGGGAGATAGTGGAGGACAGAGGAGCCTGGCTTGCTATAATCCGGCAGAGTCGAACATGGCTTAGAGACTGGACCGCACCAACAACAGCTGCTCCAGAGCTGCTGCTCAGAACCTGGACCAACAAACATGGCACACAGGGCAGGATTCTACTGGGGGAGCTTTCATGTCGCCCCCACGACGTCACAGGCCCTGTGTGAGGCCCTGGGGATGAAGCATTGAAGGATGCACAGCCACCTTCCTGGCAGAGACTCATGCCATCCTGGGGCACAGGTTTGGCTGTGACATAATTAATTGTGTGGGTCTCAGTCCTGTGGAGATGACTGTGAGAGAACTACATTCATTTTAGACATAAAAGTTCCACTGTTGTTTTGTTTTTTTTTTAAGTCACTCGTTAGCACTGTGCTTTAAGATGCAGCAGCAGAGAGACATGGAAATAATAATAGTAGAATCCTTGCTTACCCATGAGCAGAAATAACTGCAGAGCATAGGGGTCAGGCTGTGTCCCAAGTGCTTCTAAACTTTATCTCACTGATGCCTCAGAAGAGCCCTCTGAGGTCGGGCTGATGTTATAGGAGAGTAGGTGGCCTCAGAGAGAGATGGGAACTGCAGGGCATGGAGCTCAATGCAGGCAATGTTTCACACCTGGTCCCTCTGCTTCCTTCTACCTTAAGCCCTGTGGGGAAGCACTGAGCACCTGGCCGTGTCATGCCATTCACCCATCCTGGGCAGTTTATTGTGAAATAGAAGTATTTTTTTAAAAGTGAACGATGAACTATTCCTAGAAGAACCTTGAAGAAACACCTCCCTTAGTTTGTAGTAGAGACATAAATTTTGTTCCCACCACTTTCAGATGTGCAGAGAAAATGTAACTTCTTTTTGATAGTAAAATATACTTTATTAAAAAATTTTTTTAATCAAAGTATAGTTGATTGACAATATATTAGTTGCCGGTGTACAGCATGAGTCAATATTTTTATAGACTCTACCCTGTTTATGGTTATTGCAAAATAATGGGAGAAAGTACAACTTCTATATTTAAGGCTATACCTGGTAGAAGCCCCTGCCCTACACCTGCCTGCTGGATGGCAGGAAAAAAAAGCCAGTGCAGCTTATGATGGAGTCTGAACTTTTAAACAGTCTCTTGAGGTTTCACTCAGTCTCTTTTCCCTGGTCCAGGAAGATGTGCAGGGAGGGTCTCAGGGGAATTCATGGTGTGGACTAAGGGTTCCTTCTGTCCTGTGCTTGCCCGTGGGTGTGAACTGGCTGGTGTCACACAGGACTGTTGGAGAGTCCTCTCGCTGGGTCACCTTGTTGTCTGCGGTATGTTGAGTTCATTCCTGCTCAGCTCAGACAGCGGCTGGCAGGACATTCCTGCTTGCCTGGGTCACCTTCAGTAGATTCTCCACCGAGTTCCACCCTCAGCCCCTGGCTCTTTACTCAGTGTGTTCCCGTGTAGGAGCTGAGGAACTCTGATGGCCTGCCAGACCCTCTCCTCTGGCCATGCTGTTTGGCTCAGTTATCTGTACTGGAAACTTCTAGAAGCTGCATCAGAAGTAGGGCAAGAACCTCCCCTGCTCAATGTGTTTTCCCCACCTAATCTAGCTCCCACCTCCTCTCTGAGAGAAAACTGAGACTTACATGCCTACATCAAGCACCCCTTGATGCTTCTGCTTGCCGTCTTCTCCCCACAATCCTTTGGGCAAGAAAGGGTGGGCGCCTCTTTTCCTTCCTCTCCATTCTGTTAATTTTCCCAACCTCAGCTTCATGGCTGCATCTCAGTGGCCAATGGCAGCGAGAGATGCCTCTTCACACCAGTCGTTTTCTTCAGAGAAATGATCATTTCTAACTTCTTCAGTCTTTTCCTTTTATGTCCTTCAAGTAGATGTTTGTCAAGGACTGTGAAATCGTTTTTGACCACCTCCTTTTCAATCTCGTGTTGATGAGTTAGTTCCCTCCTTGGCATCAGTGATTTTGTTCTTGGCCACAGAACCTCAGGGAAATTCAAGAAGTCAAGTCACATTTGATGCATGGGGTCCAGAGCCTTGCAGTACCCTGAGAGTGTAGCCATACACTCCATTATGAGCCTTTTGACCACCCTGGAGGGTAGACAAGTGAAATGAAGCTTAAAGAACTTAAGTTCTTGAATAAATCAAAGTGAATTGAGCTAATAAAGAAGGTCTTGGTAGATGTTGAATTTGAGATGTTTCCAATTTTAGATTTTTTGTTCTTCTGTGGATTTACCACATGTTCATTTGATGTTGATGTTGCTTGGCTTGTCAAGTTCAACTTCCACATTAGCTAGGTAGGCTTATGTCGATTAAAATAATTTTTAATCATTTAATTTTTAAAATATTTCTATATTCATCTTTTTTGAGATGCAGAGGCTGCCTTCATAGAAGAGGTTATATTTTCAGAAACAAAATGTTCCTGGTTCATGGATGGAACCAAGTAGGTCAGTATTTTAGGATGCCTGTTTGACTTCCAAATCCATCCCAGCTGGACAAGTCAGCAGGGAATGCCACTTCCTGAAATGTGTCCTTATGCTGATTGTTAATAAAGAAGGAGCAGTGGCAGGAGGTATGTGTTCCAGGTCAGAGAGGTTGGGGAAATGGCTAAGCAGAGTGAACCAGATTTCTTAAGCACTGGACCTCTCACCTCTTGCACTGCACACACTACTGTATTAATTCCAGGAGGGACCATCATAGATAGTAGTATTACTCAAACTGATTTTTTTTAAATTGAAGTATAGTTGCTGTGTAGTATTATATGTTACAGATGTATGATACAGTCATTCACAGTTTTTAAAGATTATCTTCCATTTAGAGTTATTATAAAATATTGACTTTATTCCTTGTGTTGTACTGTATATCCTTGTAGTTATTTTATACATAATAGTTTGAATATCTTTTCCCCTATCTTAAAACGCCCCTTCCCCCTCCCTTCTCCCCACTGGAAACCACTACCATCATTTGTTCTCTGCATCTGTGAGTCTGCTTCTTTTTGTTGTATTCACTAGTTTTTTGTATTTTTTAGATTCCTCATATTAGTGATACCATACAGTGTTTGTCTTTCTCATCTGACTTATTTCACTTAGCATAATACCCTCCAAGTCCCTCCATGTTGCTGCAAATGGCATATTTTATTCTTTTTTATGGCTGAGTAGGATTCTGTCCTATATATAAACCAAATCTTCTTTATCCATTCATGTTGATGGATACTCACGTTCCTCCCATATCTTGGCAATTATAAATAATACTGTTGTGAATATTGGGGTACATGTATGTTTTTGAATTAGTGTTTCTGTTTTTTTCACATATATACCCAGGAGTGGAATTGCTGGGTGCTATGGTAGTTCTCTTTTAAATTTTTTAAGAAGCCTCCATACTGTTTTCTGCAATGACTGTACCACTTTATGTTCTCACAAACAGTGCACAATGGTTCCCTTTTCTTCACATGCTCGCCAACATTTTTTATTTGTGTTCTTTCTGATGACAGCCGTTCTGACACATGTAGGAGACATCTCACTGTGGTTTTGATTTGCATTTCCCTTATGGTTAGCCATGTCGATCATCTTTTCAGATGCTTGTCGGCCATCTGCATTTCCTGTTTGGAAAATGTCTATTCAGTTCTTCCACTCGCTTTTTAATTGGGTTATTTGTTTTCTTGCTGTTGAGTTGTATGAGCTGCTTATGCATGTTGGATATCAATCCCTTATTGGTCATATCATTTGCAGATATTTTTTTCCTATTCAGTAGGTTGTCTTTTTGCCAAACTTATTTTTTGATGAGCATTTTATGAAACTACTGTTGCATGGAACTCTCTCTGGAAAGTGCTGACCTAGAATGAAATACATAGAGGAAAACAAGGAACTCATATTATCTTAGTATTTCCTTGTGAGCAAAATCCGTGGTCCCTGAGTTGGAAAGGGAGCCTGCAGGACAGAACAATTTTCATCGTTATTGTAGACCAAAGGTCACAGTGCTTTATTGTTCCGGCCCAACAAGTTCTCTTCCACAAACAAACCAGCACCAGCTTCCCTGTGCCTCTGAAAGAAGCAAATCTCTCCTGAAGAAGGTGTTGATGTTATGCTGCTTGGCTTGGAGGTGAGAAAGGGTCTGTTCAGTTCCAAGAAGTAAATATCCTTCAACCATCCCCTCACCCACCCCTACATCAAACACCTCAGCTCTCCTCCCAGCAAAACAACACTCCAGAAGGAAGAGGTGAGGGGAAATGAGCGGAATTTCAGGAATTTGCCTGACACTTCTTTCTTTGCCCTAGTACTATATTGCTTTAGACTGCAAATATGATCCTAGCCGGGTGAGATTTGAATGACAACTGGAATTAGCTGGAACAAGGTTCCACCTCTGTTTCATTGTCATGTAGCCCCTTTAGTCAAGGTCTTAGAGATGGTAGGATTAACTCCAGCAGGAATTTGAGTTAACTCTCCCAGGTTGTGAGCTAACAACAATTGAATGGCTCAGTGAGCTTTTAAGGGCTTCAAGAAGGAGCTAGGCCCCATCTTCCAGCTACACTGAACTGTAGATTGGGTTGGCTTTTCCAGTGAACAACCCAAATGCTTGGGATGAGGGGTGGAAGGGTCAGGTTAGAAGGGCTCTGAAAAACTCTATAGATGAGAACAAAATCCTTGGGCTATATACTCCCCCCGCCCCCAACAGATTTATATGTCTGACGTATGAAACCAGCTCTTGGAGAAGCAATGCTATAAAAACAAAGCCACAGAGGGTATAAATTTGCTGACTGCACAAGCCATAAATCAGTGCGGAGGGGGTCCGGAGCCCTGAAGAGGCCCAGTGCCCCCTGAATCAAGGACAGCCCAACTCATGGGACTCCTCTGGGCCGCTCATGTCCACCGCAAAATAACCGAAGATTCCCCTCCCCCCAACTTCCCCCCCCATCCTCTGTTTTGGAAACTTAGATACTGTTGACAGAACCTGGTGATATGTGGGGTTTTTCCATTTCTCAAGGCCATCAGTGCTTCTCAGAACATCTGCCATATGACCCTGGCGGTCTAGAATCATTTTCTTACTGTTTCATATCTTAGTTTTCTTCTGAGATTATTGGCTTAAAGATGCGGCTTTTGTCTTGTCTGTTTCTGTGTACTGCACAAGGGCTGCTGGCTCCTTTGCATTTAACAGATGAATAGGTGACACTTTGAAGCTGCATCTGACCTGCCCATTGACCCCTAGTCCCTGAGAAGTGCCCCCTCCCTCATCAGAGGTAGGTCTGGGCACCAAGTTTATTCTAGGGGACTCTCTTCCCTTGGCTGTAAGAGGTAAGTTGCTGATTGATGCTTGACTCCTCAGCTTATCTCTCATGGGGATTTGGGCCTGGGAATCAGACACTAGTTGGTTTCCTCTAGTCTTGAAAGGGGCGTGTAAAACAGGAGCTGTGAATCATCATTGCCATCTTCTGTCACGTGCATGGAGAACAGAGGAAGGAGGTCTGCCAAGAGAGGAGGATGGAGCAGATGTGCAGAGAGCAGCACAGACGAGAGGTCACAGAATCAAAGACAGAGGAAAGTGCCTGTCCTGAGTCCACTCATTCTCCAGGTTCTGGTTCCTGCCCCTCATGAGACCTGGATTCTCCTCCTGCCTTTGGTTCTGAGAGATGAACATGAATCCTTAAATTCATCTTCTTTGCTTCAGCTAGTTTGAATGGGTTTCTACTTGAAACAAGAGGGCCTTTACTAAGCAATGTGAAAAATAAGTGATCCTTGGTTGAATGCCCAGGTTATTTCATCAGTACATCTTACTGATTTCACTTTTAGAATACATCTGGAATATGAACATTTCTCCCCATCCCCAGGTGGCAGTAGTGGTAAAGAACCTGCCTGCCAATGCAGGAGACAGAGACATGGGTTCGATCCCTGGGTTGGGAAGATCCCCTGGAGGAGGGCATGGCAATCCACTCCAGTATTCTTGCCTGTAGAATCACATGGATAGAGGAGCCTGGCGGGCTACAGTCCATAGGCTTGTGCAGAGTCGGACACGACTGAGCGACTCAGCAGCAGCAGCCCCATCCCCATTGCTACTAAGTCTCTGTTATCTCATTTGCATTGTTACAACAGCCTCTCTACCCTCTCCTTCCTTCCACTCATGCCTCCCTACAGTTTGTTCTTCACCCAGCAGCCAGAGGGGCAGAGGGTCCTTCCCTTCCCTTCCTATTCTCTCCTTCCTGTATTTTCCCATCCTTTCATGAATAAGTTGGGTTTTTTCCCACAAAGCCATTAGATGGGACAGAGGAAGGTTGGTGCTTGTGTGTCTGCAGAGAGTTCCTATGGCCCAGAATGAAGTCAGGGCCTGAAAGGAGGGTGTCTATTTATAAAGATTGCCTGACTTAAGGAGTCCGAACCCAAAGGGATGAGAAGATATCCAAGGAAGAGGCATATCAGAGCCTTTGAAAGATGAACAAGGTATCCAAGTGGTACAGGGAGCAACTTCATATAGAAACTTCATATCAGGTAGCAACTTCATATAAGACAGACCTGGGTGGGAGAGGAGGGTGTCCGTGGGGAGGTATAGACCTACATAATAGGTATATGCCCTGTTATGGGGTACAGAGTCCAAATAGAGTGAGGAACTTGCCCCCCTGGATTGTCCCAGCATAAGAGTCAGAGGCTAAGAAGGGCCTCCGGGGGAAAGGATGGTGATAACAGATTGGTAACATCAGAGTGATCAAATAAGCAGGTTTATTAGGACTAATGAGAATCAGGCTTCACAGTGTTAGAGAGAAGAGTAACAGTTATGGAAGGGATAAAACTTAAGTGAACCCTGTGGCATTAGGCTAGAGTTGGAGATATCTATCAGAACTCATGACTATCAGTACATAGATAGATAGGTAGGGCAGATAGATAGACAGACAGAGATGTAAATGTCCGCTGTCTCTGACCACTGAGGGCCTGGAAACAGTGACACTTCAATAGCAATGACCTAGCATTCACATTTTGGCTTCTAATTATCATTTCCCACTAGCAGAAACTAGGACTCCTTGGAGAAATGGCGGATTCCTGGATTAGGGCACAGAAATACAAGAACAACCTAGAACATCTTTTTGTGCCAGAAACAAGCAGGTGCTCAAAAAATAATGGGGAAATATTACAAGGACGGAGAAGGCAATGGCAGCCCACTCCAGTACTCTTGCCTGGAAAATCCCATGGACAGAGGAGCCTGGAAGGCTGCAGTCCATGGGGTCGCTGAGGGTCGTTCATGCCTGAGCAACTTCACTTTCACTTTTCACTTTTAGGCATTGGAGAAGGAAATGGCAACCCATTCCAGTGTTCTTGCCTGGAGAGGCCCAGGGACGGGGGAGCCTGGTAGGCTGCCGTCTATGGGGTCGCACAGAGTCGGACACGACTGAAGTGACTTAGCAGCATTACATGGTCACAGAAGCCAGTTTGGAGGGACTTCTGTTGGTCAAATCTAGGACCATTTAAACAGCAACATAAATAGTGATAGTGATCAATTATAACCCAGACTGAGTTAGGAGACCCTGACTCCACGCTAATATAAATTAAAATTAATATTTACATGGTTTTCAAAGATGGGCTCGATAAAGGACAGAAATGGTATGGACCTAACANACTTTCTTCAATTTAAGTCTGAATTTGGCAATAAGGAGTTCATGATCTGAGCCACAGTCAGCTCCTGGTCTTGTTTTGTTGACTGTATACAGCTTCTCCATCTTTGGCTGCAAAAAATATAATCCATCTGATTTTTATATTGACCATCTCGTGATGTCCATGTGTAGAGTCTTCTCTCACCGTCTACAACAGACAGCCCAGAAACATGGCTGAGAGGAGCTACCCCACGCCCGAGGTCAGGGGCGACGGCCAAGGGGAATAACCCCACATGCAAGGAGCGGTGGCTGCACGGGCACAGGAGGGCCAAAAGGAGCTACTCCATGTCCAAGGTCAGGAGGGGTGGCCATAAAGAGATACTCCTCGTCCAAGGTTAGGAGCAGCAGCTGCGCTTTGCTGGAGCAGCCGTGAAGAGATACCCCACCTCCAAGGTAAGAGAAACCCAAGTAAGACGGTAGGTGTTATGAGAGGGCATCAGAGGGCAGACACATTGAAACCATTTTCACAGAAAACTAGTCAATCTGATCACACAAACCACAGCCTTGTCTAACTCAATGAAACTAAGCCATGCCATGTGGGGCCACCCAAGACGAGTAGGTCATGGTGGAGAGGTCTGACAGAATGTGGTCCACTGGAGAAGGGAATGGCAAACCACTTCAGTATTCTTGCCTTGAGAACCCTATGAACAGCATGAAAAGGCAAAATGATAGGACACTGAAAGAGGAACTCCCTGGGTCAGTAGGTACCCAGTATGCTACTGGAGATCAGTGGAGAAATAACTCCAGAAAGAATGAAGGGATGGAGCCAAAGCAAAAACAATACCCAGTTGTGGATGTGACTGGTCATAGAAGCAAGGTCTGATGCTGTAAAGAGCAATATTGCATAGGAACCTGGAATGTCAGGTCCATGAATTAAGGCAAATTGGAAGTGGGCAAATAGGAGATGGCAAGAGTGAACATTGACTTTCTAGGAATCAGCGAACTAAAATGGACTGGAATGGGTGAATTTAACTCAGATGACCATTATATCTACTACTGTGGGCAGGAATCCCTTAGAAGAAATGGAATAGCCATCATGGTCAACAAAAGAGTCCAAAATGCGTACTTGGATGCAATCTCAAAAAAGACAGAATGATCTCTGTTTGTTTCCAAGGCAAACCATTCAATATCATGGTAATCCAAGCCTATGCCCCAACAAATAACGCTGAGGAAGCTGAAATTGAACAGTTCTATGAAGACCTACAAGACCTTTTAGAACTAACAACCAAGAAAGATGCCCTTTTCATTATAGGGGACTGGGAAGCAAAAGTAGGAAGTCAAGAAACACTTGGGGTAACAGGTAAATTTGGCCTTGGAATACAGAATGAATAATCTTTTAGCACAACCAATTTTGAGGGAAGAAGTCAGTATATAAAGTTAGTAACATAAGTGCTCATATTTTCAGCAACTGGAAGATTGGCTAAATGAAGGATACTATAAATTCTATAAAATTCATAATAAGTATAAAAAATTGTCCAAATGTGCCTTGGCTTATACTTCATACATACATTTTAAAAATCTTTCATGAGTCAAAATTTCATAAACATTTTTCACACATATATTACACTATTGCTTATATATTCTACTCCATCTTTCACTGGCAAACTTTAAGTGCCTGGGTGGATAATAAATATGTGACAATTATAAAATGAGGGTATATAAATTGAAAAAACATCCATTTGTTTGGTTTATGAGCTTTTTGTTAAGAAATTTATATATTATATTGTAGTTTTTATTTTTCCATATCAACATCAATACTCTACATCATTTAAAATCACTAATGAAACAGAAAAGGAATATCATAGGATTAATATCTGAGGCAATACAGACCATAGTTTGTGTCCTTTCTAATAATATTTTAAGTGTGTTCCACATATTAGCAGTGTCAACATCATCTGCTGCTGGTGCTGCTGCTAAGTCACTTCAGTCATGTCCAACTGGAAGCACATTAAAATCAAAATCTCTGTTATTAAAAAGATCCCCAGGAGACCGTATGACCATTAAAGTTGGAGAGGTCCCAGTCTAGTCTAGGCAATAACCTTCTTTCTGCTCCCTGTTTGCTAATAGGACTCATATTTTGTTCAATTTTGGGTGGTCATGTTAATCATGATCCTTTCCCAACCCTTAGTGACAAAGGTTGATTAGACTAAGCCAAGCATGATAATTTAATTCCTTTTCTTCTGTTTGAGTACAGGCATGAAATGCAACCCTGAACAAA
This sequence comes from Aepyceros melampus, assembly GCA_006408695.1. Classification (NCBI taxonomy): domain Eukaryota; kingdom Metazoa; phylum Chordata; class Mammalia; order Artiodactyla; family Bovidae; genus Aepyceros; species Aepyceros melampus. The sequence goes on along the minus strand of SJXQ01007338.1, from coordinate 113,212 downwards.
GTGATGTAGGAAACATTTTGGGGGCTTACAGAGAAACAAAATGTCATTACCCTGAAAAAGGTATACAAAACAAGGACATGGCTACACTTGCTTCAGGTATTTTCTTTCTGCAAACAATGTCTGCAGTGACCACCACTAATATAACTCAAGAGAAGACAAGGAAATAGCAGAGAAGCTAAGCTACAGTCTTTAAGACCTAGAGGAACCCCTTGGTTGCTGCATGCTTGTTAATAAGATAATGAACACTTTCTTGTTGACTCACTTTCAGTTGGCCTCTGTTATTTATCCAAACATATTAACTTAAAATAATTATTGAGATCAACATCTTGATTGTTGTTTAGTCATTAAGTCAGGTCCAACTCTTTTGTGACTCCATGGACTGTAGCCCACCAGGTTCTCTATCCATGGGATTTCTCAGGCAAGAATACTGGAGTGGGTTGTGATTTCCTTCTCCAGGGGATCTTCCTGACCCAGGGACTGAACTTGAGTCTCCAGCAATGACAAGCAGATTCTATACTGCTGAGCCACCATGGAAGCCCAATAGCTTGATTAGCCTTATTATTTGCCATTAAATCTTTATCCTCTTAATCCACAGATAGGGTAATTTTTGTGGATTTCTATTAGTGAACTACATACAGACCCTGAGATATCCCAAATGAATGTCAATCTCTAAATCATAAGATTTTCTTGCTGAGTTAGGACTGCTCCAAACAATATACTATGAAAAAGTGATACTTTTTCACTTGTGAGGCCAGATCAGCGGTAGGACATGCATCTGTTTGACCATTCCTCTTTCTTGATATGCTTACTCCAGGAACTCAACCATTTACTGTAAGGAAGTAGAGGCTAGGTAGAAAGACCACAGGCAGGTCTTGGACAAGAGTCAGCTCAACTGCCAGAAAAGTGAGTGACCAAGCTTTCAGCAAATTTCAGTCCTCAGCTCAGCCTTCTCAAATGACTGAAGTCCCAGACATTTTGGTACCCAACCTGGTAGAGTATGACCTGACTGAATTTCTGACCCACAGAATCTGTGAACATAAGAAATGGATGTAATATGTCACTAAATTTTAAAACTCTATGAATGAGTTAAAAGTACACATTCAAATCTTAAAAAAGAAAGTTCATTAAAGGCATATGTTAATCTAAGATGCTTGTTAATAGTGGAATCAGTTGGTTAATAGAAAGAAGCTAGGCTTGTTGTCAGATACAATCAGATATAAATTCTAATTTTGTGATCTTACTCAAATTTTCTGAGCTATAGCTTCCTTACTTTAAAAATAGATATAGATATTCCTATTTCATGAGACTATAATTAAATATACAACATATAAACTAGTAATTAGCACATATTGTTGCTGTTGCTTAGTCGCTAAGTCGCGTCCAACTCTTCTGCGACCCCATGGACTAAAGCCCACCAGGCTCCTCTGTCCATATGGATTTCCCAGGCAAGAACACTGGAATGGGTTGCAATTTCCTTCTCAAGGGGAACTTCCCGACCCAGGGATCAAACCTACGTCTTCTGCATTGGCAAGCAAACATGCAAATTCTTTACCACTGAGACACCAGGGAAGCCTAGTACATATAGATAATAAATGTTTGCTACTGTAACATGTTTTAGAAGACTAAGAAGTTTATAATAATAATAGTAATTCTGAGCATTGACTTGAGTGCTTACTATATGTCAGGTACTAGGCATGATGTCCAGCATGTGTTGTCTCAATAGTACTAAATTTATTCAGTATATTAATTCAGTTTATGCACACTTATGTCTCAGAGACTCATACAGTTAACTCATTCAACTGTTTCAGTTCCAAATGCTGTGTCAGCTTTTATTACTAGGTTGGTGAAAAACTAATTGCAGTTTTGGACCATGAACTTTAAATCAGTACAGAAAGAAAGAAAGAAAGTGAGTCGCTCAGTCGTGTCTGACTCTTTGCGACTCCATGCACTGTAGCCTACCAGACTCCTCCATCCATGGGATTCTCCAGGCAAGAATACTGGAGTGGGTTGCCATTCTCGAATAGGTTATTAATAATTAAAATAGGAACCATTACAATCAACACATTTTTGCCAACCAGAAATAAGCTTCTTTATTCCTGTAGCATAAAAATCCATGCTTCAGGATTTGAAAATCACTTGGAAAGCATTTTCTGCCTCCTGCTGGTTGTGGAAACATTTTGCAAGCAAAAAGTTTTCAATTACCACTTAAAGAAGTGGTAATTAGTTGGGTAAGAGGCTAGGTGGATATGGCAGATGAGGCAAAACTTCATAGACCAAGTCATTCAACTTTTGAACTGTTGGTTGAGCAACGAGCAGATGGGTATTGTCATGGAGAAGAATTGGGCCTATTCTGTTGACCAATGTCAGCTGCAGGTGTTGCAGTTTTGGGTGCATCTCATTGATTTGCTGAGCATACTTTTCAGATGTAATGGTTTTTCTGGGATTCAGAGAGCTATACTGTATCAGATGGGCATTACATCACCAATCAATGACCATGACCTTCTGGTGCTAGTTTGGCTTTGGAAAATGCATTGGAACGTCTCCGTGGTCCAGCCACTGAGCTGGTAGTCATCAGCTGTCATATATATTCCACTTTTCATTGCATGTCACAATCCAATCTAGAAATGGTTCTTTGTTGTTGATTAGGATAAGTGAAGACACTTCAAAATGATGATTTTTTTGATATGCAGTCAGACCATGAGGCAGCCACTTACCGAGCTTTCTCACCTTTCTAATTTGCCTCAAATACCAAATGAGCATAGAATGGCCAATGTTGAGTTCTTTGGCAACTTCTCATGAAGTTACAAGAGGATCATAGAAGCTGATCGGCTTTGATGATCCTCTCAATTGGGTGTTGTCAGGTTCCTATAGCCAGTCACCGTGCTCCTCATCTTCAAGGTGCTCATTTCCTTTGCAAAACTTCTGGAACCACACTGCACTGTACCTTTATTGGAAGTTCCTGGGTCAAGTGCATGGTTGTTGCGCGTTCTCTCCACTGCTTTACAATCCATTTTGAACTCAAATAAGAAAATTGTTTGAGTTTGCCTTTTATCTAACATCATTTCTCTAAACTAAATATAAAATAAACATCAAGTAATAAGTCATTAGCGAAAAAAAAACATAAAGCAAAAATGTGCATTAAAATGATGTATAGCATAACCATTTATTTAAGAATGTATTACAATATCAAACAGCAAATTTCAACAGTGCAAAACTGTAATTACTTTTGTACCAACCTAATAATAAAAATGTGCAGGATTATCTTTAAAATATAGTTGAAAGAGCAAAATATAGAATACTAATTGAAAATCTCAAATTAGTGTAAATAATCTTTTTATAGAAAAGGAGTATTAGTTTAAAAAGTAAATCTAAACTAGTAACACAAGTAATACTAAATAATTTCAATGTGGTACAGCCAGTGGCTATCTTGTGTAAAAAATATGTATTACAAAATCTGTAAATACTTGAACTTAAAATATGTAACTAAATATGAAAAAAGAATTAAGTTTTAATATGCTACCTATAGTAGTATAGGCTCTGCTGATAAAGACTCAAAACATTGCACTTCAGTTCAGTTCAGTTCAGTCGCTCAGTCATGTCCAACTCTTTGCGACCCCATGAATCGGTCTCCCTGTCCATCACCAACTCCCGGAGTTCACTCAGACTCACGTCCATTGAGTCCGTGATGCCATCCAGCCATCTCATCCTCGGTCGTCCCCTTGTCCTCCCGCCCCCAATCCCTCCCAGCATCAGAGCCTTTTCCAATGAGTCAACCCTTCGCATGAGGTGGCCAAAGTACTGGAGCTTCAGCTTTAGTATCATTCCTTCCAAAGAAATCCCAGGGTTGATCTCCTTCAGAATGGACTGGTTGGATCTCCTTGCAGTCCAAGGGACTCTCAAGAGTCTTCTCCAACACCACAATTCAAAAGCATCAATTCTTCAGCGCTCAGTCTTCTTCACAGTCCAACTCTCACATCCATACATGACCACAGGAAAAACCATAGCCTTGACTAGATGGACCTTAGTCGGCAAAGTAGTGTCTCTGCTTTTGAATATACTATCTAGGTTGGTCATAACTTTTCTTCCAAGGAGTAAGCGCCTTTTAATTTCATGGCTGCAGTCACCATATGCAGTGATTTTGGAGCCCCCCAAAATAACGTCTGACACTGTTTCTACTGCTTCCCCATCTATTTCCCATGAAGTGATGGGACCGATGCCTTGATCTTCGTTTTCTGAATGTTGAACTTTAAGCCAACTTTTTCACTCTCCTCTTTCACTTCATCAAGAGGCTTTTGAGTTCCTCTTCACTTTCTGCCATAAGAGTGGTGTCATCTGCATATCTGAGGTTATTGATATTTCTCCCAGAAATCTTGATTCCAGCTTGTGCTTCTTCCAGCCCAGTGTTTCTCATGATGTACTCTGCATATAAGTTAAATAACAGGGTGACAATATACAGCCTTGACGTACTCCTTTTCCTATTTGGAACCAGTCTGTTGTTCCATGTCCAGTTCTAACTGTTGCTTCCTGACCTGTGTATAGGTTTCTCAAGAGGCAGGTCAGGTGGTCTCGTATTCCCATCTCTTGAAGAATTTTCCACAGTTGATTGTCATCCACACAGTCAAAGGTTTTGGCATAGTCAATAAAGCAGAAATAGATGTTTTTCTGGAACTCTCTTGCTTTTTTCATGATCCCGTGGATGTTGGCAATTTGATTTCTGGTTCCTCTGCCTTCTCTCAAACCAGCTTGACCATCTGGAAGTTCATGGTTCACATATTGCTGAAGCCTGGCTTGGAGAATTTTGAGCATTACTTTACTAGCATGTGAGATGAGTGCAATTGTGCGGTAGTTTGAACATTTTTTGGCATTGCCTTTCTTTGGGATTGGAATGAAAACTGACCTTTTCCAGTCCTGTGGCCTCTGCTGAGTTTTCCAAATTTAATGATCCATTATTCCTTGATTTCACATTTGAAAGCACAGACTCAGAAAGCTAATCATATGAGCACATCTAATTTCAGAAACTTGTAGCCGTCTGGAGTATCCTAAGCAGCAGAAGCCAAAATTTGTGCTGTTATTTCCACTACAGGCCTTTCAGTGGCACTCTTTGCAGAGAAGCCCAGACTAAGAAGAGAAATTAGTGACCATTCAAGGACATGGCTCAAAGACAGTTCTATTCCATTAGTGTATATGTAACTTTTCTTAAAGTTGTGATAAATTTCCCCAAAATGTGGTTTGTCAAGACCAACATCTATTCAGACCATAAAATGGAAGGGAAAAAAAGCTCTGTAGTTCATTTAAACAGCCTTTTTAAAGTCAGAGAATGTTTAGCTGAAGAGGCATTGCCTTTATTGCTAGCTTATGTTGAATGAATAATTCAGAATGAAAGCAGTTGCAGCATAATGATAAAATTACATAAATCAAAGGGTAGATGCTCAATCCAAATATCTACAGAAAAAAGTCACATTTCCTACTCTTCTGTTTACTGACAGTTATTTTGTTTGTGCAGATGTTCCAAAACTATCATCACACATTTCTTTGTGATATTTATAACCTACTTGAAATGCTTGCTCTAAAAAATTTTACTTCTCTATTCAACACATCCTTAAGCCTGAGTTGTTTTCTGTTGTCCAGAAGTTATATATTAATGACGCAAAGTTCAAGGGAAATGACCATTTGCTATGAGAAAAGAGAGTGAGAAGAAGGGAGGGAATTGATAATTATTGGATGCCTCTTTCATACTAGGTGGCAGGAGACTTACTATTGCATTTTATTGTCTTCTTTACAACCAACCACATCTCAAGTTATAATAATTATTATGATTTTGTTAGATAAAGATAGATTAGTGTAATATTTATGGTCTAGGATCACACAACTACAAAAATGTGATATCACATTAGAAAAGTCAGACCCAAACCTCTTGCTCTTGCCAATACATGAGAAAAACCTGAATATTTTCAGGCATCATTAAAGCACAGTGACTTTAAGCAAAAATATTGTTAAAAGAAATGAAGGTACAAACTTTCTAGGCTCAGAGTTTAAAAATAGAATGTCCTTTACCTGGATGATTTAAACGAAGTTTATTTTAAATGCCATGACTTTTGAGGGTACTTTTCAACAACATGATTTCTCCCCTTGTTAAGGCAGAGTCACATTTTAATACATGGATTTCTGGACTTACTTGCACAAGAAATCTTAGCTTGAAGCTCTCTGCTTAGAAATGGGCCTCTCCTCTGATTAGGTTCATGCTAAAATCCACCACTGTCAAATCGACTTAAGAATAAAAGTCATGTCTGCACAATTGCCTGAATAGCTTATTGATTTAGATTTTTAAAAATAGTGAGTTCAGCAAAATCAGAAGGGCAACAAAACCAATCATTTCAGCCCAAATGGTTCATTCCCCAGCTGTGCACAGTCACAAATAGAAGAGCGGGCTATCTCCATCAACATAAGGCTGCACACTGTCACTCTCTGTGTGCATTACCTATTTCCTTACTGAGGAAGAAATCAATGCTGCTACATTTTGCCCAGCATTGCCTGAAATACTCATATAAATTTATTTTAGAGGTCAGTTTTGATGTGTAAATTTTTATATAACTGCTTACATATTATAAATTATTGTAGTGTTTATATATAAAATAATCACTAGTAATAAAATATTGTTTTATTCACTGTTGGTTTTTAAAATATATCAAATTCCTATACTGTGGTTTTCTTTTCCTATACCTGTAATAAGGCAAATAATCACAAAGAATCATTAAAATTTCAAGTAAAAGAGTGTATTAAGACTCACCAGAGTCAACATTTCTGTTCTGTTCTGTTCAGTCGCTCAGTCGTGTCCGACTCTTTGCAACCCCATAAATAGCAGCACACCAAGCCTCCCTGTCCATCGCCAACTCCCGGAGTTCACTCAGACTCACGTCCATCGAGTCAGTGATGCCATCCAGCCATCTCATCCTCTGTCGTCCCCTTATCCTCCTGCCCTCAATCCCTCCCAGCATCAGAGTCTTTTCCAATGAGTCAACTTTTCGCATGAGGTGGCCAAAGTATTGGACTTTCAGCTTCAGCATCATTCCTTCCAAAGAAATCCCAGGGCTGATCTCCTTCAGAATGGATTGGTTGGATCTCCTTGCAGTCCAAGGGACTCTCAAGAGTCTTCCCCAACACCACAGTTCAAAAGCATCAATTCTTTGGCACTCAGCCTTNGGCATCATTAAAGCACAGTGACTTTAAGCAAAAATATTGTTAAAAGAAATGAAGGTACAAACTTTCTAGGCTCAGAGTTTAAAAATAGAATGTCCTTTACCTGGATGATTTAAACGAAGTTTATTTTAAATGCCATGACTTTTGAGGGTACTTTTCAACAACATGATTTCTCCCCTTGTTAAGGCAGAGTCACATTTTAATACATGGATTTCTGGACTTACTTGCACAAGAAATCTTAGCTTGAAGCTCTCTGCTTAGAAATGGGCCTCTCCTCTGATTAGGTTCATGCTAAAATCCACCACATGTCAAATCGACTTAAGAATAAAAGTCATGTCTGCACAATTGCCTGAATAGCTTATTGATTTAGATTTTTAAAAATAGTGAGTTCAGCAAAATCAGAAGGGCAACAAAACCAATCATTTCAGCCCAAATGGTTCATTCCCCAGCTGTGCACAGTCACAAATAGAAGAGCGGGCTATCTCCATCAACATAAGGCTGCACACTGTCACTCTCTGTGTGCATTACCTATTTCCTTACTGAGGAAGAAATCAATGCTGCTACATTTTGCCCAGCATTGCCTGAAATACTCATATAAATTTATTTTAGAGGTCAGTTTTGATGTGTAAATTTTTATATAACTGCTTACATATTATAAATTATTGTAGTGTTTATATATAAAATAATCACTAGTAATAAAATATTGTTTTATTCACTGTTGGTTTTTAAAATATATCAAATTCCTATACTGTGGTTTTCTTTTCCTATACCTGTAATAAGGCAAATAATCACAAAGAATCATTAAAATTTCAAGTAAAAGAGTGTATTAAGACTCACCAGAGTCAACATTTCTGTTCTGTTCTGTTCAGTCGCTCAGTCGTGTCCGACTCTTTGCAACCCCATAAATAGCAGCACACCAAGCCTCCCTGTCCATCGCCAACTCCCGGAGTTCACTCAGACTCACGTCCATCGAGTCAGTGATGCCATCCAGCCATCTCATCCTCTGTCGTCCCCTTATCCTCCTGCCCTCAATCCCTCCCAGCATCAGAGTCTTTTCCAATGAGTCAACTTTTCGCATAGGTGGCCAAAGTATTGGACTTTCAGCTTCAGCATCATTCCTTCCAAAGAAATCCCAGGGCTGATCTCCTTCAGAATGGATTGGTTGGATCTCCTTGCAGTCCAAGGGACTCTCAAGAGTCTTCCCCAACACCACAGTTCAAAAGCATCAATTCTTTGGCACTCAGCCTTCTTTACAGTCCAACTCTCACATCCATACATGACCACAGGAAAAACCATAGCCTTGACTAGACGGACCTTAGTCGGCAAAGTAACGTCTCTGCTTTTGAATATGCTATCTAGGTTGGTCATAGCTTTTCTTCCAAGGAGTAAGCATCTTTTAATTTCATGGCTGCAGTCACCACATAGGTACATTAAGTAAAGTATGGATACTCCATCTACCAGGGTATGTTTCTACCTATATAGCAAACAGATTCTTTGATTGATTACTACAATCTTTAAATCCTTTTCCTCAGACCTTAGCTCTTTAGACCTATATTCACCATTAAAAAGGTCTATACCCTGGTTTATATGCCAAAATATACTTGACTTGCTAAAAGTAAAAAATAAGAACTTCCTGGGGTTCAAAAATTATCATATTTTTGACCTAATAAACAAAATACTGACATAAGTCATTTTCATTATTTCAGTACATGCTGCTGCTGCTGCTAAGTCGTTTCAGTCATGTCCGACTTTGTGCGACCCCATAGACGGAAGCCCACTAGTCTCCCCCATCCCTGGGATTCTCCAGGCAAGAACACTGGAGTGGGTTGCCATTTCCTTCTCCAATGCATGAAAGTGAAAAGTGAAAGTGAATTCGCTCAGTCGTGTCTGACTCTTAGCGACCCCATGGACTGCAGCTGACCAGGCTCCTCCATTCAAGGGATTTTCCAGGCAAGACTACTGGAGTGGGGTACCATTGCCTTCTCCGATTTCAGTACATGGAAATACTATTATTTTATACAGATGACCATAAACAGTAGAGGATAGTTATTCAGAAAATTAGGCATCTGATTGTAAAAAAAAAAAAAAAAAGCTAGAAAAAAGGGGGTGTTTAATTTTCATTTAATATATGACATGACTATAACTAAAATAAAGCTAGATAAAATCGTAATTACTTTATATTCAAAAAACTTCAAGCATCAGATATTGCCCAGATAGTTAACATTTAGCAGAACATAGAAGAGGTTTGTTCAAACCCTTGTTGCTCAAAATTGGTGTAGTTATGAATAATAAATAGTCTATTAGTCCATTTCTAAATTGTCACCATTAAGAATAATTATTACTTTAATTGACCTATATTTTATATTACATGAGATATATTTACATCTGCTACATCAAACTAAAAAAAATAAAGAAGCCATTATATAATCTGTTATACATTCTTATTATTTGAAAACTCATAGAAAATGAAAACTCAATGCTCCAAATTTGAGATGCAGTTGCCACGACAACCAAGAGGCACAATACTGCATACCACTATTCAGATGGTATTTCAATATCAGAAAGAATCTATTACATTATGTATTATTCTTTCTCTGTATTTAAATATAATATCTTTAAAAAATATATAATATCTTTGTCCTTTGTTTTCAAATAGATGTATTTGTTATAATTTTAACACAGGAGGTTGGTTTAAGTATGTAGATAGGTAACAAATTCTGTGCTTTTTCTGAAATTTCTGGTTGGTATACATATGTCATACTAAAACATTTTTTCTTTGTATAAATATTTAAATACACACAATATTCAGTGATTGATATGGTTCTGTGATATGACATTTACCCTAATGTAAACTTTTCAGTGCCCGTATGCAAGCCTAATCCTTCCTCAAATCTTTAATCACACTTTCAACTATTCTTTGTTTTCTCCACTAGAGTGTCCTCGTAAGCACTTCAGCCTATTTCCAAACTGAATATATCAGCTTTCCCTAAACCTGCCTCCTTATATATTGCTTAAATTTTTCTACCAGCAACACTGTCTTTCCAATCATTCAGGATCAAACAGAGTTACACCTGATTTTTTTTCTCCTTATCATCACTGTATAATTCACTGACTAATCCTATAAGTCTGCCAGGAGAATAATAATTTATTATTATTGTAATTTCAATATTGGTTCAATATTTATTTTGTACAGCCAGATGAAAAAGCAAATTTACATTAATAAAAGTTTACCTATTTTATGTTATATATATATATATATATATATATCCTAAAGGAGGACATACAATAAGGGAATAGGGAGATGGAACAGTGGAAGAGGGTAGAGGGGCAAGTGACAGCAAGGCTTGAAAAGCATCCATATTACATGCTTAGCTTTATTTTGTGGTTATGAACAAACCAAGAGAGATTTTTCAGAAGAAAAATAAGAAACTTTTGGAGGATGTGATTTTTATAGAAATATGGAGAATCAATTAAAGAGAGAGAATAGTGGCAGAAAAGCAGATAGAAGTCTCCTACTATAATTCAGGAAATAGACAATGAGGATATGAAAAATGGTATTACTAGTGGAATTTTAAAAGATTTGATGAATTCAAAAACTTGTCTTGTTGCTTTAATGTGGAAAAAAAACACACTAAGTGCTCAAAGAAAGGAAAAGGAGAGTATTGTAGAAGGATCTTGAAAGATAGCATTTTCATAAGAGAAATGGAAAAGAAAGTCATACAGAAAGGAAAAATACACAAAAGAACTGAATGAGCAGTGAGGTGCTTGTTTATGGACAATAGATATTTTTACAAATGAGAAACCTAGAAAATGGGCAAACTGGAAAAGTAAAATATTTTTATTTTGTTGTTTGGTCACTAAATCATGTCCAACTCTTTGTGACCCCATGGGCTGCAGCATGCCAGGCTTCCCTGTCCTCCACTATCTCCCAGAGATATCTTTCTGGAAGATGCTTAATTTTATTTAAAAGTCAAATCATAAGGAGACTTTTTATAAAATTAATTGTAAAATATCATATGCTTTTCTTTAGGGAGAATTATTTTAATATAACACAATTTGATTAAATGAATAACTACTTATCTAATTTTACTAGGCAATCTTAATATGTTAACTAAATCTGAAATTTTACTAGCTATATTCATGTAAATAAGAACTGTAAAAAATAAATGTATATTTCTGGATAATTTCAGAATAAACATAAATACTGAACACAACTACAACAGATGAGATCTCAACAATTTTCAAGATGAAATAAAGAGTAAAGAGGAAAGGAAATGGAGAAATGCTGAAAAACAACTGACTACAAAGAATTGATACTTTTGAACTGTGGAGTTGGAGAACACTCTTAAGAGTCCCTTGGACGGCAAAGAGAACTAATCAGTCAATCCTAAAGGAAATTAATCCTGAATATTCATTGGAAGGACTGATGCTGAACCTGAAACTCCAATACGTTGGCCACCTGATGTGAAAAGTCAACTCATTAGAAAAGACCCTGATGCTGGGAAAGACTGAAGGTAGAAGGAGAAGGGGACAACAGAGGATGAGATGGTTGTATGGCATCACCGACTCAATGGACACGAGTTTGAGCAACCTCCGGGAGACAGTGAAGGACAAGGAAGACTGACCTGCTTCAGTTCATGGGTTCACCAAGAGTAGGATTGACAACTGATTGACCGAACAACAGAGGGTGAAGACAGTGAGAAGCATGGCAATATACACAAACTAGAGAATTAGGCTCAGGAATTAAAGGTACTAGCTAAAGGTACAAGTAGAGGAAGAGCTAGATACTAAAATGAGGATAGGCCAAAATTATGTAATAAGGGTTATTTAACAGAATCAATATGTCTTAGTCATGATACTACAGTGTGATAAATATCAATTTATTAAAACTACTTCTGACATCACTTTGGATATCAAATCACAATATTTATTATCATTGAAAAGGCATCCTAAAAGATTGAGTGATTTTCCTTAGGCATTATATATGCACTCATTACTGAAAAACTACTTTGAGTGAAAAACTGTTGTGATAAGTAAATTAAGATTATTCCATTCGTAAACACAATACCATAGTAGTGGTAGTATTAATGATAATAAAAATAGTAATAGCCAATATATAAGGAAAAATCATTATGTTCCAGTAATACCTTACATGTATTATCTTACTAATCCTCAGGACAATCATAATAAGATTATTATATTCAGTTTACAGAATAAGGAAATCAGGGTTAAAATAATTAAGGGAAATACCACACATCACACAGGACTTTAAATTCCTGCCAGTGAAATTTAGAAAATTGTCTAAACTTTCATTAATTGTCAGGATATCAGAAGATTTATTTATTGTTTCAAGAAATAAATTGTTTTAAGAAATCTAGAGCAACCTTTAGGATAGGAATACCAATGCCATTTCTACATGTTAAAAAGACACTTTTTTTTTTTTTGGTTTGTGGAGGTTGTTTTTACATTTTTTATACAGCAATTCAATATAAGTAAGATTTATACAATTTCCACACAACAGTAAAGTACAAATTCTATTCAAGTTCCCATAGGCTAAAAACCAGGAGACACTGGAACATGTCCAGGACATAAAATAAGGTGCAAAATTTCATATAAAGTATTGAAATCATATAGAGTCTGTTCTCTTATCATTGTGGAGTTATGTTAGAAATTAATATCAAAATATACTTGAAAATAATTCATATTTTTAAGCACAATGTGACAGATACCAAGAGAGATATTTGGCTTACCATTGAAAGCCTCAATAAAGTTTAAAGTCTGAAAAATCACAGAGGGTGATTGCACAGAAGAGAGTATTTAAATGGCAAGTTAATATCAAAATGAGAAATTAATACAACAGATACTTTAAAGACTCCTTGTATTTGAAAAAAATAAAGATATTTTTCTTTAATTTATTAGAATACCCAGGAGTCAAAATTTAATATGCACTGTTTTGGAAAGAGGAAACACGCTTCACCTTGCATTGACAAAGAAATGTAGGTCATTTAGACTGCAATAGGTGGAAATTTAGCAATCTGATTTAGTAATGTTAGTTTTTAGCACCATATTCCATCAATTCTAAGATACACAATTCAGTTCAGTCACTCAATCGTGTCCGACTCTTTGCAACCCCATGAATCGCAGCACGCCAGGCTTCCCTGTCCATCACCAACTCCCGGAGTTCACTCAGACTCACGTCCATTGAGTCCGTGATGCCATCCAGCCATCTCATCCTCGGTCATCCCCTTCTCCTCCTGCCTCCAATCTCTCCCAGCATCAGAGTCTTTTNTTTTTTTTTTTTTTTTGGCTGCCAGATCTTTGTTGCTATGCGGAGGCTTTCTTTAGTTTGGTGAGTGGGGCTGCCCTCTAGTTGCAGGGCTCGGGCTTCTCATTTGGGTGCATGGGCTTCCGTAGTTGCAGCTTGTGGCTCTAGAGCTCAGGCTCAGTACTTGTGGAATCTGGGCTTAGTTGCCTGGCTGGATGTGGAATCCTTCTGGAACAGGGATTGAACTCATATCCCCTGCGTTGGCAGGGAGATTCTTTAACCACTGGACCACTAGGGAAGGCCCTTCCATATGCTTTTTATTTGCTGAAAATGTGATGACATTGCTCATCTGCTGTTGTCTTTTTTTCCCCTTTACTGTTGTTTTAAAAAGATGACATAAAAATTATCAAATGTTCTGCCATGTTTAACCAGAAGTTTTAAAAAGACATTTTTTTATACAACACTCTAGAAAATACTTCAAAATAAGTGTTTCTTTTTTTTGGGGGGTATACTTTGTTTAACTAAGTTGCCTTTGAATAGTGGAGATGATAATTTAGAATATGGAAAAATACTTCTAGTTACAAATGAAAATTATTTCTCTGGAACAAAGTCAAGCTGAGTAAATGTTGATCTTAAACTTGGATAGAAGGCATTTTGTATGCACAGTGGTGAGAAATGTTGGACTTTAAGCAAAGAGACTGCCAGATATTTCTCCAGCAGAGATGAATTTGTTTGGGGTCAGTGTGCATGTATGTGTATTAAGCCCTTCAGTCCTGTCTGACTCTTTGAGACCCAGTGGACTGTAGCCCACCAGGTTCCTCTGTCCATGAGATTCTCCAGGCAAGAATATTAGAGTGGGTTGCCATTTCCTTCTCCAGGACACCTTCCAGACCCAGGGATCAACCATGTCTCTTGTGTCTCCTGCACTGGCCAGAGGGTTCTTTACCACTAGCACCACCAGAAACCTAGCAGGAAATGGAAATTCTGGGTCTGCAACCATGGTAGGCCATGTGAAGGTCCCCACGTGGCAAGGGAGGAAGAACATTTTTATAGCAGGGAAAAGGGCAATAGTAAAAGTGAGTCCATGGCTTTTCACTACCAGTCCTTACCGGGGAGGAAGAGAAGTCTTTCTTCCTGTTGAGTTCTGCTATAATTGAAGGACAAGAGAGCTCCCTTTCCTGGTTTTCTGACTCTATTTAATTGAAGGTTCTACTTATTATTATCCTATTTATTAATTTTTTTATTTTTACATAAATATATGAAGAAGAGAAGGAAATTGGATGTGGACTCAAGTTCCAAAGTGGACTCCGGAGAACAGTCTCAGTTACAGAGACATTATAGGTAACTGCCGTTCAGAAAGTTTGCCACCATCCTGCACTTCTCTAACCATCAGAAAATTCTTTACTTCCAAAGAGGATTGATTTGACCAACTTTGTGCCTAAATATTTAGAGGAGGATTGAGCATCTGTTCGAGGAGAAATAACTACATACAATTTGGACAAGGGACAAAAAACTCAGTTCTGTCTATCCATCCATCCGTGCATCTATCAATCCATTCACCTATCCATCTTCAGTTGTTCGGTTGCTTGATTCATTCACAGATACTTATTGAGGTGAGTCCCTTTTTTTGGTACCAGATTTGAACTAGATGCTGAGGAAATAATGGAGAGCAAAACAGATACATTCTCTGTCTTTCTGGCACCTACAGTCTAATCAATGTGATAGAGGTTAATTAACTAATAGTTATAAATGTGTAATTACAAATTGTGAGAAGAGTTCTGAACTAAAGGCACACAGTACTATGAGGAAAAATCATAGGAGACGTGACTTAACTTGGAAGTCAGGGCATCTCCTCTGATGAAGAAGTGTTTGAATTGAGATATGAAATAGGAGAACAATTGCAGAGGTGGAGAACAGAAGGAGAAAGAGCCAGCTCATATAGCAGTGTGAGGGCCAATTGTATGTTTATTTCCAACTCTGTGTTCAGGTTGATGGGTTGAAATCAGTCATGGTGGGAGTGTTTATACTGTGAGAATCTGCATACACCACTTTTTCTTTAGACATTTGCCAGTATCCCCTTGGGAAAAGGGGAAGGTGATATATGTACTAACCATCTACTAGGACTCAGACACTATGTTAAATGCAGGATGTATTATTTCATTTAGCACTAACAGTAACATTCTGTAGAAGAAATATTTATCCTCATTTCATGAACATAGAGTAGAACTTAGAGAAAAAGAGTGAATTTCCCCAAATTGTTGAGCTAGAAAGTGGCAGTTCACTTGCTAAGTCATGTCTGACTCTTTCAACCCCATAGACTGTAGTATGCCAGGCTCCTTCCTCCAATATCTCCCAGAGTTTGCTAAAATTCACGTGCATTGATTTGGTGGGCATGATTCATATATGAGCTCAGGTCTGGCTTTGAAGTTCATGTCCTTTTCCTTATATCATGCTGCTCATGACCTAAGCAGTAGTAGGTGCCAAGAAAACACTTCCTTACCAGATTTCATTGTGAAAAAGACTTACTTAGATGAGTTCTCATCAATGGCTCACCCACTTCTACAATGTGAAAGTGTGATTTTTCAGAAGTTAAAAACATAACCTTTTTTTTTTTTGGCAATGTAAACTGTGAACCCATGTCAAAAATTTAATTATCTCATTAATTGGTGAGAGAATCAGTATGTAAAGCTGGTTCAAAGAGCATTTAAAGAGCTGAGTATTTATAGGCAGTTTAATAAAGAAAGGTTAGAATAAATTACTTAGGTTAGAAACAAACTGATTTATTTTAGCAAGGCTTTAGACCATAGCCTTTGGGATTATCTCTTTTGCTAGGGAGGAATCATTTTATCTTTATTAAACATAAATTTACAAATTAACTTTACAGAGTCTGAGTCTCTAATAGTTAATTAGAACATTCAGACTTCTCTTAGAAAATAAAATAATCCTTGAGAGGATTGTTAAACAATGCTTCAGTGTGACATTGAAAGGACAGGCAGGTATCATCTTGGCCTTGTTACCTTCTTTTGTGTGATTTTGCTTAAGAAGTGTGAGCAGGAAATTTTGCTGTATCCTGTGTACCTGTGGTGGTCTAACTGTGTGTGGTACAAAGTAGGATGACAGGCTTCGGGGAATGCTAGCCCAAAATATGGCACTTAGGCATATTCAATGGACTTCCCTGGTGGCTCAGATGGTAAAGAATCCACCTGCAATGCTGGAGACCTGAGTTCAGTCTCTGGGTTAGGAAGATCCCCTGGAGGAAGGCATGGCAATCCACTCCAGTTTTCTTGCCTGGATTTTGATTTCTTGATTTTCTACTAAAGCCCCGCAGTGCTTAATAATCAAAACAGCAAATATCATGGGATAAAGAAGACTAAGTCAGGGAGGGGATTTTCTCAACAGCTTCTCAGAGGAAGGAGTTTTTGTGTAGTGAAAGCAGAACTGGCTGGAAGTGAGGAAGCCTGAGGTTTAGGTTTAGTTCTGTGAAAACCCAGATCTGTGAATCTGTAGGACTCATGGCTCTTTAGTCCCTCTTGGCTTCAGTTTCCTATCTTACAAAATAACTAATTTTAGAATATTTTACAATTGAAAATTATTGAGTTTGTCAAATAAGAACAAAGAAAAGCAAACAAATAAAATGCAAACCAAAAACTGTCATCAAACTCCATCATTGTTTCACAAATGAGATGACACAGTAGCACCAAAAATGCAAGGACACAATCTCGCATTTAAAAAAATTCAGTTCAGTCAGTTCAGTCGNAAAGTATGAAGCAAAGTGTGATGCTGAGCTGTCTCTTTGCCACTGGGGTTCGTTTGATCTAAGCCAGGCTCTCTGGGCCTTGCTCTAGGCTGGGGGTTGAGTCCAGGTCTGCACCTTGAGTCTCCCATCCGCCTTGGATTGGCAGGTCCCTGAGGCACGTTGCTTTCATGGACTTAAAGCAAGTCATGCACAACCATATTTCAGGTTTCTTCTCACTTCACATCTGGACTGTTGAATTGGCTAATGTAAGTCACCGGGCCCACAGTCAAGGGTGGAAAAACACATTCTGCCCTCCCACCCCTCCTAGACCTCCTCAGGAGGAGTGCAGCTGTAGGACAGTAAAGAATGAAGACCAGTAGCCCCACCTCCCAGGGCTTCCCTGGTGGCTCAATGGTAAAGAAGACACGAGTTCGATTCCTGAGTTGGGAAGATCCCCTGGAGAAGGAAATGGCAACCCATTCCGATATTCTTGCCTAGGAAGTCCCACGGACAGGGGAGCCTGGTGTGCTACAGTCCATGGGGTCACAAAGAGTCTGACATTACTTAGCAGCTAAACAACACACAACAGCAGCAGCCCCATCTCCCACACTTGCTGTGTGCCTTAGCGCTCTGCCAGGCACACTGCATGGCTTGCAGGTTCCCATGTTGGTGTGTGTTAGTGCCACCCACACTGCTCAACCCTGGTAAGGTGCTTCCCCTTGACTGACCAGTTCAGTTCAGTTCAGTCTCTCAGTTGTGTCCGACTCTTTGCGACCCTATGAATCGCAGCACGCCAGGCCTCCCTGTCTATCACCAACTCCCGGAGTTCACTCAGACTTACATCCATTGAATCAGTTATGCCATCCAGCCATCTTATGCTCGGTCATCCCCTTCTCCTCCTGCCCCCAATCCCTCCCAACATCAGAGTCTTTTCCAATGAGTCAACTCTTTGCATGAGGTGGCCAAAATACTGGAGTTTCAGCTTTAGCATCATTCCTTCCAAAGAAATCCCAGGGCTGATCTCCTTCAGAATGGACTGGTTGGATCTCCTTGCAGTCCAAGGGACTCTCAAGAGTCTTCTCCAACACCACAGTTCAAAAGCATCAATTCTTCGGTGCTCAGCCTTCTTCACAGTCCAACTCTCACATCCATACATGACCACAGGAAAAACCATAGCCTTGACTAGACGGACCTTAGTCAGCAAAGTAATGTCTCTGCTTTTGAATATGCTATCTAGGTTGGTCATAACTTTTCTACCAAGGAGTAAGCGTCTTTTAATTTCATGGCTGCAGTCACCATCTGCAGTGATTTTGGAGCCCCCAAAAATAAAGTCTGACACTGTTTCCCCATCTATTTCCCATGGCTGCTAAATGCTTTTGTATCCTTATTGGGGAGGAGACTAATATTATCCTGCGAATGTTCCTTGCCTATTCTGGTTCCAGGCAAAGGAGGCCTCTCCTCAGTGTAAAATGTGTCAAC
Source organism: Aepyceros melampus (assembly GCA_006408695.1). Classification (NCBI taxonomy): domain Eukaryota; kingdom Metazoa; phylum Chordata; class Mammalia; order Artiodactyla; family Bovidae; genus Aepyceros; species Aepyceros melampus. Next base: position 94,535 of record SJXQ01007338.1, on the reverse strand, counting down.
TGTTGGAGTCATTGGTTTCATATCTCTGTCCTAAAGAATAAGCACAGATGTAATTTAAAAAAGGGGGCATGAGAAAGGGTGATTTTTTTTGGCGGGGGGGCTTCACTTTGAAGCATGCAGGACCTTAGTTTCCCAACCAGGGATTGAACCCATGCTCTCTTCAGTGGAAGTACAGAGTCTTAACCAGTGGACTGCCTGGGAAGTCTCCAAAAGGGTGCTTCTTATAGCATGATTTATAAGAGTGACAAAGTAGAACCTCCTAAAGTACTCAAATGTTCCTTGCCTATTCTGGTTCCAGGCAAAGGAGGCCTCTCCTCAGTGTAAAATGTGTCAGCTGTTGGAGTCATTGGTTTCATATCTCTGTCCTAAAGAATAAGCACAGATGTAATTTAAAAAGGGGGGCATGAGAAAGGGTGATTTTTTTTTGTGGGGGGGAGGCTTCACTTTGAAGCATGCAGGACCTTAGTTTCCCAATCAGGGATTGAACCCATGCTCCCTTCAGTGGAAGTACAGAGTCTTAACCAGTGGACTGCCTGGGAAGTCTCCAAAAGGGTGCTTCTTATAGAATGATTTATAAGAGTGACAAAGTAGAACCTCCTACAGTTACTTCAGCAGGGAAAGAGTTGAATAATGTTGGCATTCCATAATAGTTAAGAAGAATGAAGTAGTCGTGTGTTCTCAGCAGTTTTGTTAGAGAAGTGGAGCCATGAGGAAGTACCCTGTGTGTGTGTGTGTGTGTGTGTGTGTGTGTGTGTATGAGAGAGGGAGAGGCAGATGGGAGATGAGATTTGACTTCATACAATTGGGAGAGATGGCTGAACAGTCTTTGTAAGGCTGCAGTCTCCTCATCTGATGCAGGAGCTTGAAGTCCACCAGGCAGGCAGGTAGAGTCCAGGAGCAATGTAAATAAAGTGTGGAGGCTGGTGGGAGTGGGGAGTAGGGGGAGGGTGGCAAGGACTAGCGGGATTTCACTGAAATCAGTCTCTCTACCTCCAGCTTCTCTTTCAGGAGAAGCTGATGCCCTTCATCCCAGAGCCAGACACGGAGAGGGCAGAGCAGCTGTAGGTCAACAGATCTATGGCAGTATACATGACCCCAAACCCTGCTCTCACCTTTTGAGAGTCAAAAAGAATATGGTCTCTATGTGACATCTGCCCTCCAAATCTGAGTGAAACTGTTCCCTGTCCCAGCCTAACCTGAAACACACTGGGAAGGGAGATCCCAGAGCTTGCCTTCAACCTTGCCAAATCTCTGCATTACAAAGCCACCACGCTGCTGCTGGGCAAAGATTTCCAAGACAAATTGATGTGTGAAAAATGCAAGTTGCAGGGAGACATATGTTTTAAAAAATACTTCCACAAAAATTATTTCCATCTGTACACATATAGATAGGTATAAGCATAGAGGCAGATTTGGAAAGATCAGCACTGACCCTGGTTGTCTCTGGTAGAGTATCATAAGCAGGGAAAGGGGTTCGAAGGGGGCTTTGAGTTACCTGGATTCAAGTGGAATTGAAAGCAAAACATTGAAAAGAAAAAAATCCCTTTCTCTGTTAGTCACTTCTCAAATCAAGGGAGCTTTACTTCTCTCTCAGGGCTCTAGTGCTTCAGTTCAGTTCAGTTCAGTCGCTCAGTTGTGTCCAACTCTTCGCGACCCCATGAACTGCAGCACGCCAGGCCTCCCTGTCCATTACCAACTCCCAGAGGTTACTCAAACTCATGTCCATTGAGTGATGATGCCATCCAGCCATCTCATCCTCTGTCGTCCCCTTCTCCTCCTGCCTTCAATCTTTCCCAGCATTAGGGTCTTTTCCAGTGAGTCAGTTCTTTGCGTCAGGTGGCCAAAGTATTGGAGTTTCAGCTTCAACATCAGTCCTTTCAATGAATGTTCAGGGCTGATCTCCTTTAGGATGGACTGGTTGGATCTCCTTGCAGTCCAAGGGACTCTCAAGAGTCTTCTCCAACACCACAGTTCAAAAGCATCAACTCTTCGGCACTCAGGTTTCTTTATAGTACAACTCTCACATCCATATTACTGGAAAAACCATACCTTTGACTAGATAGACCTTTGTTGGCAAAGTAATGTCTCTGCTTTTTAATATGCTATCTAGGTTATCACAACTTTTCTTCCAAGGAACAAGTGTCTTTTAATCTCATGGCTACAGTCACCATCTGCAGTGATTTTGGAGCCCAGAAAAATAACGTCAGCCACTGTTTCCACTCTTTCCCCATCTATTTGCCATGAAGTGATAGGACCAGATGCCATGATCTTCGTTTTCTGTATGTTGACTTTTAAGCCAACTTTTTCACTCTCCTCTTTCACTTTAATCAGGAGGCTCTTTAGTTCTTCAATGCTCTTTGCCATAAGGGTGGTATCATCTGCATATCTGAGGTTATTGATATTTCTCCCGGCAATCTTGATTCCAGCCTGGGCTTCATCCAGTCCAGCATTTCTCATAATGTATTCTTCATGTAAGTTAAATAAGCAGGGTAACAATATACAGTTTTTCCCCATCTATTTGCCATGAAGTGATAGGACCAGATGCCATGATCTTCGTTTTCTGTATGTTGACTTTTAAGCCAACTTTTTCACTCTCCTCTTTCACTTTAATCAGGAGGCTCTTTAGTTCTTCAATGCTCTTTGCCATAAGGGTGGTATCATCTGCATATCTGAGGTTATTGATATTTCTCCCGGCAATCTTGATTCCAGCCTGGGCTTCATCCAGTCCAGCATTTCTCATAATGTATTCTTCATGTAAGTTAAATAAGCAGGGTAACAATATACAGTCTTGAGGTACTCCTTTTCCTATTTGGAACCAGTCTGTTGTTCCATGTCCAGATCTAACTGTTGCTTCCTCACCTGCATACAGATTTCTCAAGAGGCAGGTCAGGTGGTCTGGTATTCCCATCTCTTTAAGAATTTTTCACAGTTTGTTGTGATCCACACAGTCAAAGGCTTTGGTGTAGTCAATAAAGCAGAAGTAGATATTTTTCTGGAACTCTCTTGCTTTTTCAGTGATCCAATGGATGTTAGCAATTTGATCTTTGGTTCCTCTGGCTTTTCTAAATCCAGCTTGAACTCAATGGAAGTGCAGAATCTCAATTACTGGACTTCCAGGAAAGTCCCATGTGTCATATTTTAGATTGTACATATAAGTCATATCTGGTATTTGTCTGTTCTGATTTTGTATTACTTAATATGAAATCTCTGGGTCCATCCATGTTGCTGTACATGTCATTATTTCACTGTTTTTGTGGCTGAGTAGAGTTCCTTCGTGTATACGTACCGCATCGTCATGATCCATTCCTCTGGCAGTGGACGTTGTGGTTGCTGCCATGTCTTGGCTGTTGTAAATAGTGCTGCTGTGAACATAGGGGTGCACGTATCTTTTCTCTGGACATATGCCCAGAAGTGGGATTGCTGGACCATATGGTAAGTGTATTTTTAATTTTTTAAGGAACCTCCACACTGTTTTCCATAGTGGTTACACCAAGTTGCATTCCCACCAACAGTATAGGAGGGTTCCCTTTCTCCACATCCTCTCTAGCATGTATTATTTCTCGACTTTTTGATGTCCATTCTGTCCAGTGTGAGGTGATACCTCATTGTAGTTTTGATTTGCGTTTCTCTAGTAATTAGTGATGTTGGCCGGTACAATTTTTCATGTGGCTGGTACAATTTTTGAAAAGATATCTCTCACAAGAACTTTGCCAGTGTTATAGACCCTGCCTCCACCCCAACCCTGGAACTATTGAAAGGCCTCTTTCTGAATATGATCTCTGAGGAGTTTATTCAGGACCAATAGTCTCAGCTACTTTTCCAAAAACTAAAACTAATAGATAGTAAGTGTCAAGCATGCCTACTCCTCTAAAGGCAACCACATTCCCAGGCTCAGGGGACACCATCCACCATGGAGCTTCTCCATACAAGTCTCTCCCTCTCCTGTCTTCTGGGAAAGCACTACACTTTCTCCCTTTGGGAAAGTCTCTCCTTTCTTTTGTTTTCTGTTGAAATTCCATGCTTCAAATTTGGGGAAGAAGACTCTCATCATTTAAAGTGGATTGGAGTTCTTCATTCCTTAGGTCTCCCTTCAAGGCAGGACTTACTCGCTGTCCAGCGTCAGGGCTGTCAGCAGGCTGCTCCCAGCTCCTCACTCCCTCAGAATCTGCCTCTGCTGCTGGGAACTGTCCCACCCAAGGCCATGCCCTCCTCGGGGTGGCCCACTCTGGTGGCCCAGGGAAGTGAGGATCTAAAGGCCTGACAGGGATGGATCTGGTGCGCCGTTGGCTCCAGAGCTTTCCACCGAGTTGGCCGTGCACTGGACAGGCCTGCACTGCAGCTTGACTTCTTCTCCTCTGCTGGTTCTGCTTCTGCCTCCTTCCTTTTGTAGATGTTGACCACTAAGAAACATCTTGCACTCCAAACTCCACATCTGGGTCTGCTTCGGAAGAACCTCACCTGTGACAGTGTGTCCAGGGGATGGTCCAGCAAAGCACACGATAAGCTGGGGTTTGGAGCAGCCTCGCTGATCCCAGGGCTGACAATGAATGGTGGTGGAGCCAGGCTGCCCCTGGGATGAGATGGTGCCCACCGTTAACTCACCTGCGGGTAAAGTGGAGGATGCACCAGCAGCCATGAGGTGCCGGGGTTTCACAGGGCCGTATGGATGAAGGGACTGGATGGCAGTTACTCAGCTCCACTGATGCTGTTCAGAAAGATGATGGACAACTGTTATCAGTAACAGGCACTGAAAGGCAGGTGTGAAAGCTCAAGGGCCTCTCTCTTTTATATACAGATGTTCTAATCTCCAACAGAGGGCAAAGACCCAAACCAGTTCAGTGGCTAAACTTCAAAGAAAGTGAAATGCCCAACCAACCACTTCTATCATGCTGAAGTCGAGACCCTAGAACCCTGACAAGTGGGATACAGACATTCCATGTGGGTGCCCAGAAGCTTGTGAGTTCTTCAATTCTGCTGAACCTTCGGAGCCTGCAGAAGTGGCCCAGCCCTCCCTGGTAAGGGCTAGCATTGTACTGGGCAACAGTGCAAGGATCTCTCTCCTGAAGGCAGCAGGTGCCTCTAGGATTTGTCCTCCCCTTCCTTCCTGGCCATTAGGCCTGAAATTGCAGTTAAGTCGGAGCATAACCCAGTGAGGGATACTATGGCTGGATGTGGGAGGAAAGGGCCCATCCCACAGGGTTGCAGGATGGAACCAGCCAGGGGAGCATGCATGGGCCTGGATCTGAGGTGTCAACCAAAGGAACAGAATGTAACACTGAGCAGGAAAGAGTTTGACTTTGGTGTGCTCTCCTGAGACACAGGACCCTAGGAGATGGTACTGACTCATTTCTAGGATGCTTCCAGAGGCATAGAGAAAGTGACCACCCCTTGCTAAGCAAAGTTGACATTGCCAGAATTGCCATGGCAAATGATGGAAGAAGAGGTGAAAGGACTCCAGGGAGTAGGTATCCTGACATAGACTGACTGACTGCAGCCAGAACACCTGCCTCCTCATCTTCCACAGGAGGGCTCAGAGGACACAGCAATTGCCAAGGTGTGAAAAGGATATGCTGTTGAGAGGAATCCCAGCATCACTCAGAGTTCAGTGATGGCTTTCCTTTACACGTCAGGACTAAGGGTAGAGTGACTCTCTGAGACTTTTTCTCTCTAATAACTATGGTAATGATAGGATTTCCCAAATAATAGAGGTCAGGGACAGTGCTTTAAACTCCAGAAGCCAGGGGACCACAATGATCATGACAGCTGGGAAAACTGAAGTGGCAGCAAAGGATGCCTGACAGAAAGTTATGGAGGGGGTTGGTATATCACCATGTTTCTGGGGCAAATAGCTCAATAGTTGGTAAGGGTGCTATCTAGCTTGTACCAGCCAAAGAAATCAAAGGGACATGAATTAGAGACTGGGGTCCAATAAAAAGACACAATCTTTTGCCCTGTTTCCAGTCCTAAGCCAGTATTTAGACCTGAAAGCCCCTGATTAAAGAGGTGACTTGGTCTCCAGAAAAAAGAACCTGTAATACTGTGACATGTAGTAGCCCCATCCTTCCTTCAGAGGGGTCACTGCAGCGGGGAAACGGGAATACCTAGATATTTGAGAACTGTTAGAGACAGGGTCTGCACTAACACCTGAAGGGTTCTGATAGCTTCCCTTTGAGGTAAGGCTATAGGGGTCTCTAGAGATCTCTTCAAGAAAATTAGAGATACCAAGGGAACATTTCATGCAAAGATGGGCTCGATAAAGGACAGAAATNGGAGCACTTCCCCAGGTTGGGGAGGGAGACCCAGACTACCAAGTCAGGGCCTGCTGGCAGATGAGGAGGTGGGCAGAATTACACAGCCATGTCTCTTTGAACTGAACTGAACTGATAAGGGTCTACATAATAAATGGGGTCCTGGCCAAGATCCAGCTTATGATGGGTCCGCTGGCTCCTACCAGTACCAACAGACATTTCCTCCCCATCCCAACCACACCTCCCTATCCTCTTGTTTCAAAGTTTCTTGAGAATAGGACAAGGGTCTTTTAAAAAAATATTTTCTTTTATTGGAGTTTTATTGCTTTACATTGTTATGGTGATCTCTGCCATACAGGACTAGGGTCTTTAAATTAACCCCACTGTCTGGCATGATCCTGGCATGCATCACAGGGTCGGGGCTTGCTAAATACCAGATTGCTTCTAGCTTTTGTTGACCACTGCCAACACCATACCTATCCTGGAGCTTACAGCTTTTCACATTCCTTCTTCACATTTGAAGCTTTAACCAACATTGACCTTACTTATTATTTTCTGAAGTTTTTATTTTGAAATTATTATAGACTTGAAGTTGCAAAAATAGCCAGAGCAGTCCAGTCCATTGCTGTGCCATTCAGTGAACTTCCCCAATGGTAGCATCTTACAAAGCTATGACGACAAACTAGGAAATTGATGTTGGTGTAGTACCATTAACTAGGCTACGGATTTTGTTCAAGTTTCATCAGTTTTTTTTACCTGCACTTTTGTGTATGTGTGTGTACACTTTGTGGATGTGTGTGGTTCTATTATGTTTTTGTCACTTTTATAAATTTGTGTGACCACCACTATGATCAAGATACAAAGCTGTCCCATAACACAAAGGAACACTATCTTGCTATTCCTTTATGCTCACACTCAGCCCCCATCCCTAGCCCCTGGCAACCTCTGATGTAGTCTCCATCTCTATAGCCGTGCCATTTTGAGAACAGTGTGTAGCCTCTTGAGCTTAGCTTTTTGAACTCCGCTTAAAGTCCTCGAGATCTCCTCACATTGTTGAATCTGTTCCTTTTCCTGCTGGCTGCTGTGCTGTTGTGTGCAGTATCACAGGATGTTTTTCCGGTCACCTGTTGAAGGACATCTTAGTTGTTGTCACTTCTTGGCAATTACAAATAGAGCTGCTTTGAACACTTATATATAGATTCTTGTGTGAACGTAAGTGTTTTTGACTTCTCCAGGATAAATGCCTGGGAGAGTAATTGCTGGGTTACAGGGTAAGTGTGTTTAATCTTATAAGAAATTGCTGAGCTCTTTTTCCAAAGCAACTGGACCATTTTACATTCCACCACCAACGTATGAGAGTTCCGCATCCTCACCAGCACTTGGTAGAGTTGGTATGTATGTTTTAGCTGTGCTTAGTTACCTTTGTGGTTTTAATTTGCATTTTCCAATCAAACACATTTTCACGTGCTTGTTTCCATCCGCATAATCTCTGGTAAAGTGTAAAAAACTTTTGCCTGTTTTCTAATTGGATCCTTTATCTGCTTACTGTTGAGTTTATTTAAAGAGTTCTTTTTATATTCTCAATACAGTTCCTTTGTTGGGAATGTGATTTGCAGATATTTTTTTCCAATATGTGGCTTGTCTGTTCATCTTCTTCTTTTATTTTCTTTTCATCTTTTCATCTTCTTAACAGAGTCATTCACAGATCAAAAATTTTAAGTTTTGGTGAAGTCCAGTTTATCAGTTGTTTGCCTTTATGGATTGTGATTTGGTGTCAGGCCTAAGAACTCTTTACCTAACTCTAGCTCTTGAAGATTTTCTCCCATGTTTCCTTTTAAAAGTTGTATATTTTGCATTTAGATCAGTGATACATTTTAAATTATTGTATAAAGTGTGAGATTTAGTTGAGTTTCATTCTTTTGCTTGAAAAGTGAAAGTGTTAGTTGCTCAGTCGTGTCTGACTCATTGAGACCCCATAGACTGTACATCATCAGGCTCTTCTGTCCTTGGAATTCTCCAGGCAAGAGTACTGGAGTGGGTAGCCATTCTTTGACCCAGAGATCGAACTTGTATCCTTCTGCCTTGCAGGCCAATTCTTTACCATCTGAGCCACCAGGGAAGCCCATTCTTTTGGTTATGAATTCCTGAATTATTCCAAGACTGTTTGTTAAATGCTCTCGTTAATTAGTTACCTTTTTCCACACTGCCATCTTTTTCACTTCCCCAAAAGTAAAACTAAAAGTAGGGAGCACACCTTATGTCTCTTAGCATCTCGTTCTGAACTTAGTAGTCATTCATTCATTCAACAAATACGAATTGAATATTCAATATGTGCTCATTATGAGGAAGTGCTCATTATTAAGAACTCAACTAAAATTATGCAAGGTGCTTAGAATATACCTGAGTTAATATTGTGATGAAGTAATTGAAAGGAAAAAGAAAACCTTACAGAGGTAAAGACCAAGAAGGAGAGAGGACCACTGAGAAGTGGTTAGGGAGAGGCACGCAGGAGAAGGTGGCCCTTAGCTAAGACCTCACAACAGAGGAGCCTGGCATGCTGCAGTCCATGGGGTCGCAAGGAGTCAGACACGACTGAGCGACTGAACAACAACGCAACAGCCAGACCTTACCGTCCTAAGATCTGTGACGTGCTGTGACTACAGCCGAGCAAGAGGGGCGAGAAGCCACAACACTGTTTTGGTCCATCCATCTCTCTACCCTCTAAACTGAACAGCTTGAAAAAGCTGCCTGAAGGTATGTATCATTTTGTATCAAAAGGTACAAAATGGACACAGTGTGGTTTTATCTCCTGACACAGAAGAGTATCCTCGACATATTTATTGTTCAGTAAAAAAGACCAGTTTTAGGAAATTCTGTTCCACTGCCCCTGTTCCCCCTCCATACCATCTTTTAGCCACCGGAGCCCCCAGACTCCTTTCCTGAGTGACAGGCAAGGGAAAGGCTCCAGATATTTGAGAACGCTCCAGGTGGTCTCCTTTGCTTACTGGCCCTCTGAGCTATGTCATGGGCTGCCCACCTCTAGTGCCCTCCACTGTTTCTGGTTCTCAAGTCTTCCCGGTAAGAAGACTTCCCTCGCGGCTCAGCTGGTAAAGAATCTGCCTGCAGTGCGGGAGACCTGGGTTCGACCCCTGGGATGGGAAGATCCCATGGAGAAAGGAATGGCTACCCACTCCAGTATTCTGGCCTGGAGAATTCCATGGACTGTATAGTCCATGGGGTCGTAATGAGTCAGACATGACTGAGCGACTTTCATTACTACGCTCTTGCTACCTGGTGAGAAAGCAGGTATGCCATCTCACAGGGCTGGATGCTTAGACTCGGTCGGCCAAGGCACCAGGCCAAGGTGCCTGGTGAACAGGAAGTGGATCCCACCAATGCCCTGTATGGGGCAGAGCCCAGAGGCAGCCTCCTTCTCCAAAGGTTGTCTGCAGCCCAGCGTGGTTTTGTGGTTCCCCTTGGATTTTGGATGTTCATAAAACAAGCTGCCAGCTGCCTGCCTGCCACGTGGGTGAGGCTCTGTGGGAAGAGCGCCTTGCTGGAAGCAGGGTGGACCGATAGGGCCTGACACAGCCAGCCAGCCAGCCTCTTGGTCAGCTACATGGAGCACTTCCCCAGGTTGGGGAGGGAGACCCAGACTACCAACTCAGGGCTGCTGGCAGATGAGGAGGTGGGCAGAATTACACAGCCATGTCTCTTTGAGGTTCTCAAAGGGCCTCCCCCAAGGCCTCCCAAGGCTTTCATCCTCCCCTGTCCCCCTCGGCTGTACCCCTCTCCTGTTCTGCCCTTCGGCACTCAGATCTCCAGAAGCCTGGCAGCACTTAGCACAGGCCTGGCACAAAGCAGGCAGCCTCCATCTTTCCAGGACACTCTCAGCCTGTAGATGTTTAGGGAGGCCCAGAGACTGGGGAATGAGGCTTGAGCAGGTTCCTTTTCTCCTTTGGGCACAGTTGACCAGTAAGAACTTTGGGGCAGAGACAAAAGTTGTTGCTTTTAATGTGTGGGCAATCAGATCTCTGCTGGAGGACCTGGCAGGGCCTCCCTTGCTTCTGGGGAGAGAGTGATGGAGTCCACGCACCTGGGTCCTGGCACTCTGGGAATGTGGCCTGCCAACTCTGGGGTTGGGGGGCCGTTCCAGCCCTCTGGTCTCCGGGTTATTAAACCTTGTGGTTGCCCTGGTGACGCAGGTTGAATCTCACTGAGCCCAGTTACTTATTAGCTCTCCCCAGACTTGATCTGACTTGAGAAGGCAGTGTTGCCTTCTAGCATTTGGTCTGCCTACCCAGACTCATTCCTCTGGGTGGGTGGTGAGGGAGAGATGTTTCCCAGCTTCCGTCCACAGACATGGGGACAAAGGCCACTGAAGCTGGGATGGGACTCAGCCTTTTCTTGCACTTGACACCGCCCTCAGACTTGACGTTTGTTCCCCAACACCTTGCAGTCCTTTCTGGCCCTGAAAGGAGGCCCTTTTCCTCCTCTGTGGAAACCAGAGACACTAGGACCCCTGAGAATGGCCTGGGACTGCCAGATGGTCTGCAGGCCACCCACTGCGTCTATGACACGTGATCTTCCTGTTTCCCGTAGCCCCTCACTACAGAGACTCCAAGCCCAGAGGCCAGGATAACACCCAAGCCTCAAATCAGCCTAAAAGATTTGACCTCAGCACCAGAATACCGAGTTCAAGCCCTGACACTATCACTTATCTGCTCTGTCATCTTGGCTAAGTCACATGACCTTGCTGAGGTTTGGTCTCCTCTGCTATATAATGGGAAAAATAATGCTACCACTTGTCTTGGAGATTAGATAAGATAATGTTTGTAAAGTGCCTGGTACATTTTAATTGCTGATTAAATAGTGGTAGTTGTCTCTGTCCAGGGCTTTCCTAGTAAGCTCAGTTGGTAAAGTCTGCATGCAAGGCTGGAGACCCTGGTTCGATATGTGGGTTGGTAAGTTCCCCTGGAGAAGAGATAGGCTACATACTCCAGGATTCGTGGGCTTCCCTGGTGGCTCAGACAGTAAAGAATCCGTCTACAATGTGGGAGACCCCGGTTTGACCCCTGGGTTGGGAAGGTCCCCTGGAGGAGGCTATGGCAACCCACTCTAGTATTCTTGCCTGGAGAATCCACAGGGACAGAGGAGCCTGGTGGGCTACAGTCCATGGGGTTAAAAAGAGTCGGACATGACTGAGTGACTAAACACAGCACAGTTGTCTCTCACCCCTTTCTAAAGTTAGCCATCTAGTGTGAGGATTGTTCTTCCTGTTCACTAACAGTGGCTGATAGAAATTAACTTACTTTAGCTGGTTAATAACAACAACAGTAAATCCTTATAAAGTACTTGTACTGTTCTAAGCACTTAATATCTATTTTATACTTAATTTTCCTAAGACCTGTTGAGGATAGGTTTTCTTTTTTTTTAAGATTTATATATTTTTATTTTTGGCTGCTCTGGGTCTTTGTTGCTTTGCATGAGCTTTACCTAGTTGCGATCAGGGGCTGCTCTTCGTTGCGGTACACAAGCTTCTCACTGAGGTGGCTTCCTTTGCTGAGGAGCATGGACTCTAGGGCACATGGACTTCAGTAGTTGCAGCACGTGGGCTTAGCAGTTGTGGCTCCTGGGTTCTAAGAGCACAGGCTCAGTAGTTGTGGCGATGGGCTTAGTTGCTCTGAGGCATGTGCAATGTTCCCAGACCAGGGACGAACACAATGTCCCCTGCATTGGCAGGTGGATTTTTTACCGCTAGACCACCAGGGAAGCCTGAGGATAAGTACTATTATTATACCCATTTAAAATTAGCAAAGTGAGGCACAGAGAGGCCAAGTGAGCTGAGCTGACTGAGGATACACAGCTGGTGAGTGGCAGATCAGGACTCAGAACCAGGGAATCCAGCTCAGAAGCTACAGACACACTTGATTTGCTTCTCTCAGGAAACACAGGACAGTGAGAGAATGTGTCTTAGACATGTGTGGGGTGACGGTCAGGCTGGGCTTTTTTTTAGTGCTTTTCCTATCACCTTGGGCAGAAAGCCACCGTCTCTGCTTACTGCCTGGTGTGTCTGCAGCATCTCACTGTTCATTTTTCACACACTGCAATTGTACCTGCCTCTTCCAGCAACCAGGTGGGGCAGGCAGAAGAGAGTGATTGTTATTTCTATTTTACTGAGGCTCAAAAAGGTGAAGCAACTTGCCCAAGGTCACCCAGTTAGTGTAAAATTACAGGTCTTCAGTTCTGAATGCAAATTCTTTCTCCCATATTGTCTTGCCTTTTGTTGATGCCAAGGGGAATTTCTTATACCTGAAAACCATAATATAATAATAAAATCCAGAAACTGAAAGGTCCCTTAGAGTCAGTCAGGCAGTTCGTGTTTGAATGTGCATTTGAATATGCTTGAACATATTCAAATGATGGAGAGCTCACTACCTATAAAGGGCAGCTGGAGAGTGGATTCCAATTGTATACAGAAAGTGGTGGCCAGGGATGCAGCTGACCTTGGGGATGTCTGCGCCTGTGAATGAGGTGCTTTCTGAGGAATGGCCCTGCAGCCAGCCAGGCCCATGGGGTCTCCTCTAAACCCTATCCCAATGCCCTCTCAATCCTTTTTCCTTAAAACCACAGTCCCCCCCCTCGAAAGGGAGCCCTGTCTGCACAGACTGGTTAAAGTTTATTAGCCCTTAAAATTCCTCGGAGATGAGTTGGTATTTATTTCCCTGCAAAGCTTAGTAACCGTAAGAGGATACTGGGCTGCCAAAGCTGTCTGTGGTTTGGATCGGGCTTGCAGTGGTTTCTTCTGGGAGCTAAATATTATAATGAATGATCTCATACTATCATTTTCTTTGGACCTGAGTCGTGCTTGTCCCAGTGGTACCCAGAGCTACCTCCCAGGCCCCTGCTGTTTTCATTCAGGCCCGTACCTGCAGGTAGTGTTAAGGGGACCAGGAGAGCAAAAATTAGTCTCTTGACACAACCTGGCCGCTCGGCTTCTTCAAGGAGGCTCAGCTCTGGGTCTGAAGATAAGGCTGAGGCACTGGGTGTGTCCCATAGTGATTGCACTGCCAGGGAGATGACAGGGAAGATCCGGCCACCGTCTGTTCCAATCTAAGTTTTTATAAGGAGGAAGACTGGGAACTTGGAACAGGAACAGGTCAGGGAGAGCATGACTGCTGGGAGATCACAGACCAGTCCCATAGAAGTGTCAGAGCTGGGGCAACCTTATATTGGATCCTCCAGTTGTTTAATAAGAGGTGCCATCTATGGGGTCGCACAGAGTCAGACACGACTGATGCGACTTAGCAGCAGCAGCAGCAGCAACATTTATTGAGCACTAACTTCATTCTTCTTTTCTTCCTTTCTTTAACTTCATACCAGGCACCAAGCCTGTTCTTTGCCTGGTGTGACTGCACAGAGAGGCCATATAAGGCCATGGCTTATAGTGTAGACGGTAGTTAAAATGGCTTGATCTTCATCCCAGCTCTGCCACTTGCTGGCTAGGTGATACCGGACAATGATGTAATCTGTCCTCAGCTCTAAAAACAGGGATGATAACAGCTCTTCTTATGGCGTTGTTGGGAAGATTAAATGTGATAATTCAGACAAAGCTCTCAGCACAGTGTCTGGCACAGTAAAGAACTCCAAAAATGTTAACAATTATCGTCATCATCATCTCACTTAATCCTCATAACCACTCTTTGGAGTGGGGATGCTTGATTTCAATTTTCAGGGGAAGAAATGAAGTTTATAGAAGTATGTGCTCAAGGTCATGTAGTTAATGAGCCACACAGCTGGGATATGAAAACTTGAAGGCTACATTCCTGGTGTCCTCTTAGCCTAAAGTCAGTGGAGGTGGGGTTTCCTGTACTGATTACTTCTTTGGGGAACTTGAAAACACCCACATTCAGGGTGAAGGGGAGGGGAGAGGAGGGGAAAAGCTGGATTCCCTGGTCATGGCATCTGTCCTGGGAGACCAGTGGTTCTTGGAAAAGCCTGAGGAGCCCATGAGATTGTGAGCTCCAATAGGGGCTGGGACCGGTTGGTCTTTTCCACTGTGTCCCAGCTGAGAGCACTGTGCCTGGCCTGTGGCCAGTATTCATGGTTCTTGTTTGACAAACAAGTATCTGCAATAATCCTTCGAGTACCATCATTTAACAAGTGAAGAAGGCTGGCTTTTCTTTCTGTTATTAGTAACCTCTTTGACCTCAGTGACTTGGTGCTCTCAACAGTTCACTCCTGGGAACACAGCTCCTGGGGACAGAAGTTGGCAGTGGCAGTCAGAGCTGTGGGGCCGAGAGAGCCCACAAGAAGGAAGGCGTGGTGGGGACTTTCAAAGACCTGGTTGAGTGCCTTGGGTTTAATGGGTAAATATAAGCCACCTACACTGAGTGTAGTGTGCTCGAGGGCTGCATATGCAGCTTGAAGAGACCCTGTAGGAGGGCACAGGCTGGTGGAGAAGGAATAGCAAAGGGTAATCAAATGAGTCATTGATAATTATAAATTATGATAATCACTATGAACTTTTAAAAAAGCTATGTACAGACATAGAGAATAACAGAGAGATGGAATTCTTTTATTTTTTTGATACTGATTTTTTTTTTTTTTTGAAGATTAGTTGCTTTCAGTTCAGTTCAGTTGCTCAGTCGTGTCCAACTCTTTGCGACCACATGAATCGCAGCACGCCAGGCCTCCCTGTCCATCACCAACTCCCGGAGTTCACTCAGACTCACGTCCATCGAGTCCATGATGCCATCCAGCCATCTCATCCTCGGTCATGCCCTTCTCCTCCTGCCCCCAATCCCTCCCAGCATCAGGGTCTTTTCCAATGAGTCAACTCTTCG
Source organism: Aepyceros melampus (assembly GCA_006408695.1). Lineage (NCBI taxonomy): Eukaryota > Metazoa > Chordata > Mammalia > Artiodactyla > Bovidae > Aepyceros > Aepyceros melampus. The sequence continues at coordinate 79,441 of SJXQ01007338.1, read as the reverse complement.
CGTGAGGTAAGTACTGGAGTTTCAGCTTTAGCATTATTCCTTCCAAAGAAATCCCAGGGCTGATCTCCTTCAGGATGGACTGGTTGGATCTCCTTGCAGTCCAAGGGACTCTCAAGAGTCTTCTCCAACACCACAGTTCAAAAGCAATTCTTCGGCGCTCAGCCTTCTTCACAGTCCAACTCTCACATCTATACATGACCACAGGAAAAACCATAGTCTTGACTAGACGGACCTTAATCGGCAAAGTAATGTCTCTGCTTTTGAATATGCTGTCTAGGTTGGTCATAACTTTTCTTCCAAGGAGTAAGCGTCTTTTAATTTCATGGCTGCAATCACCATCTGCAGTGATTTTGGAGCCCTAAAAAATAAAGTCTGACACTGTTTCCACTGTTTCCCCATCTATTTCCCATGAAGTGATGGGACCAGATGCCATGATCTTCGTTTTCTGAATGTTGAGCTTTAAGCGAAACTTTTGACTCTCCTCTTTAACAGTTTTCATATATAACATAGAACAGTTTGATTTTATTTATTATGTGGTAGATTATGTCCCTAGTACTTATTTATCTTACAATGGAAGATTTGTACCTTTTTTTTTTTTAAAGTATTCATAGGTAAGGTTTATTCCAGTGTTTACATAAAAATGAGTTGATGTCGAACAGGAAGAGGTTTTTCCAAAGGGTTAAAATGTATTGAACAACAGAACTTGGTCCTTCCGTTTAGTTTGAATTCAGTTGGCTGACTGCATAATTATTAATATCCACTCTCACTAATCATTTTCATCACACACAATATCAAAAGTCTTCTGGTGGCACTTCCTGTTTCCCTGGAAGTCTCTTAAACTGCTTTCAGTTACAAAAGAAGGGCAAGGATTTTATCAGCTCACACTCTACTCCATTGGAGACAAAAATGCAGCCCTCAATTCTCTTCTTTAAATTGTGGCTCTTGGAACACAGGGTCCAAATGAAGAAATTAGCCCTAACACACAAAGAGTACAGTACAGTCTCTGTATAACAGTAACTTTTCTTCAATTTTTTTTTCATTAAGAATTATTTTTATTATCTCTCCACAAAGAAGTTAGAAAAATACCTGTAAGAACATTGAAAAGGCTCTTTAAAATCCTGGAATGAAGAATTCTGAAGTATAAATTTGATGCAACTATGATTTGCAAACAAAAGAATTAAATCAATTTTGCAAGATGGAATTTCTGAATGACTTTGGTAGGAGTTTACCAGAGGAGGTAAAACATCAGACCTTAACAATTTTCTGTTTTCATCTCAATTGAATTTTTGATCTGTTGACAGGCACAGTGCACACAGGAACTTGCTTCTGCCACTAATACTTCCTGACCTGCATACAGATTTCTCAAGAGGCAGCTTAGGTGATCTGGTATTACCATCTCTTTCAGAATCTTCCACAGTTTATTGTGATCCACACAGTCAAAGGCTTTGGCATCGTCAATAAAGCAGAAATAGATGTTTTTTTGGAACTCTCTTGCTTTATCCATGATCCAGCGGATGTTGGAAATTTGATCTCTGGTTCCTCTGCCTTTTCTAAAACCAGCTGGAACATCAGTTCACGTATTGCTGAAGACTGGCTTGGAGAATTTTGAGCATTACTTTACTAGCGTGTGAGATAAGTGCAATTGTGCGGTAGTTTGAGCATTCTTTGGCATTGCCTTTCTTTGGGATTGGAATGAAAACTGACCTTTTCCAGTCCTGTGGCCACTGCTGAGTTTTCCAAATTTGCTGGCATATTGAGTGCAGCACTTTCACAGCATCATCTTTCAGGATTTGAAATAGCTCTACTGGAATTCCATCACCTCCACTAGCTTTGTTACCTGTTGTGATAGTTTCTGCTATACGGTAAAGTGAATGTATTGTCAGTATACAGGTATTCCCTCTTTCTCACCACAGAGCATTGAGTAGAGTTCACTGTGCTATTCTGTAGGCTCTCATTAGTTATCTATTTTATACATAAATTATATACTTATGCGAAGAGTTGACTCATTGGAAAAGACCCTGATGCTGGGAGGGATTGGGGGCAGGAGGAGAAAGGACGACCGAGGATGAGATGGCTGGATGGCATCACAGACTCAATGGACGTGAGTCTGAGTGAACTCCGGGAGTTGGTGATGGACAGGGAGGCCTGGCGTGCTGCGATTCATGGGGTCGCAAAGAGTTGGACACGACTGCGTGACTGAACTGAACTGATACATAATACTGTATATACATCAAGTCCAGTCTCACAATTCATCCCTCCTCCTCTTTCCCACCTTCATATCCATACTTTTGTTCTCTACGTCTGTGTCTCTATTTCTGCTTTGCAAATAGGTTCATCTGAACAATTTTTCTAGATTCCACATATATGCATGAATATACAATATTTGTTTTTCTGACTTACTTCACTCTGTAAGACAGTCTCTAGGTCCACCCAGGAGAGATGGAATTTTTATTTCAGAGCTATCAGGCAGGCCTCATGGAGGAGGTGACATTTGAGCTCTTTGGAAAGCATTTTATGACCTTCAATGGGACTCAGTCTTCCTTCTCCAGGTCATGTGGGAATTTGAGGCTCTGAGGCCCGAAGCTGGCGCCAGAGCCTAAGTAAAGCCATGCTAAGGCATTTCTGAAGGCTGTGCTAGCCTGGAATCTCATGAGAAAAGGTCCTGTCCCACCCAGGAGCTGGGAGTAATTAACAGTGAAGGGGCTCAGAGAAGAGCTTAATTAAAGAAAGGAGCAGATGGCTCTAGCCAATGGGGTGAGAGGCGCCATACGTCCCTGTTTCCTGAGGGCATACACGAGACTTGTTTTTCAAGAATTTTCCCATGTTTATCCACTAGATTTGGGGTCTTCTGAAACTTTTTAAGAGTCCCTAACAAGAAGGCAGCTCTGAATTTTTGCTTTACTCCTTCGTAAAATATGCTCACCCTCTGGTGCTCTCTCTTGGTCATCCCTGCCCACATCCAACAGGCCTTCTGGGTTCCACCTCCAGAATACCTCTTAAGTTCAAATCCATCCTTTTCCTTCAAGTTCCATCACTCTTCCCAGCCCATCGTGGCCCCTACTGCCGACACTGCCATTTCACACACTGCCAGGGTCACATTTAAAGATGTTGATTTTTTTTTTTTTTTTTTTCTCATTGCTTTCTTACTGCAATTTGGAACCAAAGAATGAAAGCCCTTTCCAGGGCCTGGGAGGCCCAGGGTCTGCCCCTGCCCCCCTTCGTCTGTACCTTGTGCCCTGCGCCTCCTCACCCCACGGTGCTTTTCACCCACAGTCGGAGGCTGCACCTTGGCTGCTCCCCTCTGCGCAGGATTTTGTCTGATTGGATCGGATCTGTGCTGCAGTGTCACATCCCAGCTGGATGCCTGCAGCAGAGCCAGCGATCAGTGCCTAGGCTTCAGTGCTCAGTAGCTGGAGGAAAGCTGCTCTGTGAGCCCCGGTGTCCTCTCACCGTGGAGCATTAAAGAACCACCTTTGGCAGTAGATACTTAGTAAACATTAGAGTCTCTTGCCTACTTAAGCTACGAGGAGAGTACATCACCTTGCTGTTCTTTATACTTTACATTTTCCATTCATTTCCTTATTTAAAGTTGTTGAAACCCAGTCTTTAGACTGGGTGAGTATTGTGATCTCCTTATCAACTGGGAAGTGATATCAGAGAGCTTAAAGTTCTGCTCAGGGTCACACAGGCAATGGACAGCGAAGCTGGGACAGTGATGACAACCACACTTGACCCGAGGGTGACGGTGTGGAGTTGCCAGAGGAAGACAGAGAGGCCCAGTCAGAGGCAGGGGCAGAGCTTTGCTTTCAGCACCCACCCCATCTGCCTGGTTAGGGAGGAAGCTTAAGTCCCACTTCCCTGCAACCCACACTTCGGGCTCTTAACGTCCTATTTTTCATAACTTTCACCCTTTCTCTGATCTTTTCCTGGCCACTTCTCTTGCCACTGATCTTGGCTTCACCAGACTTCTCTTTCCCCTTTAATCAGCTCAGGATAAGCCAGGCAGCACCCACCCAACCAGCAGTGTGGGGAGGTTGGACCCAAAAGTGGAATGAGCAGTGAATGGGGCAGGAATCCCTGGACAGCTTAAGTGCCTTCAACAGTTTTATACCGGAGCCCAGTTCATCACCTAAATCCTTCCAGGTGGAGAGCCAGAGGAAGAAGGTCTTAAGGTCTTTAACTTCCGGAATTTGCATTCTTGGAATGATGACCTTGCCCAGCTAAGGCATAACAGGACCAACTACACCCATGATGGAGGGAGGTTCGGCAAGAAGAGATTTTGCTCTGGAGCTGTGGTTTTAATGCTCTCCCAGCTGGTTGGATGGGCGCCTGCTTCTTGAGGGTCAGTGGGTATGGTGAGAAGGTGTAGGGGGCCAGGTGGGTGGGGGAGAAGGGAGGCTTCTCAAAAAAACTCAAAAGGGCTGTGTAGCTACATGAGAGGAAGCTGTCTGAACCCCAACTCTGCCGTTTACCTGCTATTTGACAGCGTATGGTGGTTTAGTCACTCAGTCGGTCCGACTCTTTTGCAACCCCATGGACTGTAGCCTGCCAGACTCCTATTTCCCAGACAAGAAGGTTGCCATTTCCTTCTCCTCTGACAGTGTATGAAGTGGCTTAACTTTTCTGAACCTCAGTTTCTCTCTATAAAAACAAGGATAGCACTTCCTTTATTTACTTATTTTAAACATATTTTATTTATTTGACTGTGCCAAGTCTTACGAAGAAGGCAATGGCCCCCCACTCCAGTACTCTTGCCTGGAAAATCCCATGGATGGAGGAGCCTGGTGGGCTGCAGTCCATGGGGTCGCTAGGAGTTGGACACGGCTGAGTGACTTCACTTTCACTTTTCCTCTCATGCATTGGAGAAGGAAATGGCAACCCACTCCAGTGATCTTGCCTGGAGAGTCCCAGGGACGGGGGAGCCTGGTGGGCTGCCATTTCTGGGGTCGCACAGAGTTGGACACGACTGAAGCGACTTAGCAGCAGCAGCCAAGTCTTAGTTGCAGCATGGGAGATCTAGGCCCCTGACCAGGGATCAAATCTGGGCCTCCTGTACTGGGAGTGCAGAGTCCTAGCCACTGGACCACCAGAAAAGTCCGAACACTTCCTGTATTAAGCAGTCACTTGTCTGTTTCCTGTGTGCTCAAGCCTGTGCAGTGAGTAAGACAGACAGGAGACAGAATCTCTAATCCCATGGTGCCTGGGGTTGGGGGTGGAGGGTGGGAGTGGGGGAGGAAGCAAACAAGAAATGCATCAACAGTGAACAGACAAGATAATTTTGGTAGTTCTCAGTGTCAGGTCAAAAGCCAAAGGGAGTGGGGACCATGAGCTAGGCCTCTCTGAGGAGGTGCAGTTTGACCAGAGATCTAGAAAAGGGAAGTCAGTTCTACCCAGAAATGGAAGAACATTCCATGCAGAAGGAACAGCAGGTGCAAAGGCCTTGAGGTGCGAATGATCTTGATATGTTTCAGGAATAAACAGTGGCCATAGAATGTATGGTATAGTGAGTAAGTGGGAGAAGCAGGCAGGAGATCCAACTGTTACAATTCCCTGTGGGGCTTCCGGGCCATAATCAGGAATTTGGAGGTCATGGGATGGCTTTAAGTTAAGCAGAGAAATGACATCACTGGATTTGTATTTAAAAAGCTCACCCCCTTGAACTTTCTGAGCTTCATTCTCCCCATCTGTTAAAATGGGCATAGTAAAAGATTACTGAGGGGATTAACAGACATGAAAGCAACACACAAATCGATTCACACGTATTAAATGCACAACAAATGTTTAGGGCCACCGTGTAAAGACCTTGCAGGAGCCATGCAGCCCCCTGCTTGAGAGGGGGGTGGCTCCTAAAGGGTTAATTCAACCTGTCTGGGGAAAAGCTATCCCACTCTGCTAATGTCATGGTAAGGGATGCAATTCAGGCTGTTTATTTTTTAGAGATTTGGCACCCCTATTAAGCAATCACCCTGTTTATGTCACTGCTAATTGAAGTAAATTGCTTTCTGCAATCAAATCGGGAAGTTCCCTCTTCCGATCATGAAGGGACTTGGACTCCAGTTCCTGATTTCCAGTATTTAGTCTGCCTTGAGTCTTACCCTTTAATTAATTGCATACATTACACTGATTTCCTTAACCTGAAGTTGCTTGTTTTTGGGTCCGAAGTACATTGATTTTGAAATTGCCCTCTGGGATGGGAAGTATTCCCTCCCCTTCCCCCTCTCCCCAGCCAGAGCTGCCTTGGGGCTGCCGGCAGTTGTGAGGTGGAGGTGAGTGGCAGGTGTGACTGCCGTGGCTCCAGCAGTGGAGAACTTCTGCAGTGCATAAACAAAACCTCAGGTAAATCAGGCTGGAGGCTGGCCAGGGCGCGGGTTGGGGGGGGTGCAGATTTATGCTCACAAATCTGCTCTACCTCTAGCTCTTGTGAGGGCCACAGGAGGGGCTCTTGTAGGCAGAGAGTAAGCACCCCAATGAAACCGAATTCTCCTGGCTCACTGGCCACCACTGCCCTGCTCCCCGCCTCCCGCCCCAACACACACACATGTATACCAGCTCTCTCTCATGCACACAGGCCTGGCATGAGAACCTGGGGAACAGAGTGGGTATGGGGCAGTTCACCAGAAGACAATGAGTGGGACAGAGGCTGGGACCTGGGGTTTTAAGGATGGGTGGGAAGCTGCCAGAGGGGTATTCTAAGGAGGGAGGGAGCATTGAATTCCAAGGTCTGTGAGGCCCAGCCCTCTGAAAGGGGACCCCAGAGCCTGCTCCTAGTCTCAGTGGTCAAGGGCAGAGGATGGAGAAAAAGATTTGATGCTGGAGAGAGTTGTCAGGCTGCATGCCCTTGGAAGTCCTCCCATCTTGGCTGGACAGTAGAGAAAGGAGGAAGAAGGTATCCCCACCATTCTTATTCTGAGCCAGAAGGAAAACAGGGCCCCAGGATTCAGTCCAAGGTGAGGTATTTTAGATGCTTTACCTGAGATGTGAAGAGTTTCTCTTTAGAGATCAAGCCTGTGCCCGCAGAAGGCAGGCTTCAAGGTCCAACTCCACGGCTGCTGCCTCCAGTAAGTCCTGTCACACACGCTCAGAGGGACCCTCCCTCTGGATCCCCATCTCACTGTGCCTCGGGGACAGCAGACACTCTGAGGATAAAGACTGAAATCAGACACATCCCTGCCTTAAAGGGAGAACTAGTCTAGTAATCAGAAGCTAATTATACCAGCATTTCCTGAGCACTTACTGCTCTCCAGGCCCCGGGCTAAGTGCTTACATACATTGACTCATTCGTTCATTGACTCACTGCACCCAGACAAGGTAGAAACTCAGTATACTCAGTTTTCAATAATAAAATCAAGACTGAACCACTTTGGAAATTTGTGTGACAGATTCTTAAAGAGTTAGATATCGATTTACCGTACAACCTAGCAATATCATGCCTAGGTATATACCCAAGAAAATTGAGACCAGAAATCTACACAAAAATTAGATGGAAACATTTTCACAGAAGCACTATTTATAATAGCAACAAATTGGAAATATTTCTCAGTAAAACTCAAATATCTATCAGTTGATGAATGTATACGTCCTTGCGTGCTAAGTTGCTTCAATTGTATCCAACTCTTTGACCCTATGGACTGTGGTCCACCATGTTCCTCTGTCCCTGGGATTTTCCAGGCAAGAATACTGGAGTGGGTTGCCATTTCCTTCTCCAGGGAATCTTCCCGACCCAGGGATTGAACCTGTGTCTCTTATATCTCCTGCACTGGCATTGGCCATCAGGTTCTTTACCATTAGTGCCACTTTGGAAGCTGGATGAGTGTATAATACACACACACACACACACACAGTAGAATATTATTTGGCAACAAAAAGGAATGAAGTACTGATACAGGTTATAATATAGATAAACCTCAAAAAATTATTCTCAGTAAAAGAAACCAGACACAAAAAGGCACACATATTATATTATTTCATAATAATAAAGGCAAATCTTTTTTGTAGATTGATGATTGCCTGTGGCTGAGGGTTGAAATAAGGATTAACTGTAATAGGGCACAAGGGGCCTTATGAGATCACAGAAATATCCTAAAACTCAATTATGGTGATGGTTGCACAACTCAGTAAATTTCCTAAAAATTATTAAATTGTACAATCATTATTGTACAATATTATACAATTATACAATAATGAATTTATATGTAAATTATATTTCATTAAACTTGTTTTGCTTTATTGACTATGCCAAAGCCTTTAACTGTGTGGATCACAATAAACTGCTGAAAATTCTGAAAGACATGGGAATACCAGACCACTTGACATGCCTCTTGAGAAACCTGTATGCATGTCGGGAAGCAACAGTTAGAACTGGACATGGAACAACACACTGGTTCCAAATAGGAAAAGGAGTACGTCAAGGCTGTATATTGTCACCCTGCTTATTTAACTTACCTGCAGAGTAAATACATCATGAGAAACACTGGGCTGGATGAAGCACAAGCTGGAATCAAGATTGCCGGGAGAAACATCAATAACCTCAGATATGCAGATGACACCACCCTTATGGCAGAAAGTGAAGAAGAACTAAAGAGCCTCTTGATGAAAGTGAAAGGGGAGAGTGAAAAAGTTGGCTTAAAGCTCAACATTCAGAAAACAAAGATCATGGCATCTAGTCCTATCACTCCATGGGAAATAGATAGGGAAACAATGAAAACAATGTCAAACTTTATTTTTTAGGGCTCCAAAATCACTGCAGATGGTGATTGCAGCCATGAAATTAAAAGACGCTTACTCCTTGGAAGAAAAGTTATGACCAACCTAGATAGCATATTCAAAAGCAGAGACATTACTTTGTCAACAAAGGTCCATCTAGTCAAGGCTATGATTTTCCAGTAGTCATGTATGGATGTGAGAGCTGGACTATAAAGAAAGCTGAGTGCCAAAGAATGGATGCTTTTGAACTGTGGTATTGGAGAAGACTCTTGAGAGTCCCTTGGACTGCAAGGAGATCCAACCAGTCCATCCTAAAGGAGACCAGTCCTGAGTGTTCATTGGAAGGACTAATGTTGAAGCTGAAATTCCAATACTTTGGACACCTGATGTGAAGAGCTGACTCATTAGAAAAGACCCTGATGCTAGGAAAGATTGAAGGCGGGAGGAGAAGGGGACAACAGAGGATGAGATGGTTGGATGGCATCACAGACTCAATGGATATGAGTTGGGTAAACTCTGGGAGTTGGTGATGAACAGAGAGGCCTGGCGTGCTGTGGTTCATGGAATCGCAAAGAGTAGGACACAACCTACTGACTGAACTAAACTGAACTGAAACTTGTTTTTAAAAAATTGAGGCTCAGAATGGCTATTATAAAAAAAGAAATCCACAAACAATAAATGCTGGAGAGGGTGTGGAGAGAAGGGAAACCTTCTATACTGTTGGCGAGAATGTAAACTGGTATAACTACCGTGGAGAACAGTAGGGATGTTCCTTCAAAAACTAAAAATAGAGCTACTGTATGACCCTGCAATTCCACTCCTGGGCATATATCTGGAGAAAAGTATGATCTGAGAGGATTCATGCACCCCAGTGTTCATTGCAGCACTGTTTACAGTAGCCAAGACATGAAAGCAACCTAAATGTCCATCGACAAAGGAATGGTTAAAGAAAGATGTGGTGTGTATACACAATGGAATATTACTTGGCCATTAAAAAGAATGAAATAATGCCATTTGTGGCAACAGGGGTGGACCTAGAGATTGTCATACTGAGTGAAGTAAGTCAGAGAAGGAGAAATATTGTATGACCTCCTTTATATGTGGAGTCTAAAAAGAAAGTATACAAATGAACTTACAAAACAGAAACAGACTCACAGACTGAGAAAGAGCTTCTGGTTGCCAGGGGGAAGGATGGGGAGAAGGGACAGTTAGAGAGTTTGGTATGGACATGGTATATTTAAAGTGGATAGCTGACGAGGACCTACTGTATAGCACATGGAGCTCTGCTCCATGTTATGTGGCAACCTGGATGGGAGGGGAGTTTGGGGGAGAATGGATGCATGTATATGTATAGCTGAGTCCCTTCACTATTCACCTGAAACTATCACAATATTGTTTGTTAATTGTCTATACCCCAATACAAAATTAAAAATTAAAGGAAAAAAATTGAGGCTCAGTAAGGTCACTTATTGGAGAAGGAAATGGCAGTCCACTCCAGTACTCTTGCCTGGAAAATCCCATGGACAGGGAGCCTGGTAGGCTACAGTCTATGGGGTTGCAAAGAGTCGGACACGACTGAGCGACTTTACTTTCTTTCTTTCTTAAGATCACTTGTGGAGAAGGCAATGGCACCCCACTCCAGTACTCTTGCCTGGAAAATCCCATGGACAAAGGAGCCTGGTAGGCTGCAGTCCACGGGGTCGCTAAGAGTCGGACACGACTGAGCGACTTCACTTTCACTTTTCACTTTCATGCATTGGAGAAGGAAATGGCAACCCACTCCAGTGTTCTTGCCTCGAGAATCCCAGGGACAGAGAAGCCTGGTGGGCTGCCATCTGTAGGGTCGCACACAGTTGGACACGACTAAAGTGACTTAGCAGAAGCAGCAGCAGCAGCAGCAAGATCACTTAACCTGTCTACAATGAAACAGTAAAGCCGGAATTCAGTGGGTTACAGAGACCACATTCTTAGCCACCGGGCAATGTGGCTTCCCTGAGATAACATTGATCTCGGCCTTGCAGGGGGAAGCTCACACAGGCCTGGGAGGAGGCAGGCATTCCTGGGATGTTTCTGGAGGATGTAGTAATGGTTGGGTTGGGTCTTGAGGTCTTATGTACAAGTTTACCTTCTTTACCAGGAAGCCTTCTGGGCTCCATCTTTGACCCTCACTTCCTCTTAAGAGCTGGATCTCACTGAGTAAACAGAAGAGGGAATGTCCACAGAAAGAGGAGGGGGATGACACCAGGCATCTTCCTGGAATGTGGAAATCCATATTAGGTACTAATGTGGCCTCCGGGGAGGTGCTTAGCTGGAGCTGGGGATGGGCCGAAGACTCAGGCTCAGACCCACCGACATCCAGGGCTGAGTTTCCCACAGGCTGAACTTGTTCTCTGCCTCCCTACAGGCTGGCAAGAGGGAAAACTTCACACCCCTTGTGAATTCTTATGGGGACTCCTTGCAGAAGGACATTTGAATCAGGGTTGGGAAACAAGGGGAACATAGTCTTTAAGAAACATTTCCAAACCCCTTCCAATCTGATTCTCACTGACGAGTCTCTGCAGTGTCTGAAGTGTAGGGTGGTTGGAGCAGTGGCCGGTGCAGGCACCGAAGGGGCACATTGTCTGAAGAGGAGGAAAAGTCAAGAAGGAAATGGAAGCAGAGGACTGCTCGCCATTCACCAGCGGTTCTAGACAATGCCAGGGTTAAAACTATTCCCGTGGGGCAGCCTGCTCCTCTACCCTCACTCAGTATGCTGCTGCTTGGTCACGTTGATTTACCGGCAGGTTACACAGACTCATTACAAATTGGCTTAAGCCAAAAAGGTCATGTAGTGTAAAAGGAACTGAGCTGTCTCATAGAAAAGCCTAGGGGATGCCTCTCTCCTTCCTCAGGGACCCTGAGACACACCTCTGGCCTCTCTTTGTCAGCCTCTCTGTTCCCTCTCCACATGCTGGCTTTCTCAGCTTTACTGAATTGACAAGTCCTCAATTATAGCAACCAGCAGAAACTGACCTGCCTCTCTTAGTTACAACGCTGAATTCCTGGGAGGCAGAAATCCGCTGGGATCACGCAGGACTGTGTGCTGGCCAGAACCCCCCAAAGCATGTCTGAGTATTCGTCTGGGTGTAGTTTGAGAGGAGTAGGACAGCTCTTGGTTTGGGATTCCTATGAGTCTGTCTGTTTTTAACTATACCCATTTACTCGTGATATAACATTTTTTGCTTAAGTTAACTGTTGTAGTTGTTTAGTTGCTAAATTGTATCCTGCTCTGTGCGACCCCATGAACTATATTTCACCTGCCAGGATCCTCTGTCCATGGGATTTCTCAGGCAAGAATACTGGTGTGGGTTGCCATTTCCTTCTCCAGGGTAAATTACCTGAAGTGGATTTTTATTTCTTGCAACAGAACACTCCTTAACCAAAATAAAACAGTATAAAACCCCACATAACTTGACTGGCAAAAGGGACCACATAAGAAATAACAAATATTTAGTCTGCAAATAAGAAATACTGAAAATAGTGTGGAGAAAAGGGAATCCTGCCACACTGTTGGTGGGGATGTAAATTGGTGAGCCACTGTGGAGAACAATATGGAGGCTCCTTAAAAAAAACAAAAACTAAAAATACAGTTTCTTTATGATCCAACAATCCTGCTCTGAACATATATCTGGAAAAAACAAAAACTCTAATTCAAAAAGATGCATGCACCCCAATATTCATAACAGTACTATTTATAACAGCCAAGACATGTCAGTGCCCTAAGTGTCCATCAGCAGAGGAACGGATAGAGAAGATGTGGTGCGTGTATATACAATGGAATGTTTTGTTGCTGTTCAATCACTAAGTTACGTCCGACTTTTTGCAACCCTGTGGACTACAGCATGCCAGGCTCCTCTGTCTTCCACTGTCTCCTGGAATCTGCTCAGATTCATGTCCATTAAGTGATGCTCTCTAACCATCTTATCGCCTCTGCCCCCTTCTGCTTTACCCTTCAGTCTTTCCCAGCATCAGAGTCTTTTTCAGTGAGTCGGCTTCTGGCATCAGGTGACCAAATTATTGGAGTTTCAGCTTCAATAACAGTCCTTCCAATGAATATTCAGGGTTGATTTCCTTTAGGATTGACTGGTTTCATCTCCTTGCTGTCCAAGGGACTCTGAAGAGTCTTCTTCAGCACCATAGTTCAAAAACATCAATTCTTCAGTGCTCAGCATTCTTTATGGTCCAACTCTCACATCCCTACGTGGCTACTAGAAAAGCCATAGCTTTGACTATATGGACCTTTGTTGGCAAAGTAATGTCATCTGCTTTTTAATATGTTGTCTAGGTTTGTCATAACTTTCCTTCGAAGGAACAAACATTTTTGAATTTCATATGTGAAGTCACCATCCACAGTGATTTTGGAGCCCAAGAGAGTAAAATCTATTGCCGCTTCCACTTTTCCCCTTCTGTTCACCATGAAGTAATGGGACTGGATGCCATGATCTTAGTTTTTTTAATGTTGAGTTTTGAGCCAGTTTTTTCACTCTCCTCTTTCCCTAGAGATTATCATACTCAGTGGAGTGGGTCAGACAAAGAAAGACAAATATCATATGAATCACTTATATGTGGAATCTTACAAAATAATGCAAATGAACTTATTTAGAAAACAAAAACAGCCTCACAGACACAAAAAACCTATGGTTACCAAAGGAGAAAGGGAAGGAGAGGAGGGATAAATCAGGAGTTTGAGATTAACAGTTACATAACCACAGTATATAAAATAGATATTTTACAACATTGTAAATCAACTTCAATTAAAAACAACAACAAGAAGTAATTAATACTTTTGAAAAAAATGAAAAGTGGCAACCAGGTGAGGATTCTGAAAAGTTTTACCAAATCACTCTTTCTTTAATTTTCAGTCTATGTAGATCTAAGGAGTTAATGATAACTTTGCTGAATCCTTGAAGAGTTACCTCATATTTCAGATTTGATTGTGGATATAAAAGCAGAAAGCAATACATAAATAAATATATGGAACAAAAAGGCAGACACCCTTAGTTGTGATTGCATCATGCTGGGAGTGGGGGCAGCTCGCCTGCGAATGAGGCACACATCTGTGTGTGTGGCAATCTGTCCTTTTCTTTGGAGTCCTAGGGCTATTACACAGCTGCTTCAGTTCAGTTCAGTTCAGTCGCTCAGTCATGTCCGACTCTTTGCGACCCCATGAATTGCAGTACGCCAGGCCTCCCTGTCCATCACCAACTCCCGGAGTTCACTCAGGCTCACGTCCATTGAGTCCGTGATGCCATCCAGCCATCTCATCCTCTGTCGTCCCCTTCTCCTCCTGCCTGCAATCCTTCCCAGCATCAGGGTCTTTTCCAATGAGTCAACTCTTCGCATAAGGTGGCCAAAGTACTGGAGCTTCAGTTTTAGCATCATTCCTTCCAAAGAAATCCTAGGGTTGATCTCCTTCAGAATGGACTGGTTGGATCTCCTTGCAGTCCAAGGGACTCTCAAGAGTCTTCTCCAACACCACAGTTCAAAAGCATCAATTCTTCAGCACTCAGTCTTCTTCACAGTCCAACTCTCACATCCATACATGGCCACAGGAAAAACCATAGCCTTGACTAGACGACCTTAGTCGGCAAAGCAATGTCTCTGCTTTTGAATATGCTATCTAGGTTGGTCATAACTTTTTTTCCAAGGACTAAGCGCCTTTTAATTTCATGGCTGCAGTCACCATCTGCAGTGATTTTGGAGACCCCAAAAATAAAGTCTGACACTGTTTCTGCTGTTTCCCCATCTATTTCCCATGAAGTGATGGGGCCAGATGCCATGATCTTTGTTTTCTGAATGTTGAGCTTTAAGCCAACTTTTTCACTCTCCTCTTTCACTTTCAATAAGAGGCTTTTTAACTCCTTTTCACACAGCTGCTTAGAGAAGACCAAAGCCTCCCTGAAGGCAGGGCCGTCTGTCCCTCCTCTCTCTTATCCTATTCTTTCTCATGGATTTTTCCATTTTTCCAACCCACTGACAGCCATCAGTAAGGAATTCCTCGGGCTGGATTTTTCTAAAGGTCAGCAAGCTTTCTCCAGCCCCACCCCTGACTTCCTCTCCCCCACCTCCCCCTACCCAACCTGGCTGAGAAATTGACTGGCAGGTCAGAGTCCAGGCCTGGAGAGTCTTGACCGCCTAAGGAGATGCAGTAGGAGGGACCAGCATCACTTGTAAAACATTTTTACTCAAAATGTTTAGCTCGAATCTAATCCAGCCTCCACTTCAGTTTACAGAAATAAAAGGAATACAGAAACAAGTTAAATAACACCATGAGGAAACAATCAGACAAATCAAGAGTACAGAGTATTCCATAAGGCAGCAGGCCTGGACTCATCACAAAGCTGATACAATTAAAAAAAAATAGTTGGGAGGACCATTCTAGATTAAAAGAGTCTTAAAATACATTAAACCCAAACAAAAGAAAACAAACAAAAATACATAACAACTGCATGCAGTGTATGACCTTTAATTGGTTCCGTTTTAGGGAATACCAGAAAAGTTTGACTCCCAACTGGTTTGTTTGTTATTAGAAAATTGGTGTTAATATTCTTTGGTGTGGCAGTAGTAGAGTCAGTAGGAAGAAAATGTCAATATTTTTAAGATGTGTGAAGAAATATTTGCAAATTATTTTATATTTCTCCTAAGTAAAAGTCTACATATTTATATGTATGGATAAAGCAAATATGGCAAAGTACTTACAGTTGTTGAATCTGGGCAGTTGATATAAGGATGTTCACTGTTTTATTCTTTCTTTTTTTTTTTCTATATTTAAAAATGTTCATAATGAAAAGTGGAGAAATAAAAATAAAGGAATAAGATGTAATTTGAATCCATCTAGTAAGTGTGGGTCTCAAGCCAATTAATTACATAACCCTTTTGAAACTCAGTTTTCTTCTCTGTAAAATGGGGCTCATAGCAGCACCCCCTCCTGAGGCTGTTGTAAAGACTGAGTAAGACCATTTATGTGATGCCCTTAATACCATGCTTGGTAAGTGCTCAGTGCGTTGACTTTATCCCAAAACAGTGATACACAAAAGACCACCAAGAAGCCTCTTTCCTTTTTAGCTTCTTCCTTGGTCAGAGGCTGGTTTCTCAGTCATGCTGAGGACTGGGCTGGATGTCTTCTGCTTGCCCTCTGGAGCCAGAGTCTCCCTTCTCTACTTGCTGTGTGACCCAGGTTGGGGGTGTATGTGTGTGGACTGGGCTGGACTGCACCTTGGGTTCAGTTCCCTCTGGTTTCTAATTTCTGCGTGGGTTCAGCCAAGGAGAAGTACCAGCTGGAGGCTAGAAGGAGGGAGAAGGATGAACTGGATTGCGCTGGTGGACACTCTCCCCTCCTCCGGCCCCTCAGGCTCACCCACTGTGGCTCACCCCAGAGCACTCCACTGTCCCTTGTTTCTTTCCTTCAGGTTTGTAAATTGAACTTTTATGAAACTTCTCATTCATCCAGTTGGAGTGGACCCCTTATTTCCTACCAGAACTCTGACAGATACAAGGTCTTCTATTTGTCATCCATTTTGCCAGGCAGGCCCTAAGGGATGTCACACTTAGTAAACAAAGAGTCCTGTTCCTCCTGTCACTTATGTCTTCATTTCAGGCCTGTCCCCTTAGGGTTTTCTAGCTGACACCAAATTCCCTATTCCAATAGACTAGTGTACACAAAAGTCAAACCAGCTCCCCTAGCTCGCCTCCACCCCCTAACACACTGAGAAATCCCATGTGGATCCTGGGATCCCTTTGTTGTTGTTGTTCAGTTGCTCAGTTATGTCTGACTCTCTGCAACACCTGGCTTCACTGTCCTTTGTTATCTCCCAGCATTATTTCCCTTGGCTCACCCCAGATCTTCAGATCAAGAAGGGCTTGTTGGTTGTGCACACTTCCTCTTGTACTTGTGTGTCTAGAAGCCGAGGAGCTCATTGGAACCTACCTAAGTGTCTGAAACCCACTGATAACAGACAAGCAAATGTGGTAACACTTAGCAGAAGGCTGTGTGCAGTGTGAGGCTACATTAAATCAGATTTATAGTGATAAGGACTCAGAAAGCACATTTGTCTAAGACAAAAGGGTTATATCACACTTTCCTCAGATGTTTCCTCGAATCTTTCAATATCTGTGTAAATTGCCCCCAAATGAAGAAGTTGGGGTTTATGAGCTCAGGGCTTTGTTTTATTTTTAATGTTTATTTATCTGGCTACAGCAGGTCTTAGTTGCAATATGCAGGCTTCTCTCTGATCGTGCCACAGGAGCTCAGTAGTTGTAGCACTGGCTTAGTTATCCTAAGGCATGTGGGATCTTACTTCCCTGACCAAATCCAACCCACAGACCCTGCATTGCAAGGCAGATTCTTAATCACTGGACCATCAGGGAAGTTCCAGGATTTTGTTTTATATCTTCATGGAGAATGGTCTGGCATTCCCAGGTGGCTCAGTGGTAAAGAACCCACCTGCCAATACAGGAAATGCTGGAGACGCAGGTTTGAGTACTGGATCAGGAAGATCCCCTGAAGAAGGAAATGGCAACCCACTCCAGTATTCTTGCCTGGAAAACTCCGTGGACAGAGAAGACTGGCAGGCTACAGTCCATGGAGTTGCAAGAGTTGGACATGACTGAACATGCATGCACAGAAACAGGAGACTGGTTTTCCTCCCCCTTTGCAAATATGAAGAGGTGGATATCATTTGTGGGCAAGATTTATTTGTGACAATACGTCACTGGTCCCCACCCTGGTCCTGCCCCTGCTGTGTTCAGTGAATGATTTCAAACCTCCTTGTGTTCACCCACTTGGGAAGGAAGGTCCTCGGGAGGATGGGACCTGCCTTTTTGTCCCAACATGGAAGGAGATAGCTGATGAGACTAAGTCATCTTCTGGTTTGGTAGCTCAGAAAGGGTGCTCTCAGAGGGTGCTCATTTCTCTCCAACAGCCCAATGACATAATTAAAAACCTTCCTGGGTGTGCTTCTCAAGGACCTCTGAAATCTGAAACATATGGCGAGTCTGTTTGCACTTGGATCCCGTCTCCTGGCTCCACGCATTGGCTGCAAGGTAGCGATTATAGCTCCTCAGTGTAGGCCTCACCCAGAGGCTCCTTGGTGTTTGCGGTGAGCATATGGACAAATGGAAAATAAACCGCCCAGTGACTATCTGGGGGGGAGCTGGCTCACAATAAGATGTTGCGGAAAAGGGAGCAGTCGGGGCAAGTGGACCTTTAGCAAGTACATAGGAAACCAGAGTAAAGAGTCCTTCCCCAGCACAGCTTCCCCATGGAGCAAGGGTCCCATGAGATCACCTGATGTTAAACCGATCGTTTATTTATTACATGCCCCACACTGGGCTGAGCCTTTGATATGTGTCTTCTCATTGGAACCTCACAACAACCTCTGTGATAACTAAATGTTATGTTTAACAACAATGCTTATCTTCATACTAAAACTCTACTTTCCAAATGAGGAAATTGAGACGTTAAAAGGCTAAGGAAAATTCTCTTAAGGTTATACAATTTGCACATGGGTAGCAACAGACCTTGAACTCAGGTCTAGTTTGCTTCAAAACCCTACCCTTAACCACTGTGCAACACTGCCACATCCTGGCCAGATTGCCGAGGAAGTATTTTCTTGTCACATAGACCTGGCACACAGGAGAGAGCAGAAGACGAGGACATAAGCGTATAAGGACGGGAATCTTTGTTTCACTGTGTGTCCCCAGTACCCTGCATGTATTCGTTAAAAACAGTGATGACTGCAATGCAAGGAACTGACTTTGATCAGCAGTCTCTACCCCACATGGTTGTGGCCCTGGGATTATGGTGTGAGGTCTACAGACTAGGGAGATGTTTGGATTTTAGCTCTGTGGGTTGAGGCTGCAGGTCTTTGAGAAGGAATGTTGCAGAGAGCTTAGCAGGCAAGCAGGGGCTGGTAACAGGTGACAGGCACCAGGGCTGGGCCCCTGCCCTGAACATCCTATAGACTGTAGGCACTTTGGGCAGTGAGGCGGGGAGAGGAGGAAAAAGAGGTGGTGTGGGAAAACGGAGCAGGGAGGGAGTCGACGACAGGAGTGAGGTTGGAATGCCCCGGTTATTGCTGCTCTGGCAGGTCAGACAGACTCCCAAGGCACCTCCTTCCTCCTACTCCTTCTCCCATTGTTGGGCGGTCTGAGTGAGAACAATGGGAATGGAATCCTTCTTCCCCTCCTGCCTGGCAGGGCTGGGCCCGCTTCCTCCTCACCCCACCAAAAGGAATGCTTTCTTGTCCTGGCTGTGTGGTACCCGCAGGCAAGAATGGCACTGGGGGCTCCCCAGGGATGGAAGGCTTTGTGGCTTGAGCGGATGACAATTGGGGTTGCAGTAGGGAGGGAGTGGGTGTGGAGGATCTTTTCAGAATTCCTCTTGGGTTTCTTGTGAGTGTTTCTGCTCTTTCTTCTGACTTGTTATGGGATCTCTTCCCTGGAGCAAACCACTCTGGCAGATCTATGAACAGAGATGGAGCCAAACAATCTCAGCCCTTTGAGACAGGTTAGCTATGCCTGGGCACCTCACATCTAGGGCTTCCCATTCAAGCTGTACTCTTGATCTGTGGCCTCCACATAGTCTAGGAGCCGCTGTGTTTTGTGTGTGGAAACACTTTTGTTGCCACCTATCTCAGAAGGCTCTTAGACAGACATGATTTACTGTTTATCCTGGCCAGTTTAGGCGCAATGGGGCGGCATGAGCACAGAGACAGGTTTGGAAGATGCAGAAGCTGCTGCTTCTCCTCTTTCCCTGCACGTGATGGTCTCTAAGCACTTACTTAACCCCTCCCTCACTTGCAGGAGTAGGGGGGAAGGACACCCATTCACCCACAGTCTGCGAGTTTGACCAGGAAGCTCTCAAGAATTGGCCCTAGAGGACCAGACTCTGCCTCTGTTGTCATCTCTCATTCCAGGGCCCAGGACCCTTGGGGACTCTGCAGATCTCTTCCAGGCTTTCAGAAAATCCTGTGGAGTCCACTGTGGACAGAGAACCATGGGTGTGGGGCTGTGAGGGCTGATCTTGCTAATGGCAGGGAAGGGTGGCCAGGCCCTCGATGTGTCTGATAGGATGCCAGCTAAGTCTTTTCACCAGTATATTGGAGTTGGGAACAGTGGAGTGGGGCTGTGGGGTCAGAGGGGAGTATCTATCTGAGTTGGGGGAACCAGCAGAAAAATGTGAAAGAATGTGGATTTGGAAAACTTGGGTGGGTGCTGGGTTCCAGTCCCGTCACTGCACTGTGGGACCAGCGGAGAGAGACACAGTGACGTTACAGAGAGACTCACTGGTGACACAGTGACGAAGACTGACACATACTGAGTTATTCAAGGTACTGGTCCCCACTCTTAGTTCCCCTGCCTGCCAACCGCCTGCCTTACCTATGCAGGAACCCATGGGAGCAGAGGGCTGGCATATCTCCATGCACCAGAGGCAAACAGTCACGTTTCATCCCACTGTTGTGGACTGAGCTGCTGCCCTCAGGAAAGAGACCCTCTGTGAATCAATCTTCAGAGAGTAAACCTCCCCCATCCACCAGCCTGGGGAAGAGGCAAACCTGGGACTGCACGGAATGGGGACAGGAGTCTGGCTTCAACTTACACAGTCTTTGGATGCATCCTCTAGCTTACAGGCTCCACCTTTGCCCCCACTTCTGTGGATGCTTGGTGTTCTCAACCCTGAGTCCCTTGCGGGGATCTGTATGCAAATCTGTGGCCTCTCAGCCTGCCCTGCTCTGACTTAGGAGCCAGCTTTGTGGTCCCGCCAAATAGAAGACCACTCATCCATCTGCTTTCCAGCTTTCTTTTTCTTGTTGCTGGGTTTTTGTTTGCTTTGTTTTGCTTTTTCTGCTGCTGTCTCTTCTATTCATGTTGTTTTTCTGGGTTTATATCTTTCTTTAAAAAAAAAAAGTTCCTTCCTCTTATGTTAGTGAGCTTTGGGATGTTAATTAAGTGCATGTGTTCAATCTTCCATTTTTAAGTGGATGAAATTTATCCAATCAGCAGATTTATTCCTTTATCAAACATTGAAAGCTTTCTGAATTTGGGGTAACAGAAAACACTAAGTCGCAACCCCTAAACACATTTCAGTTTGTAGATTAATTTTGCAGATAAGTCAGTGTGTGTCGTCTCTTCTCTCAGCTCCTAAGACTTCTACCTGCCAATCTGTGCCTTCACTTTGGAGCGCAGAGCCTCGCACAGTATCAGCCCCTCTTGGAGCTTGGCACCTGTGTTGGGTGACTGACTGAATGGCTTATGACCTAATTAGTCTCTGTCCTGTGCCATCTTTCATCTAAGGAGAGACATTCAGCGTACCAAAAAGTTCGTGTCCATAAGCCTGTACTTTCTTTGTTAGTTCATTTTTACTGAAAATCAAAGATTTCAAAAAGTCCATAAAAGGGTCATGTAATAAGAAATACCATTGTACCCAGTATCCAGCTTAAACTCCACAACCTTACAAGCCCTTAGTCTCTCTTCCCTCTCAGAAATAATCGTAATCACCGTTCTGTGTTAGTCACTTGCTATTTTGTATAGCTTTACTACATGCACATGAAAACTTAAACAATACATTATTTCCTTCGCCTGTTTTTGAAATTTATATAAATGGAAACATATATTTGTAATTTTCTCTGACTGCTTTGGCAATGGCACCCCACTCCAGAACTCTTGCCTGGAAAATCCCATGGATGGAGGAGCCTGGTAGGCTGCAGTCCATGGGGTCGCTAAGAGTCGGCACGACTGAGCGACTTCATTTTCACTTTTCACTTTCATGCATAAGAGAAGGAACTGGCAGCCCACTCCAGTGTTCTTGCCTGGAGAATTCCAGGGACAGAGGAGCCTGGTGGACTGCCGTCTATGGGGTCACACAGAGTTGGACACGACTGAAGCGACTTAGCAGCAACAGCAGCTGACTGCTTTCACTCAACAATTTTTTGGAGGGTCTTTGAAATTGGCCCATGTAGCTACAGTTCATTCATTTGGAGGTCATGTTACCTTGTGAGCTAATACCAGAACTTACTCATGTATTCTACTGTTGATGGACATTAGGATGGGTTCCCTTGTTTTGCTCTTCTAACAACAGAGGTGGGGCTACTGTGAGGCAAGAGAGGCCCCGTATGAGCTTCTGTGGCTGCTGTAACAAATGACCGCACATGGAGTGGTTTAACACAACTAAAATGTATTCTGTCACAGTTCTGGAGGCCAGGAGTCTGTAATCATGATGTCGGCAGGACCACACTCCATTTAAAGGATGTAGGAGAGTCCTTGCCTCTTCTAGTTTCTGGTGGCTCGAAGTGTTGTCTGATTTAAGGCCTGTGACAGCATAACTCCAATCACTGTTTCTGTCTTCACACTACTGTCCCTCTTCTCCCTGCGTCTCTGTGTCTTTCTTATAAGGACATTTGTCTCTGAGTATGGGCCCACTCAGATTATCCAAAATGATCTTCTTTCTAGATCCTTAATTACATCTTTAAAAACCCTTTTTTCCAAATATGGCCACATTCAGAGGTTTCAGGCCCCTTTTAAGGGGGCTACCATTCAACCCACTGCAGACACCGAGTGTGGTTATCAGCGGCATTGACCTGCAACAGCCTTTGGAGTAAATGCCATTTTAGCTTTTGTGCCCCAGGAGCCTCTCTTCCTCCCTTGGGTCTTGTCTCTGCTGAACAACTTTGCAATGAACATCTGTTGTGCATGTTGCCTGGAACTCTTGGGTAGGAGTTTATGTAGGGTGCGTAGCACAGGAGTGGAATTGCTCATGATAGAAAGTGAGCATACTCATCTTTCTTAGGTAAGGGCAAGTCTTTTTCAAAGTGGTTGTACCAATTTATGTTACCACCAGTAACACTTCCTGTGGCTTCACATCTTCTCCAAGCCCTGGGTTGACAGACTTTCTTTCCCTTTTTTTTAAGAAAAAAATATTTATTTGTTTGTTTGGCTGTACTGAGTCTTTGCAATGTGCTGCATCTTTGATCTTCCTTGCGGCGTGTGGATCTTCAGCTGTGGCATGCAAACTCGGTGGTGGCCTGTGGAATCTGGTTCCCTGACTCAGGATCAAACCTGGGTCTCCTTATTGAGAGTGCAGAGTCTTAGCCACTGAACCACCAGAGAAGCCCCTTGGCTGATTTTCTAGTTATGAACCATCTGGAAGGTGAGAGGAATAGGTATGGAAGCCTAGATGTGAAAGGGTAGCTCATCACAGTTTCAGTGTGCATTTCTCTGAGGACTAATGAGACTGAGCATCTTTTCACGTGATGGGCCATTTGTGTTTCTTCTTCTGTGAAATTCTTTCTTAAGACTTTTGCTTATGTTTGTAATTTATTTTACCATTTTATTTTTTATAAAGTACTTTATATAGTCTCTGTATTAATACTTTTTTAAATTTTTTTTATTAATTCTTTGTTAGTGAAATATGTCCCAATCTTTTTTCACAAAGTAGTCTTTTTGTACTTTCTTTTAAAAATGTCATTGAATTTGTCAGTTGTTTTCTTTATCATTTAGGCTTTTTCTTCTTGATTATATCCTTGAGAATGTAAAAATATTTTAAGTGGCCTTATAAAGATTTTATACTTGTATATTTCATATTTAATGGATGGGCCTTTTGGTTTTTCAGTGTAGGATGTGAGACAAATATGCATTTTCACCTATTTCTGTTTAATTTACCGAATGTTTCAACACCATTTCTTAAATAGTTCAGGCTTTAATCACTATCTGAAATGTCCACTTGATCATAAGTGAGACTTCCACATATACATGAATATATTTGAGGTTCTCTATTAGTTCCATTGGTCCATCTTCTGTCCTTGTTCCAATAAACACTGTCTTTATTAATCCAGCTTTAGCAGTAAGTTACGGTATTTGGTTGGGTGCCCCTGCTGAACTCGTTCAGAAGTCTTAACTTTCTTGGACAGCTTAAATAGTTGTTCTACCATACACATTTTTGAAACAGCTTTCAAGTCCCTGGAAAATACCTGTGGGATTTTTTTGGTAGGCATTACATTAAAGCTAAAGATGAGTTGGGCTAGAATTAATAGGACTATGATTTAAAATTTTCTTATCTAAAAACATTGTATTTCTCTCCATCTCTGTAGGTCTTTTAAAATAACATATAAAGTTTGATTGTTTTCTGCAAAGGGTTTATGTATCTTTTCTAGATTTATTCCTAGATACTATATTCTCATATGGTCTTTTCTCTGTACATGCAGAGAGAGAGAGCAAGCTCTGATATCCCTTCCTCTTCTAATAAGGACACTAATTCTGTCAGAGTAGGGCCCCACCCTTGTGTACTCATTTAACCTTTATTACCTCCTGATAGGCCCTATCTCCAAATACCTTGGGGGTTTTAGACTTTGAGATATGAATTTGGGGGAGCACAATTCAGTCCATATTACCATTTTCCAGATGAAGAAACTGAGGCTCCACTAAGGTAGATGATTCCTCCCAGGATAATTTAGGAATTAAGACCTGAGGTTAGACCAGAAACTGTGCAGTTCTGGGTGTGAGCACAGTGCTCTGGTGACCTGGTGGTCCAGTAAGGTCCAGAGCTTAGCAGGGACCTCCTGGCCCCTGCTCAGAACCCAGCACTCCATCTGGTCCCCGAGAAGGGTGGGAAGGCACAGAAGCACCTACGAGAAGCACTGCAGACATGGACCTCCATGTGGATTCGGGGCATTTTCCCCAAGGGGCTCTGTGAGACGAAAGAGAAGAGAGGCGCAGACCCCACATGGTGACTGCAGTCCACGCACACGGGGTTGGGGAGCACGCACAGGAACTGGGGGGTATAGAATTTCTGCTGCTGTGAGCAGGGGAATCTTAAGGGAGCAGACCTTGGGTTGGCTGCTGCAGGTCACATTTATCAGGTTCTTGCTATGTGCTAGCTGTGCTGAGTGCTTTAGAAAGCTACATCATGGGACCCCCGTCCACGACCACCTAGTGAGATAGGAGCTCAGGTAAGCACCCAGTATGATACAGCTAGGAAGTGGTGGAGCCCAGACACACACAGACTGGTTGGTTCTACTGCCTGGGTCCTCCCAGTCCCTTCCTTTAAACTCCCGCCTTCTCTGAAGTGAGAGACCAGCCTCTTGGTGATACTGCTGAGCTTGCCAGGCCTCTTCCCACAGCCTGGTCAGACC
This sequence comes from Aepyceros melampus, assembly GCA_006408695.1. NCBI lineage: Eukaryota > Metazoa > Chordata > Mammalia > Artiodactyla > Bovidae > Aepyceros > Aepyceros melampus. The sequence continues at coordinate 54,572 of SJXQ01007338.1, read as the reverse complement.
TGGATGATTCTCATCTTCAGGAGGGAAAATAGGGAAGAGAAATGTATCTTGCTCTCCAAGCCCCATCTAGATCAAACAGGGTGGGGGTGGGGGCCTGGAATGTCCCAGTCTGTCTTTTCCCAAGTTGAGGAGCGGAAGCCATGACAGCTAAGGGGATTTGTGGAAATTCCTCTGCGCATTGTTACCAAGCAAAGGAAGTGTTTCAGAGCTGAGCTCTCAGTTTCTGCCCTAGGGAGCCAGGGCCAGCTTCCGCTTCTGAAGCTTGTTTGTGGGAAACTGAAGGGACTGTTTGAGGTTCTCCGTATGGGGGGCTCTGAATAGTCCCCCATCCTTCCCTCCTAGAGGTGAAGGGGGCAGAGGGTCCAGCGAGCCAGACAAAACAGCCCCAGAATCTGTTCCTCTGCTTTTTCCTCCACTTTGGGGTGGATGGCTCAGAGCCGAGGCAAATGAACAGCAACATTTTTTCCAGGCCTGCTGGTATTTGTTTCTGGCACAATCAGCACAAGCAGATTAGAGAAATAGTTGCATTCTTTGGTCTGTGTTCGCCCTCTGGACTGGACCTGATCATGCTTCATATGTGTGTGGCCCTGCACGGCCACCAGTCCTCTCTGGAGGCACAGCCAGGCCTGATGTCCCTGGAGTGGCTGTCTACACTCTGCCAGCTGGTGAGTTGACTCCCAGCCTCTTGGGAGGTCGTCACTGACTCACCAGGAAAGCTGTCCATGCATCTGTACAGGTATCTACATATGGAGACACCACTTACGGACATACACGTATATACACCTAAGTGTGTCCCGTGGCTTCCTGCGTCCTGTCCATTAACATCCTAGGCTTCCTCAGGTTCCCATGTCTGATGGAGGAGCCCTCTGTGGGAGTTCTCCACGGACCCCAGAGGAAGGGGAGGCTTGCATTCCCCTCCCACCCCCAGAAAGGCTTGTGGGAGCCAGACACCGAGAGCAGTACCAGGCTGTTCTATCCAGGCCCTGCCAGGAAAACCCTTTCCCAGAAAATCATCTTTGAGGTGTGACAGAAACCTGGCAGAGGAAGGAGGGGTATGTAGGCGCATAAGGTTATTCTCAACCCTCACATTCTCTTTGGTTGGAAAGTGAGGGTCTGTCAGCTAGGCTGAACAAACCTGAGAGGGAGTCCCCAGCCAGTGGGAGAACTTTTACAAGAGGAACTAAGCGGGAGGTGCTCCCTTGTCTGCCTTTCTTCTCTCTCCCACTCACTCCTTTCCTCCCCTCCCTCTCTACCTCCCTCCCTTCCTTTCCCTCTTCCCTCCTCCCTTACCTCTTTCCTTCCTTTCTCCTTTTCCAACCTTTCTTTCTCTTTATTCCACCTTGGAAACAGCACCAAGCACCTCTGCTGTTTAATTTTTTAGTGTATCTGGCCCAGTTGTAAGCACTGAGGATGGAGGGTGGAACAGGTCACAGCCCGGATACCCAAGGGTTACAAAATGTCTCGCCTGTTTAAAAAACTCCATGCTGGAGGTTTCCCTGGTGGCTCAGTGATAAAGAATCTGCCTGCCAGTGGAGGAGATGCAAGTTCAATGCCCAATCCTGGAAGATCGCACATGCTACAGAGCAACTAAGCCCATGAGCCACCACAGTAAGACTGTGTTCTAGAGCCCGCGAGTCTCAACTGCTGAGCCCAAGGGCCACAGCTACAGAAGTCTGCCCACACAGAGCCCATGCTCCACAACAAGAGAAGCCATGCAATGAGAAGCCCACACACCAGCTGGAGAGTAGCCTCTGCTCGCCACAACTAGAGAAAACCCATGCAGCAGCAAAGACCCAGCACAGCCAACAACGAATAAATAAAAAACAAAATGAAAAAAACCAACTCTGCACTAGGTGAGCCTTCAGGAAGGCCAGAGTTGAACCTGTCATAATTGCACCTCCAACTCCTTCATTCTCCAGCACTGAGGAAAAGGGTGTTTGTGGAGCCCTAGTTGCAGACTGAGCATGTGAATGCCTAGGAGAAATGGCATTTGGGGTCATTTGTCCATTGATGTAGTCTGTTTGGGAGAATTATGACTTCAGGGTTAACAGAGAACTTTTTTTTTTTAATGGTTTCTATCCATAAGACTTCTGGGAAGGGGATGGTTTCCCAGTGTGTAAAAGATGAATTTTTCAGAGTCAACATTCCTAATGCCCAAATACACTTTAGGACTATGAAAACTTCATGTACAATGATATGTTGTTAGGAACTAAATCGTACTGAGCAGAGTTGTAAGAGGGCATTTTATGTTTTATTTTTATTTCCATTCGCGGTTTATTTTTGCTCTGACATTTTATTATAATTTCTTCCTACAGTAGGTGAAGTGCTTGGGAAGTTAATTTAAACCAGCCTGACTTTCTGTGTGTATTTTTAATATTTGTTTAAGCTTTTATTGAGCTTGTCAGGCAAGTCAGTGTGCAAAAATGCAGCCGAAAACCCCGTTTTCCTTCTGCGGTGCTTGCCCATTAATACTAGGTGGTGACAACAAGATTCGCGCACACTTCAAATGGGGGATTATTCTGGGTTTTCAAGGAAATTCGAGCCACCTGTTTAAGAAACCTCTTACTGACTTAGGATGATGAAGGCCATCTCCCCACTCAGCTGTCACTCAGAGCTCCAGCTCCTGGGCGGCAGGGGGGCCCTTCTGACCTGGCCAGGCTCTAAAGGAGCAATTTGCATCACAGGTCGGAGGCCTGTCCTCCCAGCTTGTGGCTTGGCCTCAGCCTGGGCCAGAGAGCAGCTGCCATCTATCTGCCGGTGGGGAACTTTCCAGATCCACAGCGGGCTGCTTTCCCCTGGGTTTGGGCTGCCCAGTCTGGAGCTGTTTATCATGGACAGCAGAACAGCATGGGATCACCTTGAGGAAGTGGGTTGTGAGAGCTGATTGTGTGGCCTACGTGTCGGGGAGCCACGCTACCCACAGACTTTGGCCAAGGGAGAAACAGAAAGTCAACATTTTCCAGCAGGCTGGGAAGCAGCTGGGTATTTCTGGAGTCCAGGACTCTTTGGGAGAATAGTCTTGTGGTGGCAAGAGGCAGAAAAGTGGTGGTAGCGGGGGCACAGCCTGATCTTGGCTAGGCTGGGGGCAGTTTGAGAACCACTGGTCTGATTCAGGCCCATCAGTTGATAGGTGAGAAACAGGCCTGGTTTGGAGGTCAAGACGAAGTACCATGAGCATCTGCACTCAATTTGTTTATGGCAAAGCCAGGACAAGGTTTGCCAGGCTATATTTCTTTCTGCTGCTTCTCTTGCTGGTCCAGGTAGGACAAGAAAGTGATTTCTGAAATTCTACCAGTTACCATACTTGATCTGCTCATCTCTCCTTCAGTTGGGATTGGTCCTCTGCTCACAAAATAGCCATCTACAAACTGTAAGGGGGATCCGTTCCCTTTCTCCCAGGGCATATGTTGATCATTCAGAGGTTGGCTTTTTTGGTAAATGTTGTGAATAAGAAGGCTTTAAGAAAAAAACAGGTCCATCACAAGCTGAGTTCACTAAGTCTGGGCTCCTGCCCTGTGGTCTTCTCTTCTAAAGGAGGGCTCTGTGCCTACTGTCCCTGCTGAGGGGACAGCATTTTTTGCTTCATGTGACAAAGCCCCTAGTCACTGATACGGATCCAGGGGTGGCCTCCTGACTGAGAGGAGGGGACAGTCACAGGCTGGCTAGGAATCTCCAAGAACCGTAGACTTAAAAAGATGGTCTGGGCCAATCACATTCTTCCCCTGGGAGTTCAGAATTGGGAACCTCAGAAGCAGTGCCATTTGCAATGGAGGTCAATGCTGAAAGGCTGTTTGCGAATGTGTGATGTGGAAGGGGCATGGGTAGCTCTGAGGGGCCTTGTGCAAGCTGGGGGCAGGCGAGGGAAGTTGAGGAAAGTAGCAGTGGAGACAGACCAGAGGAGAAACAGAGAAGCAGTAATCCCACGAGAAAAATCTGCAGCTATAGTCTTTGTTCCCCCAAGGCCTAATTTCTCTGTGGTTTCCTTCCCTGGCATCTAGCACATTCCCTGATATATCTTGACCACAAACATCCTTTGCTTGAGCTAACCTGAATGGATCTCTGTTCCTTGCAACTTCAAGTTGCTAGAACAGGGATTGGCAACTTTTTCTATAAAGGGCTGATAGCAAATATTTCAGGCTTGCTACATGGTCTCTGTTGAGTCACTGCTGTCTTCAGAGGGTGACAGCAGCCATAGATAACATGCAAACAAATGGGCATAGCTGGACTCCAGTGAAACTTTATTTTCAAACAGGTGACCAGCTTGCCAGCTAAGGTTTGTCTGCACCAGGTGGAAACTTCAGTGTTGCATAGAGCTGGGATGGAAGGATCTAATTCTTAAGGAAGACTGGACCTCTACCCACCCCTCTCCCTATCCCCTTGAGGCCATGTCTCATTTGGTTATGGATTAAGGATAGGTGGAATAGGAACCCCACATTTTCTCTGTACCCTCTTTTCTCGCAGCATTCTGACAATTCTCTAGGCTGGTCAGCTACCACATGAGACATGATAGGAGCCCCAAACCCAAAAATTTATAGAAGTCAGGATTACCCAGCTAGCAGACCAAGCCCAAGTTATCTGCAAAGCAAGGGCACACCCTAAACTCAGTTTTTGTTATGAACAAGGCCAAATTTTTACACAAAGGAAAACTTATTTCAACATGAGTGCTGTAATATACTGAAAAAGCAAATAAAATACTTAAATGACATTTTCATAATGATTAACATGGAACATGATTAAACAATAAGGAGTGGTGGAGACTGTGGCAAATGGGTCAGAGGGATACCACCTTGTCTAAAATCAGTGCCAGTTGTTACTCAGCTCTGGTTCATTGCTTCCTATGGGAATGCAACCCATCTGATGTTAGAGTTTCCAGTTCCTGGGTATCTGAACTTTTAAAAATATAAAGACTTCTTTCTTTCTTCACCTCTCCCTCCCCCTCTTCCTTCTCCCTTCCCTCTCTTCCTGTTGTTACTGTTAGCAACTAAATTAAATTTAGGGGGAAAAAATAGTTCTTTTAAACTAATGTCTTCAAATCATACTCAACCCATGAGATTCTCAGGGCCAGTTTTCTCAGGGTTCAGCTTTCACCTGAACCCATGTTGGACTGAGCTCCCTTTAGCATATTCACCCCACACCTCAGAGAAGGAAAGCCCTGCATGTATCTCTGAGGTCTTGAGAAGGAAACTGAATCCAGAAGAGTGAGTGGCTTGCTTATGGTTTATTGAGTTGGGACCAGAGCTGAGCTGAAACCACACAGGTCCAGGTCTCCACTTGAAATCTGCACTCTGCCTCAAACAGAAGCTGGCCTGACAAGCATCTGTCTCCGCTAGCTCACGCTTCCACATGTGGGCTGTGTTTGCAGTGATATCCGCCTGTGGTTGCTACAGTTGGCAGGAGGGCCTCTGAGAAACCAGCAGAGTTGGATGTAGTTAATGTCAGAATATGAGCCGGGATCTCATCCTGCGACGTGAGCAGCTCTCAGCCTGCCCTTCAAGCCTGTGTTGAGAAATGGACCTTCCCCTGATCCTTGTGTGGCGTTTCCCAGGGAGCATCATAGGTGGTTTTTTCAAATTGAGGTATATGCTTTCATCGTTGGGGTACAATAGGAAGAAATACACTATTTGCAAAACAAGTGTGATAAGTGAGACTTCAAGAAGAAGAGACTGACATATAGGAACACATCTTCCAGAAATGTGGGTGGACATTGTTTTTCTGGGGAATCTGAGGGATGCCCTAGCTCCAGGCAGCTAGGAGGGCAAGATCTGGACCCTTTGAGGATCCTTTGTAGAGAATGTCAGCCCGGATACAGATTGAGGTAAACTCCAGATGGTTTGAATATAGCTGCTCCTCTGAGAATATGTCTCTGTCTGTATTCTTGAGCCAAATGAAAATGGTTTTTGGATTATCCAGTATTTTGTTTTAATTCAGGCCTCATCTTCCTTCCATTAGTGCAAGCCAACCCATTGTTACCAGTACTGGTTCAGTAATTACAAGTTATCATTTAATTTCTCTGTGGCCAGTGAGGGTAGTGGTGATGTTTGGAGTCAGATTGTCTGGGTTCTACCACTCTACCAATAGTGGTATTCTATCATTTTACCACTCCATGTTGCTTTGGCAAATCACTCAATCTCCCTGTATCTCCATTTTCCCATCTGTAGAATGGGAACAATAACAGTGTCTACCTCATAAAGTTCTTGTGACATTAGAATGAGAAATACCTTCATTCAATTCTAAATACTGAGCACCTGCTTCTAGGTGCTGGAAATGTAGTAGAGAACTAGGCAGGCGATGCTCCTGCTCTCGAGATGCCAACATTCTCACATTTGCTCAGCAAATATAAGGTGCCATTTTTCCTGTTGATGTTTTGTTGATGCTGTTGTTATTGATGTTCTTGCCACCCAGCTCAGAGGAAAGAGGAGAGATATTATCCCAATCAGTGGCTCAATAGTTTTCCACATTAAGCGAGTTATAAAAGATGCATCCCTCACTGTACAGTAACCATTTCTCAGAGCCTGCTTGGTGTCAGAGACAAGCTCCTGACCTACCTGGACATCTGCAATATGTCCACAAGTTACATCATGTTTCTCTCTTTAAGAAGTGGAGCTGAGGCCTTCCTTCATGGTCCAGGGGTTAAGAATCTGCCTTGCAATCTGCATGGAACACAGGTTTGATCCCTGGTCCAGGAAGATCCCACATGCCGCAGAGCAATTCAGTCTGAGTGCAACAACAAAGACCCAGCACAGCCAAAAATAATTAAAAATAAATAAACAAAAACTTGAAAAAAGATTTAGAGCTGAATTCCAGACCCGTTGAGTTTGGATTGACTTAGTGATTTACTTCTAACAAGTAGAATGTGGCCAAAATGATGGGGTGGGTGACATCTAGGGCAGACCACTAAAGGCACTGCAGCTTCCTCCTTGCTCTTTCTGTAATCAGTTTTTCTAGGGGGAGCCAGCTGCCGTGTTATGAGGACACTCAAAGCGCCCTAGAAAGAGGCTCACATGGTGAGGAACTTAGGTCTCCTTCAAACAGCTGGCAAGAAACAGATCTTTTGATAACAGCCATGTGAGGGGCTCATCTTGGCAGAATAGCCTTGCATCCTGTCAAGCTGTCAGGACTGTCGCGGCCCCAGTCAACATCTTGACTACAGCCTCACGAGAGACTCTGAGTCAGAACCACGCAGTTTCAGCTGCTTCTGGATTCTTGACCCACAGAATCTGCAAGTGGGTGAGGGGGTCTTCCACTCAGACTGGAATCAGAACACTGCAGAATTGGCGCAGCACGATAGCTTAGTATTAATTCTATAAACCTGAGCAGTCCTGCGTGTGCTGGAGATGCGGAGGGAAGGTTTTCAAAGATTCCATCTCCCTATCCAAAGATGGTGCCCAGTGTACTCCAGCTCTGCACCGATGCATCTGCTTGGTGATGACGCCTTCACCCACAGAGAATTCCTTCCTGACGGGAGCTGTTTGCCCCAGGAGCCAGCAGGGAAATAACTTTTCTAGAGATAGCGCAAGACAGAGGCTGCAAGAGAGTCTCAGTGCTAAGTTTTCCCCTCCATAGGGTAGCATCCACTAGCCTCTGGCCTCTCCCAGGTCTACCCTCTTCACCTTTGCCATCTGGTCTGGAACTAGGCTATGCAGTATATCTCTCTTCTGGAACATGAGACCCCTCATTCCCTTCCTCCCTTACTCTCCACCTGTGCTGCTCGGTTTTATGTGTCCACTTGACTGGGCCACAGAGTGCCCAGATACCAGCCAATTGTTATCCAGGGTGTGTCTGTGAGGGTGTTTCTGGCCGAGATGAGCATTTGAATCAATAAACTGAGTAAAGCAGATTACCTTCCTAATATGAGTGAGCTTCATCCAATAAATTGTGGACCTGACTGGAACAGAAAAGACTGGGTAGGAAGGGACGCCCTCTGCCCGACTGCAGGAGCAGGGCCACCGCTTTCTTTCTGAGAAGAAAACAGGGGCTCTTCTGGCATCTCCAGCCTGCTAGCTTTGGAACTGGAGTTTACAGCATCGGTTCTCCTGGTTCTTGGGCCTTCAGAGTCAAATTGGAACTGTATCTTGGCTCTCCTGGTTTTCCAGCAAGGTGACAGCAGACCTGGGGACTTCCCAATCTCCATAATCACATGGGCCAGTTCCTTACAGTATGTATATGTATTCCTTTCTGTGTATATATATCAGTTCAGTCGCTCAGGCGGTTCCAACTCTTCGCAATCCCATGAATCGCACCATGCCAGGCCTCCCTGTCCATCACCAACTCCCGGAGTTCACTCAGACTCACATCCATCGAGGCAGTGATGCCATCCAGCCATCTCATCTTCTGTCGTCCCCTTCTCCTCCTGCCCCCAATCCCTCCCAGCATCAGGGTCTTTTCCAATGAGTCAACTCTTCGCATGAGGTGGCCAAAGTACTGGAGTTTCAGCTTTAGCATCATTCCTTCCAAAGAAATCCTAGGGCTGATCTCTTTCCAGATGGACTAGTTGGATCTCCTTGCAGTCCAAGGGCCTCTCAAGAGTCTTCTCCAACACCACAGTTCAAAAGCATCAATTCTTTGGTGCTCAGCTTTCTTCACAGTCCCACTCTCACATCCATACATGACCACAGGAAAAACCATAGACTTGACTAGATGGACCTTTGTTGGCAAAGTAATGTCTCTGCTTTAAATATGCTATCTAGGTTGGTCATAACTTTTCTTCCAAGGAGTAAGCATCTTTTAATTTCATGGCTGCAATCACCATCTGCAGTGATGGTTGTTTCTTTGGAGAACCTTGACTAACACACACTCCATCCAACCTATCCACCTTTCTCCACCACCAGTTTACCTCTCTAATCCATCATTGTCTCTCACCTGCATTCCACTGAATCTCTTCACGGATCTCTCTGGTTGGTTGAACGGTAACCCTCCAAAGATATAACCCCCAACCTGTGATTGTTGCCTAATTTGAAAAACAGATCTTGAACTTCCCTGGTGGTGCAGCAGATGAGAGTCTGCAGGGAGTGTGAGTTCAATCCCTGGCTTGCAAAGATTCCACATGCTGTGGGGCAACTAAGCCCATGTGCCACTACTACTGACCCCAAGCTCTAAAGCCCATGAGCCGCAACTGCTGAGCCCAAGTGCTACAGCTGCTGAAGCTGACATGCACGAGAGCCTGCATGATGCAACTACTGAACCCAAGCACTGCAACTACTGAAACCAGTGCTTGGGAGCAAGAGAAGCCTGTGCACTGCGATGAAGAGTAACTCCTGCTTGCTGCAACTAGAGAAAGCCTGAGTGCCGCAGCAAAGACTCAGTGCAAAAAAAAAAAAAAAAAAAATTACGGTCATCATAATACTAATAATAGGGCTTCCCAGATATCTCAGCTGGTTAAGAATCCGCCTGCCATGCCGGAGATCCTGGTTTGATTCCTGGGTTGGTAAGATCCCCTGGAGAAGGGATTAGCTACCCGCTCCAGTATTCTTGGGTTTCTCTTGTAGCCCAGCTGGTAAAGAATCTGCCTGCAATGCGGGAGAACTGGGTTCGAACCCTGGGCTGGGAAGATCCCTTCAAGAAAGGAACGGCTACTCACTCCAACATTCTGGTCATCGTAATACTATTTTTAAAAAGAAAAGAAAAATAGATCTCTGCAGATTTAATGCAAGTTAAGAATCTCAAGATGAGATTATTCTGGATTAACAGGATAGGCCCTAAATCCAATAGCAAGTGCCCTTATAAGAAAAGGAGAAAGGTAAACTCACTGGACAGAAGAGACAGAGAGGAGACCATGTGAGGCAGAAGCAGGGCCTGGGGCTTTGCTGTTGCAGCCAAGGGGCCGCAGGAGATGGAGAGACAAGCCTGTCCTGGAGGCTGGGAGTGGGTACCGCCCTCCTGATGCCTTAGTTTGGACATCTGCCCCCCGGAGCTGTGCGAACACATTTCTGTTGTTTGAAGCCACGTGGTTTGTGTTGATTTGTTGTGTCCACCTTGGGAAATGAGTACAGTCCTTCTTTCCAGCCTTGATCCACTGGGATCCTTCAGTACCAGGAGCCAGAGTTACCTTGAGAAATTAAAATTTGATGACCACTTGTATTGACAATACTACAATCTTTTTTAATGGCTAGATTTCTTTCTTTTTTTAAAAGTATTTATTTATTTATTTATTTATTTTTGGCTGCACTGGATCTTCATTGCTGCTTGGGCTTTTCTTTAGTTGCGGTGAGCGGGGACTGCTCTGGTTACAGTGCTCAGGCTTCTCACTGTGGTGGCCTCTCTTGTTGCGGAGCACAGGCGCTAGGGCACATGGGCTTCAGCTGCATGGGCACATCAGCCCCGTTGCAGGTCCTGGGCTCTAGGGCGCAGGCTCGGTAGTTACGGTGCACAGGCTTTAGTTGCCTGCAGCATATGGGATCTTCCCAGACCAGAGATTGAACCTGTGTCTCCTCCTTTGGCAGGAGGATTCTTAACCACTGGACCACCAGGAAGCCCCTACAATGTTTATTTTTAACCACATTTAGATTAAAACATACTGCCTCCCACCCCCAGTAGCCTACAAAGCCCAACTGACCCAGCCCCTAGCATCCCTGGCACTCAGCACACCCTGTCACCAGGTCATCAGTCACTGTCTGAAGCGCAGCAAGCTCTCTCCTGTGTCGAGGTCTTTGCAACCGCTTTTCCCTCTGCCTATGACCTTCTGCCCCCAGATCTTGGGAGGTTGTTCCTTTGCCATTCATTAGGCCTCAGTTTGGGCTTCCCAGGTGGCTCTAGTGGTAAAGAAACCCACCAGCCAATGCAGGAGATGTAAGAGATGTGGGTTCCATCCCTGGGTCGGAAAGAACCCCTGAAGGAGGGTATGGCAACCCACTCCAGTATTCCTGCCTGGAGGAGCCCATGGGCAGAGGAGCCTGATGGGTTATAGTCCATAGTTCGTAAAGAGTTGGATACAACTGAAGCAACTTAGTACACGCGCATGCATGCACAGGCCTCAGTTAAATGTTATGATCACAGAGAGGACCTCGGTATCCTATCTAAGATGCTCACCATCCACAGCCCTGCATTAACCATGCTCTTACCGCATTTGTTCCTTTCATACTCTCTGTGTTTAACTCATTTGTCTAATTGTTAGATTTATTCCCTACCCTCACCATGGACGCAGGGACTGTGTGCTTCCCACTGTCTCCTTGACCTCCAGGACAATGCATAGAGTAGTTTTTGCAAAATGATTGTAATTGCATGCAGTTAGGAATTGCTTCTTCCCATTTACTCATTCACTCAATAAATGTATTAAGCACTGATTTTGTGCCAAGCATATATTACAGCCACGCTCAGTGACAGATGTTAAATTTTCTTTTAAATTTAAAATTTATATAGTTTTAAAGTTGGCTAATATATTCTAGGGACCAAAATTCCAGAGGTCACTCAACTATTCACTTTAAAGCTTCTGTACCAGTTCTACATTGTTGTCTCTCAGCTCCAGACTCATCCTTTTATACTCAGCTTTTGGATGCTGGGGCTCTGCGTAGTACATTTCTGCTTTGTAAGCTGCCTTATGCGAGACCTTCCCAGTGTCAGGGAGATTCTAAAGCCAGAGGAGGCGAAAGAAACTTGCCCCTCCTGTGGGCTTCTTATCTGCTTCCTGCGCTGTGAACAATCCCCCCACCCCATCATAATTGCTTTTTCATCCTGCCTTGAAGAAATAGCTGATTCCAATCTTGTGATTTGTCTAATAAGAGCCTCCTTGGACCTCCCTGGAAGACACAGCACTAGCCATTGCTGCTCCCTCCTCAGAGGTCTGTGTCCTGGCACGTGATGGGTCCTCTCCCCAACTTACAAGCTTGAATCATACACTTAATTTCAGCTTTTCCCTTGAACGCGAAAGTCGCTCAGTCGTGTCTGACTCTGTGACCCCACGGACTATACAGCCCGACGAATTCTCCAGGCCAGAATACGGAGTGGGTAGCCTTTCCTTTTTCCAAGGGACTTCCCACTCAGGAATCAAACCAGGGTCTCCTGCGTTACAGATGAATTCTTTACCAGCTGAGCTATCAGGGAAGCCCTATTCATTGCCCCCCCAGCATATTCACAAACTCTTCCCTTGGCATCCCCCCCATATTCACTGGAAGTGGGGGTTACCCTTCCTATGGTTGTTACTGCATGAGACCTTGGGATGTTTACCTTTCAGTCACCTGGTAAATAGTTTTATATCACATTAACAACTCTTTATATTAAATTTTCTCTGATCAAATAACTCAAGTGGTTTCTGTTCCCTGGGTACCTTGGTTGATTCAGCCTCCTTCCCCCACCTGTCCCCACTTCTCCCTGTAGGCAATCAACAAACCTTGCTTCGTATTCTCCAGAGACCAGGTACATTTTTTTTTGAGTCAAATAGTTTCATGAAATGTGGAGTATGAGAGAAACCATCCAATTTTGTCAATAATTAGGGTAATAATAACTAACTCTGTTGTTAGTACCAGGTTCTGTATGAAGTGCTGTTTTGTGTGAAAGACCTTATTATTCACTCTGGTTTACAGATGAAGCAGCCAAGGCAGAGAATGACAAAATAATCTCACTCCAGGTCACACAGTGAGTGCATGTCAGAAGTGGTGCCTGAATCCAGGCACCTGGGTTCCAGCATCCTGATACTTAGCCTCTTTGCAATATTCATACCCTGGGGTAGCATTGAGATCCTGGACTTAAAATAGGAGGCTTGATTGCTACTTTTTACTGGCTGGTATCTTTGAAGAAACTCCCTAATCTCTTTGGACCTCAACCCCAAAAATGTATAACAATGGGTGAAAATAAATATCTACCTCAGCAGACTTTTATAAGATTTCATGAGACAACATACAAAAGCATCTAATAATAGCATATGGCATACATTTCTTACCGTAAATGTTAGCTCTTATCATTGACATTGTCACTATGCCTTCCCTGTTCCCTCAGTTGATGTCTATATTCCCCTCTTTTAACAATGTTGGCAGAGGAGTGCTGATAAGTGTTCAGTACCTAGCTTTGTGAAATTAAAGCAAAGCCCTAATTCATAGCTTCCACTGATTTCCAGGGTGCTAATACTCGCATCATGGCAAATTTCAAGCTACCAACACAATAACAATTGACTGGGAACTCTCCCCACAGTCCAGTGGGTTAGGACTCCACACTTTCACTGCCAAGGGTACGATTCAGTTCGTATTAGGGCAACTGGGATCATGGTGTGGCCAATTTTAATAAATTAATTACACCCTGTTCTTCAAAAAATAATTGTCTTACAAATTTCTTGAAAATTTAACTTTCTGCCCTTGAGATCTGGTATTGAACGTGTCCAGCACACCATCCCATCTAGGTCTTGGTGCAAAACCTGATATTCAAGCCTTCTTTGTCTAAGGAAAGCCTCAAAGGCATACACTTTCCCACTACTTAGAGTTCAGGAAGGTGAATCTGAACCACTGAAGAACCCCTCCCTTTTGCTCTTGCATTCATGTGTCCCATAGATATCCCTGAGCTCCTGCTATTTGCTTTGTCTGGAAAGAGTTTTTGTTCAGGAATGTAAACCTGCAGCTGCCCTGCTGAACAGGCTTTGTCCTGGGCTGTGTTCCCATTCCTGTCCAGGGAGCATCCTTTTCCCTCCTCAGCCGCCCTTCCTTCCTCCCCTCCCAACGGTATCTCCACTGGGAGCCTGAACGTCTGTCTCCCATGGGCTCCTGCTTGCCTGTGCTCCAAGTCCTCTCACACACCCGCACTGGAGCTGTCCCTCCCAGTTTCCCCAGTGCCTTGCTCAGTTCAGCAGACACCTCCTGTTTCTCTGTTCACTTATGCTACCACCTCTCCCTCTGTCTCCTAACAACCTCTCACTAACTCTGCCCTGGGCCCCTCTCTCTCTGCAAGGTACAGTGTCACCCACCAGACATTCGGGTCCACTGCAGACCAAATGAGAACTTTGAGGGGGTCTGTGTCTTGCTGTGTGGTGATTTATAGAAAGTTGTGTGGAGTCAGATGAACTGGGATCAGAACTCAGCTCTGTCATTTACTAGCATTTTGAACTTGGCCTCGGCAACTTAATTATTTCAAGGTTCATTTTCTTTATCTCTTCCTTCCTTTTTCCTTTTCTTATGCCCCTTTATCCTTCCCTTTCCCTCTTTTGTTGCTTAAGAGTTGATGGTTATCTTAGTCTGTTCAGGGTGTTATAACAAAATCCCACAGACTGGGTAGCTTATAAACAACAGAAATTTATTTCTCAGAGTTGTGGAGCCTGGAAGTCTGAGATCAGCATGCCAACATGGTCAAGTTCTAATGGAGACCCTCTTCAGGATTAAAGACCTTTCACTGTGTCCTTATATAGCAGAAGGGCCTAGAGAACTTCTGGGGTCTCTAAAAGGACACTAAGCCCATTCATGAGGGCTCCAATCTCAGGACCTAGTCACCTCCCAAAGGCCCCACCTCCTAATACCATTACATTGGATATTAAGATTTCAATGTGTGAATTTAGGGGGACACAAGCCTTCAGACCATAGCAGTAGTTATACTTTTATGTTTTAGTTAGTTTTTTTAAAGTCAAAGTGCCACCTGTACATATTAATAGTTTACAGTCAAGTACTTCTATAAACTATGAACAAAGCTAGTGGAGGTGATGGAATTCCAGCTGAGCTATTTCAGATCTTAAAAGATGATGCTGTGAAAGTGCTACACTCAATATGCCAGCAAATTTGGAAAACTCAGCAGTGGCCACAGGACTGGAAAAGGTCAGTTTTCACTGCAATCCCAAAGAAAGGCAATGCCCAAAATGTTCAAACTACCACACAATTGCACTCGTGTCACATACTAAGTAATGCTTAAAATTTTCCAAGCTAGGTTTCAACAGTACATGAACTGAGAATTTCCAGATGTTCAAGCTGGTTTTAGAAAAGGCAGAGGAACCAGAGATCAAATTGCCAACATCTTCTGGATCATAGAAAAAGCAAGAGAGTTCCAGAAAAACACCTATTTCTGCTTTATTAACTACACCAAAACCTTTGACTGTGGGATCACAACAAACTGTGGAAAATTCCTAAAGAGATGGGAATACCAGACCACCTGAACTGCCTCCTGAGAAATCTGTATGCAGGTCAAGAAGCAACAGTTAGAACTGGGCAAGGAGCAATGGACTGATTCTAAATTGTCACCTTATTTATTTAACTTCTATGCAGAATACATCATACAAAATGCTGGGCTGGATGAAGCCCAGGCTGGAATCAAGATTTCTGGGAGAAATATTAATAACCTCAGATATGCAGATGATACCACCCTTATGGGAGAAAGCGAACAGGAACTAAAGAGCCTCTTGATGAAAGTGAAAGAGGAAAGTGAAAAAGCTGGCTTAAAACTCAACATTCAAAAAACAAAGATCATAGCATCTGGTCCCATCACTTCATGGCAAACAGATGGGGAAACAATGGAAACAGCGACAGACTTTATTTTCGGCTTCCAAATCACTGCAGATGGTGACTGCAGCCATAAAATTAAAAGACCCTTACTTCTTGGATGAAAAGCTATGACAAACCTAGACAGCATATTAAAAAGCAGAGACATTACTTTGCTGACAAAGGTCTGTATAGTCAAAACTATCGTTTTACCAGTAGGAGGAAATGGCAACCCACTCCAGTATTCTTGCCTGGAAAATTCCATGGATGGAGGAGCCTGGTAGGTGACAGTCCATGGAGTTGCAGAGTCAGACACGACTGAGCGACTTTATTTTCACTTTCACTTATAATGGATGTGAGAGTTGGACCATAAGGAAAGCTGATTGCCAAAGAATTGATGCTTTTGAACTGCGGTGTTGGAGAAGACTCTTGAGTGTCCCTTGGACTACATGGAGATCCTACCAGTCAGTCCTAAAGGAAATTAGTCTTGAATATTCATTGGAAGGAATGATGCTGAAGCTAAAACTCCAAAACTTTGGCCACGTGATGCAAAGAACTGACTCATTGGAAAAGACCCTGATGCTTGGAAAGATTGAAGGCGGGAGGAGAAGGGGACGACAGAGGATGAGGTGGTTGGATGGCATACAGACTCAATGGACATGAGTTTGAGTAACCTCCGGGAGTTGGTGATGGATAGGGAGGCCTGGCATGCTGCAGTCCATGGGGTCACAAAGAGTTGGACATGACTGAGGAACTGAACTGAACTGAACTTCTGTAAGCCTTATTTTAAAATGGCACGTCTCCCCTAAGCCTATTTTCTCCTCCCTAGAGATGACTACTTTGAAATCCTTTAGCTATTTTTTTTTTTGTAATTACCTCTGCATATCTAAATAATATAGTTAGACTGATACTTCCTGCTTTTTCAGTTTTAGGCGTTATCTTTGGCTTCCCACTTTGAAACAAGATCTTATGTATCACACTATAAACTGTATGTATTTGTCTGTTTGGCAGTACTTTCACATGGTGTGAAACTGGGTCAAATAATCAACTGCGAATTCTAGATTGGGACATGAGGACTGATCCTTTAGCGTCTTCATCCCCTCCCACCATGTATATACTCCCCACCCCCCTTCTTGTCTCCCAGTATAGCCACATCTAATATTTATTAGATCAGTATTCATCTTTCATACCATCATGACTGTCACATGCTGTTCACAGCTGAGCCATGTGTATTCTAGGAACATTTTTCGTTTCTTCTATAGTTGTTTCCCCTGGAGGTCATGCTTGCCCTGATTTTGTTTTTTTTTTCCTAAGTATTTGCATGATTATCATAAATTCTACCCAAGAAATCCCTAATTGTGAGTCCCCTGTCAATATATTCATGGGGTCACAAAGAGTCAGACACGGCTGAGTGACTGAACTGTCAATATATTAAAATACATGGGACATTCTGTCAACTTCCCCTCAGTGAAATCCCTGGAGATCCTCTGGCCATCGGGCCTGGCCTGGTTTTCTCTGGGTCTCAGGCACAGCTGTGGGCTGAGGTCCCCCTACACTGTCCTCTGGGGCTCCTGTCACTGCCCTCTGCTGCTTTGGATCCACCTTTGCCAGAATCTCCCATCTCCTGGTAGATCACATTGTTCAGCAACTTCCTTAGACTGCACATTCTGAAAGGTCCTTATTCTACCCTTACCTCTAAGTGGTAATTTGGGTGGAGAATTCTAGCTTGGAAATAATTTCTCATCAGAATTTTGGACATAGCTTGTTTTTTCTGATTTTCTGAGATGCTTTTTTGTGACCTGATATCATTGTGATTCTTCATCTGAAACCTATTTTTTTCTTTCTGGAATCTTGTTTTCTGTCTCCAGGTTTTAGAAATTTCACAGTGGCATGACTTGATGTGAGTGCATTTTCATATTCAGGGCACTCTGTGGACTCTTTTAATTAAAAATGTCCATTCTGATAAATGCTTACTTCGTGCTGTGTCATCTTAGCTAAGCTGGAATCACATCTCCCAGAACCCCCTTCTCTATCTGGTATCAGGCTAGTGTTGGCCACAAAGGACATTTTGTACCAGATTTGGAAGGTGAAAATAAAGCAGCAGCCATATTTGTATGTTATGGACTGTGGTGTCTGGTGTCAGGCACCGAGGCATCCCTCAGCTCACCTGATTGGTTTGGAGCAGCACCTAGACTCGCAGTTCCAGTAACCCCCACCATATCTGTTCCTTCAGCCTCTCCAGCTTCTTTGGCCAGTGCATGTGTAGCTCTGTGATGGTGAAAGGGTGCCAGGCTCTCCTATAGGTCATCAATGGCATTCGGGTTGGAGGGAGTGAGAGAAAAACATGGATTCCAGTTTGCCCCTTTGGGTTCCACCTTATCTTTGCTCTTATCCACACCGAGGTTTCCTTCCCAACTGCCAGTCTATAGAGAGTTTAGGCTCAATACTAGTTTGTAAAGGCAGCAGTCTTCATAGACTCCTGTCCACCACCTCCACAATGATGGAAGGCCTAACCCCTGCTTTTGAACTGTGGTGTTGGAGGACACTCTTGAGAGTCTCTTGGACCTCAAGAAGATCCAACCAGTCCATCCTAAGGGATATCAGTCCTAAAACTTCATTGGAAGGACTGATGCTGAAGCTGAAACTCCAATACTTTGGACAACTGATGCAAAATGCTGACTAATTAGAAAGACCCTGATGCTAGGAAAGACTGAAGGCAGGAGGAGAAGGGAACAACAGAGGATGAGATGGTTGGCTGGCATCACCGACTCAATGGACATGAGTTTGAGTAACTCTGGGAGTTGGTGATGGACAGGGAGGCCTGGCATACTGCAGTCCATGGGGTTGCAGGGAGTCGGACATGACTGAAGGACTGAACTGAACTGGCTGCAGTGGGTCTTTGTTGCAATGTGTAGGCTTCTCACGTTGTGGGGCACAGGCTCTAGGCATTCAGGCATCAGTAGTTACAGCCCACAGGCTCAGGAGTTGACACTTGAGGGCTCCAAAGCACAGGCTCAGTAGTTGTGGCTCACAGGGTTTAGTTGCTCTGCAGCACGTAGAATCTTCCCAGACCAAGGATTGAATCCATGTTCCCTGCACTGGCAGGCGGATCCCCATCCACTATACCACCAGGGTTAGATGATTCTGTGAAAGTGCTGCACTCAACATGCCAGCAAATTTGGAAAATTCAGCAGTGGCCACAGGGCTGGAAAAGGTCAGTTTTCATTCCAATCCCAAAGAAAGGCAATGCCAAAGAATGCTCAAACTACCGCACGATTGCACTCATCTCACACGCTAGCAAAGTAATACTCAAAATTCTTCAAGCCAGGCTTCAGCAATACGTGAACCGTGAACTCCCTGATGTTCAAGCTGGTTTTTTGAAAAGGCAGAGGAAACAGGGATCAGATTGCCAACATCTGCTGGATCATGGAAAAAGCAAAAGAGTTCCAGAAAAACATCTATTTCTGCTTTATTGACTATGCCAAAGCCTTTGATTGTGTGGATCACAAGAAACTGTGGAAAATTCTGAAAGAGATGGAAATACCAGACCACCTGACCTGCCTCTTGAGACATCTGTATGCAGGTCAGGAAGCAACAGTTAGAACTGGACATGGAACAACAGACTGGTTCCAAATAGGAAAAGGAGTACGTCAAGGCTGTATATTGTCACCCTGCTTATTTAACTTCTATGCAGAGTACATCATGAGAAA
>SJXQ01007338.1:11029-34186 GCA_006408695.1 Aepyceros melampus | reverse complement strand
AGGCTGGGGCCTGTGGCAGGGGGAAAATCCAGAGGGGGGGTGTGGGGCGGGAGGGGGGAGGTGGGGGTCGGGATTGGGAGTTCATGTACACTCGTGGCTGATTCATGTCGACGTGTAGCAAAACGAATACAGTATAGTAATGATGGTTTTTCAAAGAGATTTCCTCTCCATGTACTTCATGTACTTTTTCCGCTTCTTCCAAAATACTGTTCTTATGTTTACTTTGGTTTCTACCTTTCATTTGGCGTTCCTCAAATGTATAATGATCCTTGTTTGTTCGTATTTAAGAATGACGTATTTTTTGGAAGCTGTGAATGATTGTGATCTTTGCTGTAGGCTGACCTGGCTGGCTCCTTCATTGGGAAACTCCTGGTTTTAGTCTTTTAAATCTTTCTTCTTGGGCTAGTTACATTCCCAGAGAAAGGCTTTCTTTTCTCTTGCTAGGAGAGTACAAGACTGACTGCCAGCTCTCTGGGAACCAGAGTAGTAAGGAGGGCTGGGGACTCAGCATTCAGTATGTCACTCTCACCCAGCCCCTCTGTTTTCCCATGATATTAATACCTTCACTCTCAGTTGTAGGGTTTTCTCTAACCCAGATCCTCCTGTTCCACTTTCTCCTGAGAATAAAGCTTAGGCTTGTGCCCAAGTGGGAAAGAGGGAGTCACATGGCTGATAGAGTGGGTGATGGGATCTGAGATCCACCAGCTTCTTAAACTATCATATAAACCAACCAGTCCCCTGTTTTTAGCTCTACCCCACCCCTACTTTAAGAGATAGCTAGTGCTCCCCATCTTGAGCCCTTGGGGAAAGTCTCAGCTGTAATCTGACTATTCCTTGGCTTTCCCCACAGCTAATTTAGGATTCATATTTCTCAGGTCTGCAAAGTCCATTCATATTCATCTCAGCTTCCAAAATTTTTTTGGTGTGAGCTCAGTGTCTGTTTTATTTACCTTGTAGGTTTATTAATTTTTTAATTCACTACTTTATTCATGTATTCAGCAAATATTTATGAGCTCTGTACTATGTGCCAGACATTGCTTGACTTTAAAAAATATCAATTAACACTTTTAATGGAGTTTTAGATGGGAGTAAGCATAAAAATTTGTGTGTATTTAGTCCTTCATTTTTACCTGAAAGTCAATATATATATTTTTTAAATCAGTGAACGAAGGTGGTAATATTTACTCCTGGGATTGGGAAAGGATTAATTGAGATAATGTAAAGTACCTAGTATAGTGCTCAGCACGTAATAAGTGCCCAATAAATTATAATCATTGTGGTTAACATTTTAGTTTTTACTGGTCTAAGGGAGACATAGTCTGGGTGGTTAAGAATTATATGGACGTTTTGTTTTGTTAAGGGCAGTGTGTTCAAGTAGTTTACGTACATTGTGGATTATATTGCAAATGTTAAATTTTTGGCAGACCTCTCCAGTCAGGCCATTAGACATGTGCCTAGAGGATACAGTCTCAGCTTAAGGAAAGCTTACATGGAGTTTGGATGGTGACTCTGCAATTTGGATGTAGAGGAAGTCCTATATAAAGATCCCAAGTCAGATAGACATGACTTAGAAATTTTTACTACTGGTTCCCTCCATTAATATGGTACTTCAAGTTTTGTTCAATAAATGACACTCTACAAAACATGGCCACATTTATTTTCATGTCAGCTATGACTGGTGGGCAGAGCTGGTGGGCTGTTGTATTTCACAACTCAGGAAAATGAGTTTCCAAAAAGCAATATGCCTTGTCAACTGATGTGTAGCCAACAAACAACTAAGCTGAGATTAGAGCACAGAATTGTTGCTTTTTTATCTTAATTCTATTAAATGGAAAGAAGTCCTGAACTTCTATTGTATAGTCATAATAAGATCCAGGAAATAAACTGTTTCTCTGGGTCAGAATTCAGGAAAGCCTTGACTGGGCAGTATACACTTGGGGTTTCTTATGCCGCTGTAGTCACAGGTCAGCTAGAGCTGCAGCTGGCTGAAGGCTGGAGGCTCCAACATGGCTGACTCACATGCCTGGCGCGTTGGTGATGGCTTAAGGCTGGCATGTGGCTCTTAACTACCTAATGCTGCATAAGAAATTACCCCTAAATAAAAAGACTTTAAAAAAAAATCACAATTAAAAAAAAAATAGAATGAGGGCATAAGGTGGGCTTATTGCAAGATAAAATCTGTCTAGGAGATAGGATGTCTCTGAGGGAATGGACAAGATTGAACACTGACAAAGATGTGAAGCAACAGGAACTTTCATTCATTGCTGGAGTGGTGCAAAAAGTTACAGTGACTTTGAAAGGCAGTTTCTTGTAAACCTAAATATATCCTTACCATATGACCCAGCAGCTGTGCTCCTTGGTATCTATCCAAATGAGTTAAAAACATGTCTACACAAAAATCTGCACATGGATGTTGGCAGCAGTTTTATTCATAATTGCCAAAAGACGTAAGCAACCAAGATGTCCTTCCCTCGGTGAATAGACAAACTGTGGTACATCCAGACAATGGAATATTATTCACTAATTTAAAAAAGAGGCTGTCATGCCAAGAAAATACATGGAGGAGACTTAAATGCATATCACTAGGTGAAAGAAGCAGATCTGAGAAGGCTACTTGCTATATAATCCCAACTATATGACGTTCTATAAAAGGTAAGACTACAGAGGCAGTACAGGCTTAGTCAATGGGTGCCAGAGTTCTAGCAAGAGAGAGGCATGATGAATTGATGGAGCACAGAAGTTTGTAGTGGTGGATTCCTGATATTAATTCATTTGTCAAAACCCATTTTATGTACAACATAAAGAGTGAACCTTAATATAAGCTATGGACATTAGTTAGTAATAATGTATCAGCATGGGTTCATCAGTTGTAACCAATGCACCCTACTAATGCAAGATGTTAATAATAGGACATGATGTAGGAGATAGAGAATAGGGCATATAGACTTTTTCTGTATTTTCTATTCAGTTCTTCTATTAACTTAAAACTGCTCTAAAAAAATAATGTCTATTTAGGGGGTAAAAAAAAGGATGGGAATATGTGGTGGGTTGGTTACAAGAGAAAACCTTTCTAGAAAACATAGCCCAGATGTCCCTGAGTGCTTTGTGTTAAATGTTCTCTGACCAAATCAATTGTGAGCTAAAGATGCTTCAAGGATAATGATGTATTTGGGATAGACAAGAAGCAACAGTTAGAACCAGACATGGAGCAATGGACCAGTCCAAAATTGGGAAAGGAGTATGTCAAGGTTGTATATTGTCACCCTGCTTATTTAACTTATATGCAGAGTACATCATGCAAAATGCTGGGCTGGATGACTCATAAGCTGAAATCAGGATTGCCAGGAAAAATATCAACAACCTCAGATACACAGATGATACCACTTTAATGGCAGAAATCTAAGAGGAACTAAAGAGCCTCTTGATGAAGGTGAAAGAAAAGTGAAAAAGCTGGCTTAAAACTCAACATTCAAAAAACTTAAGATCATGACATCTGGTCCCATTACTTCATGGCAAATAGATGGGGAAACAATGGAAACAGTGACAGATTTTATTTTCTTGGGCTTCAAAAACACTGCAGATGGTGACTGCAGCCATGAAATTAAAAGACCCTTGCTTCTTGGAAGAAAAGCTATGACAAACCTAGACAGAGTATTAAAAAGCAGAGACAGCACTTTGCCAACAAAGGTCCGTCTAGTCAAAGCTATGATTTTTCCAGTAGTCATGTATGGATGTAAGACTGGACCATAAAGAAGGCTGAGTGGCGAAGAATTGATGCTTTCAAATTGTGGTGTTGAAGAAAACTCTTGAGAGTCCCCTGGACTACAAGAAGATCAAACCAGTCAATCTTAAAGGAAATCAGTCCTGAATATTCATTGGAAGGACTGATGCTTTAAGCTGAAGTGCCAATACTTTGGCCACCTGATGCTAAGAGCCGACTCACTGGAAAAGACCCTGATGCCAGGAGTGATTGAGGGCAAGAGGAGAAAGGGACAACAGAGGATGAGATGGTTGAATGGCATCACTGACTCAATGGACATGAGTTTGAGCAAACTCTGAGAGACAGGGAAGAACAGGGAATCCTGGTGTGCTGCAGTCTATAGGGTCGCAAAGAATCAGATATGACTTAGCAACTGAACAACAATCCTGAAATGAGGGCCTTGTTTGAGTGACTTTGAGATTGTTTGGAGATCTGTATTTTTAGTGCATTTGAACTGGAGGGAAAAAGAGGAGCTACTGATGTTCATAAATTTCCTTTCCTGTATATCCCTACCCTACCCCTGCTCTCTCCCTCTCTCGCTCTATTATCATTACCATATTTTCCCTTAAAACCTGTGCTATGAAGCTCCAGAGACCCAAAGGAAACTGGAAGCCTGTTCTAAAAAGACAGAGTGAGTCACACTCATTGAGTAGGAATTTTCAGAGAGGGGCACTGTTCAAAACCAGCACTGATACCCCAGCCCCCACACCCACCTTGGTGACTCACACCATCACCTTTAGATTAAAAGTGCATCTGAGGACACTGAGCCCTCCGAGATTCCTGGGAGACAAATGACACTTCAAATAACCCAACTGGGCACTGACAGTGGTACTGCTTTTGGGAGGGATGGCACCGTCCAGTGGCCATAGATCCTGACTGGTCTGAATCAATCAGTGTATCCCATCCCATGACCACGGTCATTGTTTGGAGAGGGGCATGTGTCCTTAGTTCAAGCCAGAAGTGTAGAAGGAATCTCAACCTGTGTAGGAACCACTAGGAAACCCTCTTCCTTGTCCTAGAATGGGAGGTATAAAGACATGGTTTGAAACTGTGTTGACCATTTGGCTACTATGGGAGGGTGAAGGTGACATTGTGGAGGCAGAGCAGAGACAGAAGGATATGAAGTCCTTCATGATGTCACTTGAAATGCTGGATCAAACCTCAGTTCAGTTCAGTTCAGTTCAGTCGCTCGTCGTGTCCAACTCTTTGAGACCCCATGAATCGCAGCATGCCAGGCCTCCCTGTCCATCACCAACTCCCGGAGTTTACTCAGACTCACGTCCATCGAGTCAGTGATGCCATCCAGCCATCTCATCCTCTGTCGTCCCCTTCTCCTCTTGCCCCCAACCCCTCCCAGCATCAGCGTCTTTTCCAATGAGTCAACTCTTCACATGAGGTGGCCAAAGTGCTGGAGTTTCAGCTTTAACATCATCCCTTCCAAGGAAATTCCAGGGCTGATCTCCTTCAGAATGGACTGGTTGGAACTCCTGAGTGTGACTGGTGATAGAAACAAAGTCCAATGCTGTAAAGAGCAATATTGCATAGGAACCTGGAATGTCAGGTCCATGAATCAAGGCAAATTGGAAGTAATCAAATAAGAGATGGCAAGAGTGAACGTTGACATTCTAGGAATCAACGAACTAAAATGGACTGGAATGGGTGAATTTAACTCAGATGACCATTATATCTACTACTGTGGATCAAACCTCACCTGAAGGCAAATACTCCGTGACATTTTTAGCTACGCTTACTCCTTGGAAGAAAAGTTATAACCAACCTAGGTAGCATATTCAAAAGCAGAGACATTACTTTGCCAATAAAGTTCTGTCTAGTCAATGCTATGGTTTTTCCAGTGGTCATGTATGGATATGAGAGTTGGACTGTGAAGAAAGCTTAGCGCCGAAGAATTGATAGTTTTAAACTGTGACGTTGGAGAAGATTCTTGAAAGTCCCTTGGACTGCAAGGAGATCCAACCAGTCCATTCTGAAGGAGATAAGCCCTGGGATTTCTTTGGAGGGAATGTACTGAAGCTGAAACTCCAGTACTTTGGCCACTTCATGCAAAGAGTTGACTCACTGGACTCTGATGCTGGGAGGGGTTGGGGGCAGGAGGAGAAGGGGATGACAGAGGATGAGATGGCTGGATGGCATCACTGATTCGATGGACGTGAGTCTGAGTGAACTCCAGGAGTTGGTGATGGACAGGGAGGCCTGGCATGCTGCGATTCGTGGGGTCTCAAAGAGTCGGACACGACGAGCGACTGAACTGAACTGAACTGAAGTGAGCCTATATATCCTCCTTACTGTTTGAGTTGTGTTTTCCCATAATTTGTAATTAAATGTGCCTTAATTTATGGTGAGGAAAGAAATATATGAATCAAGATATGAAAAGTGACGAGTGATATTCCATACGTCTGCAAGAAGCACAGAGAAGTTATCTGTAGTCTAGTAATTGGGGGAAATCAGTGTGTCAAAGTGATAGAGCTCCCTGCGGCTACCCAGCATCCGAATCCCCTCCTATGGAATCCTCCACTGTAAGAATCCTGATGGTAGGATCTGCCTCCTACTCCAGAAGCCCACTACACCCCCTGGAGGTGAGGGTGGGGCCAAGTGAGCGAGGCTCTGCCAATCACATGTTCCCACCGGGGCTCGGGATCCAGAATAGGCAATGCAGAGAAGCTGGAAAAGAGGACTCATCCCAGGTAGTGGCAACTGCATCCAGTTTCCAATAGCAGCAAACTGCCCTGATGCCGTGAGAGCATTGGTGTCCTCACCTGGTGGATGACTGCTCTGCCTGGATTCCTGCTTGCTTTCCAAGCTTGATTCTTCACGTTTCTGGCAATTTCGCGAGCTACCTCAAAATGTCTAAATAAATCCCTTTCCTGCCAAAATAATTAGATTTGGTTTCTGGTGTTTACAAATGAGAACTGACTCACCAAGGTAGAGGTCAGTAATGCTAGGAAAAGAGGGACTAGTCAGGAGAGGAGGCTGTGAACATCTCCTGGCGAGAAACAGCCTCCATGCCAATTGCCAGGGATGTGGGGAAGACACACCCAGATTGAGTCCCAGCACTGTCATTTACTCCACAGGTAACTGTGGACAAGTGACCCTGGTCTGAGCCTTGGTGTCTCATCTGTGAGAGGGGTGTGGCAGCAGGGCCTACCTTTCAGCACTGTGGGATGATTAAATGAGATGATACATACGGCAGTCTTACTCCAGATTCTGGCACAGACGTGGTCTTTAAGGAATGGTAGCTATTGCCATTACCTTGCTCACCTGGGGTTCCATTGAACCCTTTTATGAGTCTACTCAGGTGTAATATTTACTCTTCACTCTTTATTTACAGGCAGAAGGCAGAAAATGCTCCTGATATTCAGTGGAAGACATTTCAGTTGGATCCAGGCACACACGTGCTTTTAAATGTTTAACAACCAACTCCCTGTGGAAATAGAAACACTGATTTGTAGCATTTTCTAGTTTCCGGTGTAAATACTTCCAAGCAGCCAACATGATGTTGCTAAACATGGAAGTGGGAAGAAATGTTCTCTAGCAGCTGAGTTGTGTTGAGAGCCAGTGCTGGTAACATCCCTGGACCCAGGGAAAGATGTCTTTAAAATGCTGGAGAAAAATAGTGGTTCCTGAACTCTAGTGCAGATTGTCTAAAGAAACTCCCTAAGTACTGTAGAAAAGATGGGGGATGGAGCCATATTACGCCTTCAAACGGCAGAATTCTCTTTAAACAATACATTTCGACATCCAACACTTACAGCTAGTCAGCTTCCAGGCCCTGACTAATCCTTTTTTAAAATCTCTCCTTCATTCACCCACCCCTTCCTCTTTATGTCCACCACGGCCACCCCTGCTCATAGACTCAGCTTGTCAACTCTGCAACATTCTCTCCCCCTTCTGTACCACTGATAGACTGGACCAAGTCTGCCGTCCCTAAATCAGCTTTCAGTGTATCGTCCCCACTCAAGGTTTAAGGTCACATCCACTGTCAATGCTGCTGCCTGGCCATCCCAGCCTTCCTCAAGTCTCACTCAGTCTGAAAGTGGTCTGAGTGGGAGCTCAGGTCCTATGCTTGCTAACTGTGAGCTCCCATGCAGATTACAGAACACTCTACTAGCCTTAACTTCCTTCCCTCTCAGATGGTCAGCATGTATGTGGGAAGAGATGTTCTCTAAAATGATGAGAATAAAAGAACTTTCTTAGGGTTGTTTTGAAGATTAAACAAAATAATTCTATGAAAGGCTTGGTATAACACCTGGTCTGTTGGAAATGTTGCACTGATACCAGCTCTGTGATGATGACAATGATTACTGCTGCTCCTTCTAGTGGAAAATGGGAGCTGGTAGAAGGATGATCTTCCTCCCACCTGGAATTCTACCCTACTCTGTTTTTCTATTCTAATTTCACTTTCCCCTCAGCTTTGGTTCTTTCTTTTTCTGATATGGTTTTTCTCTGCTCTCATTATCTCCTTTTTTTCCCTCCACGCTTCTGAGGCAGTTACACCCCACCATGGAATATTTAATTCAATACTGTCCCTTATTGTTGCCTGTTGATGCCAATCATGTCATCCTGGCTGCTCTGTAATTGTCTTGCAGGGAGTAGCCTGTCTCCTTCATTTTTCCCCCTGAAGGGTCTTGAGATCCAGCACAGAGCAGGGGCCACAGTGGCGGATGCTGTTAACGGCCCGGAACTGTGCTGGATATTTTTCACTTGCATTGTCTCATTTTTTTTTTTTCCATTCAGCCAAGATTTATTTGAGCACTAGCTATGTGCTAGGCACTGGGACCACACAGTGAATAAGGGCCTCTGTCTCCTGAGAGTCTGCAGCCTACTGGGAGGAGCTGGGCTTCAACAATGAGATCACCCAAACTGGTGTCTGATGATGGATGGGGCCAAATGCTGTGAAAGGGAAGAAAAGCTGTTGCAGGGGGTTAAATCAGGAGCCTGATTTAGAAAGGGCTGCTGTTAAGTTAAAACTGGAAAGAGTTACCCAAAGAGAAGATTTTCCGGGAAGCTGGTACAATGGGTGCTGAGTGGAATGGCTCAGAGTGCTGAGGACCTAGAGAGAGCCCGAGGTCCAGTTGGAAGGACAGAGAAGGCTGCCATGGCAGGCTGGCAGATAACCTAGGGCCTGCTGGGCTTCCTAGGCCAGAAGGTATGTTGATCTCCAAAAAGCAGGAAGCAGTGTCCTCTCAGAAGTCTTATGAGGTAGTAGCTATGATCAGACCCATTTTACAGCAAAGGAAATGAGGCCCAGAGTGACCAAGTCACTTGCCCAGGGTCACACAGCTATTTGGCAGCACAGCCAGAATGTCACTGCTGCTCAAGGTGGTCTAGACCCCTACCTGCTGAGTGACTAATGGCAACACGGACCACTCGAGACCCACCAGCCTCATCCTTCCCACAGGCTGTTCGGAAAGGGCCCTCTAGTTGGGACTCTTCTCAGGGGAGAACCAGCCTGACACCCATTGGGCACAGAAAAGCAGTTTGGCGGGAATAAAACATCAGCAATTTTGATGTCACAGTCAGGTGTGTATAGTGCCTGCCTTGGACACGCTGAGGGCTTCCCTGGTGGCTCAGACGCTAAAGAATCTGCCTGCAGTGCAGGAGACCTGGATTCGATCCCTGGGTTGGGAAGATCCCCTGGAGCAGGGCATGGCAACCCACTGCAGTATTCTTGCCTAGAGAATCCCATGGACAGAGGAGCCTGACGGGCTACAGTCCATGGGGTGGCAACAAGCCGGACACGACTGAGCAACTAAACACAGCACTGGGACACATTGCGTCCCGTGGTCACGTCCCTTCCCAGGCTCTGCATAGCTCAAGAGAAACTGCATGTGTTTTATTTTATTTGTCAGGAGTCTGGGGCTGTGGACCCAAGTCAGGGAGGTGGTGGTTTACCATGAGCGGATTTTCAGGAGTTTTACTGGGGTATCTTGGCCGAGAAGCCCAGGCACAAAAAGCCTAAGGAAGTCTCGTGGAGACAGGATGTGCTCAGGAATCTGAAATAGGCAGCATTTGTCCTTACAACTCCTCAGAGTCCCCTTCGGCCTAAGACCTCCTTCCTTTCTCACCACCCCCCAGGGAGATTCAGTCTGGAGCCCTTCCCTGGGCCTCCCTTATAGCCTCGGCTGCCAGCCTGACCTCCACGGCCCCTCCTAGAACATTAAAACTTACTTAAGATGCTAATAGGTGATAATGACACCTCCCAGGGCCTGGGACCCCGGCAGTAGTTAAGGGTGGGAATTTCAGGCACCAAATGGAGCCAGCCTTTTGGCCCCCCTCAAGTCACCCCATCACCTCTGGGAGGTAACTCCTTTTATTTCTAGAGTCTTCCATAGTTGGGAGATGTCCCCTTATCTATCGGGAGCCCCCCACCCCCACCCCTGGTTCTGTGGTGAGGAAGGAGCCGCAGCTCAGTGAGCCGAGGGGC
This sequence comes from Aepyceros melampus, assembly GCA_006408695.1. Lineage (NCBI taxonomy): Eukaryota > Metazoa > Chordata > Mammalia > Artiodactyla > Bovidae > Aepyceros > Aepyceros melampus. Next base: position 23,984 of record SJXQ01007338.1, on the reverse strand, counting down.
CACTGGCCCAGAGAGAGGCAGGAGAGAATGAGGCAATTGATTGAGCCTCTGGGCGGCTTCCTACCAAGGAAGGTCCTTTTCTTCACCCTGAGCCTGGCCCTTCGGCCACAACATGACCAGAGGCTCTTGGGTCAGGAGGCTCGCCCCCTTTATGGCCTTCTAATGGACCTTCCTTCCGGCCACTTGACCAAACGCCTCTGCCTGTGGAGGGGGAGTGGCCCCATAGCTCTGCGTTGGTCTCCCCAAGGACCCCTCCCCCCAGCCTCACCCTGTGAGAAAAACTAGCACCTCCCAGGCTGGGAGAGGAGGATGCAGCCTGTTTTCCCACGGGCTCTTTGGTCTGAAGAAGCTGGAAGTTTCCCTGTCTCCCCAGCCGTGAGGAGATGCCCCCCCTCCCCTCCCCATGCCTTTCTCTATGTTGTTTAGTTAACTGTCCGTTCATGGCTTCCCCATACTGTGTGTCTGAAACTCCAGCACCATTTAGTCAGGAGGGTTGGCCTGCAGTTTGCATAATGCAGAAATGGTGTCAGCAGGTTGCAGGAGCCACAGGGTACCCCCAAACACCACCCCCAACAATACTTTCAGCTCACCCTGACACACCCCGCTGCTTTCTTTGTGTCCATTTACCCCCAGTGTATACCTTGCATCCTTCCCTCCTCTTTCCTCAGAGCCACACTCTAGCTTAGCCCCTCTTGACTAGTCTTCTGTCTCCTGCCTCCCTGAGCTGTCCTGTAAATGACTAGCATTTGTGTACCTAATCACAGTTGCTACCTCTATTGATCCTGTACTAATGGCAGCTAACATCCTGTGACAATGTCCTGTGAGTCAAGAAGTGTACTAGAAACGTACATTAAGCTGCCAGTATTACCTCCTCTTTGCATTTGCGGAAACAGCCCAAGTCACACAGCTTGTGAGAAGCAGTCAGGATTTGAAGGCAGTCAGCCTGCGCTCATGACCGTCATTAACACGGTATTTAAAAATTTTTTTCCGAAGTGTTTATTATGAGGAAAGCCGGAGGTCCTGAGAGCATTTAAACATGAGTGGATGAAACGTGCTTCCTCCTGCAACTCCCACCTCGGGGAGCTGATGATAACAGAGGTCATCTGGGAAGATGGGTAAGACAAGCCCAGAGATGACCTACTGCGGGAAAGGGCAGAGTACGTGCTGTGGTGAAGATACCCAGAGGGCCTTCGGTACAGAGGATGGAAAAGCCACATCCGTTTGGGAGACTCAGGAAGTCAGGAAACGTTCCAGGGTGGGGGATGGTGTGGAAAGACAGATGGGGTTTGTGGCATGGTCCTCAGGGGAGGAAGGCCCGTTTGGGAGTGAGGGTGAGGGGGAATTGAAGGGTATGAGGAGGGCAGTCTGATGCCTAAAAACTGCAGAAGAATGAGAGAATCGGAGGGGAAGTAAAAGTATTCTGATTACAAGACCCAGATCCCCGAGAAATGAGTGCAGCAGTTGAAGACCGTGCCCTGCTTGGGTCTAATTTCTGCTCCAGCACTTACTTCTCAGCTCTGTAACAAGACAAATAATCCCTTCCCCATGTACCAGTTTCCTCATTTGGAAAGTGGGTTTAATTTAGGGCCAGGACCAAGGTGAGGGGGCTGAGGCACTTGACTTGAGAACAGAATTTAAGTGATGACTCACATCCCCCACCCTACCCCTGCCAAAAGCTCAGAGATTAAGACAAATAATAATTTCATGCGATAATTTTGAGAGTTAAAATCAGTGCCAAAAATCCGCGATGAGCACATTGTCAAAAATTTAAATAAGGAAGTGTCATGCAGAGCCATATTGGAACCTAAAGCAAAAGGAAAAATCAGTAATACTGATCCTGTTTTTAGTTAAGGTAAAGGCACTCAGCTTACCTTTGCCCTGGCCCTGATAACAACACTAGGCTCTGGGTGGCTGCAAGGATTCAGTGAGACAGACATGGTGACTGGCATGGCAACTGACCAGGGAGCACCTTGGAGAGTCTAGGAGTCTGAGGCTGGTGATTGAGGTGAGACAGAACTGTCTGAGCACCTGCTCCACAACTCTGTACCTGTGAGATTCTGGTGGCAGCCTGTTCCTTCATCTATAAATGGGGAGAGCACCTTGCTCATCAGGCTGTAGGGTAGCCTGGGATGAAAGATGCTTAATGCTTCACCCAGGACCTGCACATGGAGACCAAGAGTCCCCTGGATACTCAGCAAGTGGACCTACACACCACCAGGCTTTCTGGATGTTCTTGGCAAATTTCTGTTTGTTGGCTTAAAAAAAAAAGGGCAACAAAAAACCCCCTTGGTTTTCATTTAATTAGATGTTGAGGTGAGGGATTTAGCTTTATCCCATGGTCCTAACCACTAAACCAATGCCTCACTCATATTCCTCTACGACATTTGCTTCTGTGTGCTTACTCCTGACCAGGTTGTGAGGGGTTCCGTGCCTTGGACTCGCAGAGTCCTGTTGCTCTGACTATAGCCTGGTCCACATCTCTGGGGGCTGGGAGGGGTTCTGGATTATCTGGTAGGATTATCACTTGAATGCTAGGGGACCTTGGCCTGGCCTTTCTCTGGTGCTTTAGACCAAACCATTGTCATTCAGTGAATGTCATTAAAGTGACCTCTTTAAAATTCATCCTTGCCTGGGTCAACAGTCAGACTTAACTGTGAAATCAGCAGAGCCATTTCCCATTGTGTGGCCCTCAAGTCCATCTCAGAGATGAGGTCTGACTCTCCCATACAGAAGGGAACATGGTTCTTGCCCTACATTATACCAGTTTTCCAGGGTAGGTCAGTCTGGGCTAAAACCTGGACTCCGCTTTTTACTGGTTGTGGAACCCCAAGCAAATCTTTTCATGTCTCTAGCCTCAGTTTCCTCATTTGCAAAATGGTGCTGGTCTCTATGGCTTTCCAAGAGGATCAGATGGAAAATCAGTGGCCGCTTTCATGACAGTTGTTTATCTTGACTCATTTAGAACATGAATTGAGTGAATTCACTCATTGGGCATATACTATGTGAATAGTTCTGGATTGTACAAGGAGATACAAAGATAATATATAATCCTTGCACTTAGTCAGCAGTCACATGGAGGGGAAAAGAAACAAGAGCAAAAGTTGTACTGCAAGATAGAACTGTGAAGTGTCACGATAGGCACACAATAAGTATTTGTGGAATGAATCAAAGAAAGAAAACTAGAAAGACATTAACCTTCAAGAGAGATTTCCATGGGGGCAAGCAGGCAGACTTTGTGAAAGAGACTGAATTCAAGCAGTCAATATGTCATAGTTATTAAAAGATCTTTTTAGCAGGCACCAGAGATAGAACAATATATATGACAGATAATACCCATACCTTTAAGGAGTTGACCCTTTAATGGGGAAGATGAATCATAGCAAATACTTAAGCATAACTCATAGTCGCAAGGGAAAAAAGTGTTAGGCAGAGAGGCTGGGGACCATTGACACTTGAGAGACATAAACTGTTCTAATGTGTTGTTTTCTTTTCCTCTGTGCTTGTGTAAGCTAGACCTGAAGGACAACAGTTTTCAAATTTACAGATACATTTTTAAATTTATGTCTTCTTTGGATAGGTGTTACTTATCCAAGCGGTAAATAGTACAAAAATTGTAAATGCCAGAGTGAATAATGAAAAGTCTCTATGCATCTCCCTGGCAACAGTGAGGATGCCACCTGGCCTTGGATATCACCCCAGATGTCCAGCCATAATCCAGCCATGAGGAGTCACAAATGTGGGGTCATGCCATCCTCACGGTTAAGACTTGCCTTTCTCTTAGAGACAGTTCTAAAGCAGCACATAATGTTTATGACTGATTTGTTCTGTTACAATTGGTGGACAATTGGTATGTTTTCTTTTTTTCACTTAAAAGACTTCATTATTTTTAAAAAAAATATTTATTTATTTAACTGTGCTGGGTCTTAGTTGCAGCATGTGGAATCTAGTTTCCCAACCAGGAATTGAACTTCGGCTCTCTGCTTTGGGAGCTCAGAGTCTTAGTCACTGGATTACCAGGAAATCCCAAGACTTCATTTTTTAAAAGTTTTAGGTATACAGATAAATGAGCAGAAACTACAGAGTTCACGTTACCCCTTCCTCTCCTCCCCAACAATGTTTCCTATTATTAACACTTTATATTAGTGTGGTGCATTTGTTACCATTGATGAACCAATATTGATACATTATTAATAGCTAAAGTCCATGGGTTACATTAGGGTTCACTCTGTTATACATTCTGTGGGTTTGGACAAATATGTAATGCATATGGGGCTTCCCCAAGTAGCGCTTGTGGTGAAGAACCTGCCTGCCAATGCAGGAGACTTAAGAGACGTAGGTTCAGTCCCTGGTTTGGGAAGATCCTCTGGAAGAGGGCATGGCAACCCCCTCCAGTATTCTTGCCTGGAGAATCTCACGAACAGAGTAACCTGGCAGGCCACGGTCCATAGGCTTGAGCAGAGTTAGACCAAAGCAACTTAGCACACTCGCATAATGACATGCAGCCACAGTCACAGTATCATATAGGATAGTGTCGCTTCTCTAGAGAAGAGTGTGTTGTCACTCTTCATCCTTCCCTTCCTCCCTGAGAACACCTGGTGAAATGTCGTTTTTTCCTATCAAAGGTATTTGTAGCTCAGCTTCAGAGCTTTTGTAACCTACGTGAGCCCTTCTCTCCAGCCTTACCTCCTGCCCATGTGCCCTGGCTGCCTCGGCTGGCCATGTTACTCCTGCTCTCTGAAACATACCAGGCACTAAGACATATAAGCATCTCCTGGCCCGATTCCTGGGAGCTGCTCTTCCCACGGGGTATTCTCATATGCCACCTTCTCTCTGAAACTTTCCCCGGTCCAGTCTCACCTCCGGCCCCAACAACATAGTCAAGGTCCCGCCTCTGTGTGGTTCTTGTGTTAATTTATTCATGCATGCAACAGATATTCACAGGAGTGCCTTCCACAAGGGCGCTAGCGCTAAGGATCTGGCAGGGACTTGGGCATAAAGCCCAGCTCACAGATGGCCAAAAGTTCCTTGAAGAAAATAAAACAAACTAACACGATGAAGGATGCCAGTATGGTCAGGGAAGGACTCTTGGAGGCGGTGACATTTAAGGACCAGAGGGGAGACTATTCAAGGTAGATGAAATCGCATTTGATGCAGACCTGGTGGAGCACTTACCATCACTCACATAGCTGCCTCTCCTACTCTTTGAAGGAAGGGAACAGTCCTTGGGCAAGAGGTGACCTGTGTGTGCTCAGTGACCAGCCCGGGGTCAGAGATGCAGGGGAGAACAGGAGGACGGGCTGGGCTTGTAGGGGCTCCCAGCGCACACTCCTCACCTCCCTCTCCCAGCTGGGTGCTAGCAGCTTTGTTTGCTGAAGCAATTTGAGCCCTTGCTACCAAAACCCCAATTACCTGTGAGAAGGCTATTGCCAATTTAAAGAGTTCAAAAGCCCCAGACTTTTCTTTCTTTCTTTTTTATAAATAGCTCGTATTCTTTCACCAACCCTTAAGACCAGGATTTATGGCCCACTTCCCCAGAAGCAGACAGACCAACAGACAGGTTACTTCCCTTGGAGTCCGGGTTCCTACAATTGTGGGATGCTCCCACTTCCTCTTTGCATTTTATGACCTCCTGGCTGCCTAATCCTGCAGTGGGTTACACGGGAAGGAGGTGAACTGTGTGATGCTGCAGCTGCCTGGGAAGCCAGAGGGCCACGCAGACTCAGGAAAGGGCTGGCAGGGGTAGGGAGCCAAGCAGCTCGGCCCCTTGGCTACACTGACTCCTCTGGTTCCCAGGACCTTTCCCAGCAAGACGCCCTGAGCGGAGACCTCAGCGTGATGGGTGCAGGGTGGAGTCTGCCTCAGAGGACAAACAGATAACCTTGGTTCATAATCTCAAGATCTAGTGGAGTGATGTGGCACAATTAATGAAGAGTCTCGTCACAAAGAAACATCCCCTTTTCACCTTTAGACAATGGGCATATTCCTTGTTGCCTTTCATTTAGTTCTTACAGGACTCCAGTGAAGTAGGTCTATGACATCCTCACGACAGACCAGGAAACTGAAGCAGAAACTAGCCCTGGTTGCCCAGCCAAAATGTGACAGGTCCAGCTTCTGATCTTGGCTTCCAGTGTGAGGTCAGGTGGGGGCTGGGGGGCGTCAGAGGCAGCGAGAGTTAGGGAGAAGCAGTGGACATTGGGACAAACGGGTCAGCTTTCAAGAGACCATGAGGAGGGGCTGGATTGTCTAGGAGGGGACTCAGCATGTGGAAAGGTGAAACCACTGTCAGGGACAGAGACATTGCCCTGGAGCAGGCTCGGGGAGGCACAGACTTCTGGACATGTCTCTGCAGGTCTCTTCATTGACCTCCGGCCTCTCCTTTTCCACAGCTTTTTCTCTAGGTCCTGACATCTCACACAGAAGGGCGAGGCAGTGATCAGGAGTTGGGCTGAGTTTGAATCTCTTGCACCAGCCATGGGCTTCGGTTGTACCTTTCTGAGGTTGGTCTGCAGCACAGCCTGATGACAGTAGGGCTAGAGTGAGCCCAGGGCTCAGCTACGAGAGCTGACACTATATTCTTTCTGGGGTTGTTGCCCCTACCCCCCTCCCCCAGACAGTGCTTCTGTGTCAAATACAGCTCCTAACTTGTCATTTGCCCTGCTCAAAAACCAAGACTGGATGTGCTGTTTTGGCCTTCAAGGCCCCTTGACCTTTGATCCTAAATTCCGCCACAGTGAGACCATCTGCAGATAGTCTGAAATCCTCAGGGGATGGGGACGTACTATGCGACACAGAGGAAGGAACAGTAGCTAGGGAGTCAAGAAAACCAGTGTTCAAATCCAGGCTCTTCCAGTAGTCCCCATATGAGGGGCACCTGGCCTCTCAGAATCCAGCAGTCTTGCCTACATGGAGGGGCCTTCTTTTCTGCCAGCTGCTCTGAGAGCCCAGGACTACAAGGTGCTTCATCTTCTGGAACATCATGGGTGCTTCAGTCTGTTACCTTTCCTTCATTTCAACAATAGTCTGTTCATTCCACACCATCTCTGCTTTTACCTGTAATCAGGAGAGTCACCAATAGAACTGGCACCACGCCCCCTCTACCTAGGTGGCTGGGCTTCCCAAGGATGAACCTCAAGTCTGTCTTGCTGATCCCAGATCCTGGCCTGACAAGCAGTCAGTGCTCAGTAAGTATTTGTTGGATGAATTAATTATTGAAGAGAAGCCCTGAGCGCTGTGCTCAGTGTCCAGGAGGCATGTTTGAAACATGTGCTATGAACCTCAAAGGCCTCTGAAAGTAAGCATGTGCTTGCTCATAGAGGTAGACTCGGCAGGTACCTTACAGCCACGGAGCCTGAACCGGTGTGCTTGCAACAGGAACGGGGATCCCTTGTGTGGGTGGCGGTCCTCAGTTTGGCCCTGGTCCTCCTGGCTGGGGGTCCCTCTCCCTCTGGGGAAATGAACTAACATGACAGTGCCCCTACTTTGTCCTCTGTCCTTGGCATTTTACAGTCGTTCCTCTTAATGCCAACAACAACTGTGTAAGGTGAAAATTGTGATCCCCACTTTACAGATGAGAAAATCAAGACAAAGGAAGGACAAGAAATTCATTCTGATTTCCCAGTCAGTGGGTGGTAGAGCTGTGCCAACCCCTGAGCCCATATTCTTTGGACCAACTACCCCCTCCTTCCTGCCTCCGCCCAGTGAGCCCGCTGTGGCTTTCAAACTGTGTATCTTTCATCCTTTTCTTGGCACCCGTTTCCCAAGCTAGCAGGACCACTTTTGAAAGACCAGACCAACCCATCAGAGTTTCTTTCCAGCTTCGGACAAGCCCAAACTGCTCCATGTACTGGTGCTGGCAGAGCTCAGCTGCACGCTTCCGACAGTCCCTGAAGGGGGTTGAAACGCAGGGCAAGTGGAAACTTCCCCCAACATGGTGTTCAGAGATGGAATTTTTTTCTCTTTCCCAATTTTGAAACTGTCAGGGATTGGGGCCGCTCTCTGGACGGGGCTTCTCCGGGCTGGATGATTTATTCATCAGGTGGCTTTGGTGTACACATTCTTCTGCAGGAATTTGTTGTAGAGGGAAGTAGCGATACGAGGAGTCCCAGGGCCTTGTGTCCCCATCAGCCCCTCAACCCTCACCCAGAGGTGAACAGTGACAGTCCTCTGGCTCTGCACCCCGACCCAAGCCGGGTGCTTGGCTGCCAAAGTGATAGCATCTGGGCAGCAGGAAATGAATAGCTGCCGTTATATTATTTAGGCTGGAGCCAGAGCCAGGTTGGGGACTGGGTGGGAGATCTGCAAGTTTATTAGCTCTCTTCTTCTCTTTTACACACAAATGTACACTAATCCCCTGGAGCCCGGGGTTGGCTAAGCCAATAGTAAGGTCAAGTTTGGTTTCCTTCCTTCCTTCTACTCTGAATGATAGCTTTATCACTCGAACGTCAATTTGCCAAATGCCTCAGTTTCCTTATCTGTAAAATGGCAACATTTATAGTGCCTTGTGAGTTTGTTATGAGGCTCAAATGAATGAATCCATTTTGAGTGTTTGGAACCTGGCCTGGCGCATCAAAGGGACAAACTAAACGTAAGCTTTCACTATTACTGCTGTTGACTTAGCAAATAGTAATCATTAGCCTCCCATGTGCTGGGTGTCAGAGAGGCTTCATGCCTTCCAGTAACGTCCAACTAGTAGGAGGAGATATGGCATATTAAACAACCAATTACAACACAGAATAGTAAGCAAAAAGACAGATGAAACATGATATTAGGACTTATATGCCAGACAATTTTTGGAGGTCATTACTTATTTTGTCTAATCTTCACAACAGTCTCATGGGGCTGGAACTTTTTTTTTCCCTGCACTTTTTGATGCAGGAACTGAAGTACAGAGGCGTGAAGTCACCTACCCAAGGCCACCCAACTGTTGGAAGTAAGACTGTTGAATAGGAAGCCAGGCAGACTCTCCCAGGTGCCAGAGGGACACCTAGCCCACCTGGGCAGGAGAGGCTGCGTGGAGAAAAAAATGTCTCAGTTGACCTGGAAGGTCCAGTAGGCCAGGAACACCACGCAAGACTGAGCATCGGCAGGGGGAGCAGCACCTGGGGCCCCTTCTGCCTGGGGCTCACCCTGGTGTGGAAGGTTCAGTGCTTGGCCAAGTTACCTTTGGCTTGAAAATGGGAGCTCCACTTAGTAATACAATGATTTGACGACTGATGAAAAGGATGTGCAGTATGTAAAGTGCCTGTCACAGTGTCAGGGCGCTTGAGTGCTCAGTCAGGTCATGTATTCTTTCACTCATCCGTCCATCCAGCATGTTTTTATCAAGTTCCTACCATGAGCCAGGCACTCTCCAGGGCCTGGCTGGTGAAAAGGACACCCTCCTCGTCCTCATAGAGCTTACAGTATAGTGGGCAAGAGAGATGACAAACAAGTAGACAATGTATGCATATGTAATATAAGAGCAGGTAGTGGTGAAATACAAAATAGGCTAAGGGGAGGCAGGAGATTGAAGGGGGCACTATTTTGGGCAGGGAGGTCCGCTAAGGCCTTTCTGAGGAGGTGATAATTAGGCCAGGACCTAAATAATGTGAGGGAATGAGCTATACAGATGTCTGAGCAAAAGGCTTTTTGGACGAGGGACCGGCAAGTGCAAAGGCCCTGAGGCAGAGCATGCTTATTGTGAAGGAAAGCCATGTGGCAGGCAGGAAGTGAGTAACGGAGGGGTGCTGGAGCAGATACAGTCAGGGACAGATCATGTGAAGCCTTCAGGGCCAGAGTGAGGCTTTTAGATACTGTTTTAATGAGCGAGAAGCCACCAGGGAGGATCTGAGCAGAGGACTGCCTTCTGGCTTTGTGCTGGGTGGTAGGTATGTTCCGTGACTTCCCATAAACCCAGTCTAGCGGGAAGAGATGACTCTTAGAAAACTAGTTACCGTACAGCATGATGAGGGAAATGTTAGATCGGCTACTCGGCCTTACTGTGTGCCAGACACTCTTATTTCATTTACTCTTCACAGCAGTCTCATGAGGCGGGTCCGATTATGTTCTGTCTCGTTGAGAGGCAGACTGAAGTGCAGAGCAGTGGAATCACCTGTCTGAGGCCACCCAGCTGGTGGGTCTCCGCAGCCAGTTCCCTCTGGCCACTGCACAGAGGGTCAGTGGACCAGAGAGGCCACAGGAGCGGCCGGGAAGCCAGTGCAGCAATTCAGAGGAAAGAGATGATAGGCGGCTTGGGTGGTGGCGGTGGTGGTGACAACAGACCAGTTCTGGATATATTTGAATATAAACCAATATGGTTTGCTACTGGAGGATCAGATATGGGGTGGGAAATCAAGAGAGACGCCAAGACCGAGCCTAAGATTTTTGGCCGAAGCTATTGAGTAAGTTAAATATTTACTGAGATGGGGAAAGCTGCAGGAAGAGCAGGTAGGGAGAGAAAGTCAAGGCTTTGGCTTGCTTCAGATGTGTAAAAATACATGTTTACTGAATGGAGGACACTGTCTGCCGGACGTCCCATATCTGCCCTTCCCACACTCTCTGTTACCTTTGAGGAGCATCTGTTGTTGAAATGATTGGAAAGTGCTCTTCAGACAAGTCCTTTTCACACCATCCACCACCCCAGGGTTCCAGAGAGAGAGAGACCCACCCCCTGTGACCTTCTCACTTTGCTTTTACACCTTTCATTTTGTTTTGGCAGCTTTGACCTGAAGAGAGCAATTTCAACTCAACTTGTGCTCAGGGTCAAGGGGAGGCATCTTGCCTTGAACTCTTTCCCTGGCTTCCCCTGGGCTCCCACCCCTAAGCATTTTTTTTTTGTCTGTAGATTAGAGTCCTGTTGGCCTTGGGGTAAGGTGGAGGTGGGTAAGGGGCCTGTGGGGCTAGAAAGTGTGAGTCTCCCCCCAACCCCTGCAGTGTCAGAGGAAGCCTGGGTGATTCAGTGAGCGAAGGAGCTAGCCCTAGGAAGGAAAATAGCACGCAGTGGGGAAATTTCTATCTGGGCCATTTATCTGTGGCCCCCTCCTCAGCACGGAGGGTGACCCTGAGGGCTGGCAGCCTCTCCTGCCTGGGAGGCGGGTGGCAACTGAACTGTGAAGAACTGGTTGTCTAGTTCATCTCCGGCCAGTTTTATTTGGGCAGTTCCTGCAGATTTCTCTTTGACTTTTCTTTCTGGTGTGTGTGTGTGTATCAAGTTCTGCAGGTATCTCTTTGACTTCCCTTTGTGGGGGGTGTGTGTGTGTGTGTGTGTGTGTGCGTGCGCGCGAGCTTGCATGTCAGGCCCAGGTCATGGGAGGGCCTGTGAGTGAAGACCATTTCTTTATCTTGAGGCTCAGTTCTTAGATATCTCGCTGGGTTTCAGCTCAAACATGCCTTCCTCACTGAGGCCTTCTCTGACTACTCTCTGGGTCATTCTCTACCAGGTCTCCCGATTGCTTTTCCCTGAAGCACTTGTTCTCTTTGAAGTGATGTTGACCATCTCTCTCGGACAGGGTCTTCCTCTGTCCGTCACTCTGCACGTGTGAGAACCAGGACAGCGCTGGGGGTGACTAGCACGTGTGGCCCTTGGCCGCCGCAGGGGACGGGAGTCCTGGGGCAGGGCCACTCGCCAGGCACTGCCCCCTCCTCTGCTGGCACTCCGCTTGCGGTGTGAGAGGACCCTGTTAGGGCTGCGGCACATCCATTACCCTTAAGGCAGTGGGGACTCTGAGTTGAACATTGAGCTCAGCTCCCAGCATAAGGCCCGGGCAGGGATTTATGGACCCTCCACTAGGAGAGGAAGCCCCTCTGCCTCCTCCTCCCCTCAGGACTCCTGGACTCCAGCTCCCTGTTTCTCTCTGGTTCTGGGCTCTGCCTGTCTCTCCCCGAAGCCCTGGGTCTGCGATTCCCCGTTTCTCTCCTCCTTCTTCTTCCTCCATCCTTCTTTCTCTCCCTGCCCTCTTTCCCTCTTTGTTCTGCCTTCTTTCATTTACTGAATTCTTCCCTCATAGTAAGTGCTGGTCATGCAGACTGTCACTGACCCCTTACAAGAGTCCCTGGAAGACAGATTTTTATTATGCCCATTTTTCAGATGGGGAAACGCAGGCTCAGGGAGACTTGGTGACTTGTCTGTTGCCACAGCCAGTGTGTGGTCCAGCGGGATTGGAATCCAGGTCCTCTGGTGTCTATACTCAGTGCCGTGTCATGGTTCTGACAGATAACCAGTGCTACCCTGTGAGAACAGGGGGACCTCAGGCCCACTGCTCCAACACGCTTCTAAGCACAGAAAGAGGAAGAGTGAGGGAGATGAGGCTGGGCAGGTTGAGGGAGGTCTGGTGGGGTAGGCTGTGAGGTCATACCCTGCAATCACCCTCCAGGCACACTGTGCGTCTGAGCGCTGCCTGAGGAAAGCAGTGAGGAGCCCCTTGGGCTTTGGGCCAGGTGCTGCCTGCCAGCCAGTGTGGGTTATTTATAATCCCAAGGCCAGAGCAACTGAGGGAAGTTAAAGCTAGAAGGGGAGAGGCAGCTAAACACAGCCTCCACCAGTTCATCTGTGGCAGATGTGAGCGGCTAACTCCAGCAGATCCTTTTTTGGAGGGAAGTGAGTGGTGAGGGCAGGAATGAAATTCTCTTCTTATTCAACCTGCCAGGAATATGAGCTCTCCAAACTTCAGCAGGAGGATAGAATGGCCAGGATGGGTCAAGCTCAACCATGATCTCCCAGACTGCATTTTCAAGAGGAGTCTGGGACAACCTTGGAGCTACTCCCCAGCTCTCCTGGCAAGTAGAAATTATTGTTAAAGAGGGAGGGAAAAAAAAATACACCTAATGCATTACGCTCCTGGCCTGTCCCACTCAGGAGACCGGTGATGGTTATTTACAAGGCTGGCTTATTCATGGCTACTGAAGCTAGGAGAGGCAGGATGGAGACAGAATCTAACAAACGAGTTATTTATATCTACACCCCCCCCCCACCCTGTGG